>OY856409.1:1161419248-1162019248 GCA_963693085.1 Alisma plantago-aquatica
ACTCTGGTTAGAGGAATTAAAGAAGAAGAAGGATGGCATTGAGGCCTCTGCTTTAGGTATAAACATTATATGATAAATTTGATTACTTCTTCATTTTAGTATGTGATACCAAAAAGAGATCTAACATACTGATGTGTAGGATTTGACAATAAGTAAAGGCCTTCATGAAAGGACAAAGGTGGATAAGGTGGAGCAAGTGTTGCGGAAGCCATATTCTACATTTAAATTTATCTTAGCATGATAGGCATGTAATTGAGTTATTAGAACTACTATTTCATTATCTGATTAGAATAGAAACATTTTCTTATGAATCTTGTATGGACAAGGATGATTATCAATAAAGAATTATTAGTGCTTCTATTTCAAAGATATGATCTTGCATGGCATTAGCCTTAAAACATCTTGCGATATTAATGCAAAATGATCCAAAGATGAATGTTTATAATGTTTATACCAAATAATTATAATTGATAACTCAAGACTATCATTAGCATTAGTCATCTTGTATGAATATGAGAGGTGCATGCCTAGACACATATTGATTTTGATCTAAAATCCATTGGTTATTGAAAGTAAGGAAACATGCAAGTCTTATTCACACAAAATATGACATGACGCCCTTCACTAGATGTAGTGGGAGGATAAGTTTTCCATTAGACCTCATACATATCATCCATGAAGATCTTATGGAATGAATGCTATAGATAATTAACTAATTACTTCATTTTTAGTTGTTGGTAATATGATGATATGTACCAAATGAAATGAAATCATTTATATCTTGAAAATGTTCAAGGAGATTTTAAATGAATTCTGACATTGATGAATGTATTAAGATACTTTGATATGATCAAATGTTGAAATACTTTATATCAATACCTTGATTACCTTCAGGAATGAACTGTGATAATGCATCACAAGTCAAATCCATCTAAACATGATGATGTGTCAGAATCACTGTCGCCCACCTAGTCTCCAGAGTGCTAGGGTTATGCCGGGAGAGAGAAATCTACAATATTTTAAGAAAGAACTATACATGCACATATTTTGACATTATAACAACAAGTTCCTTCCCTGTTTCATTTTTACGTACTTAGGAAACAATAGGGTAGGTAGGAATCTTAGATTCCCTTAACATGCATGGTAATTCAACCCATAAATGATCCATTTTTAGAACAAGATCATCTATATAGAAAACTCATCCTTACAGAAACAAGAAATTTAATATATTTCCAATTTAGAACAACATATAAGAGAAGGGAAGGTAGGACATACCGGGTTTCCTCCACATACTCTTATATTAGTTTATAAAATTTCATCTTAAAGAGAAGCACTCACGATCAAAACTTTATTATGAATTAGATGTAGGATTTACAAGAAAAGAATGAATAACATATATTATATCACTCACCTCAATTCAGATCATGAGATGTAATAAGGAAGAATCTTGAACGACCTCAATACAGCTCCAAACATTTGGAAGAGTACACTAACGGTCCCCTCAATGACCATTCTAGGAAGATCCAACCCAATATAGAAAAAAGATAGTAGGAAGAAGATATTAGATAGAAGTTGTTTCCAACATGGTTTTCCAAAAACCAAGTATATAGAACGAAAGAAAAGGTAGATCAACAAGATAAATGTGAGTGTAGGAGTTCGTGTTACTTGCAAAAGGGTTCAAATAACTCAGGAAAGAATATGTTTAGCTAGATCTCCAAGATCAAAGCTAGAATGCCCACATGAAAGCAAAAGGTTAACGTTTACACTCAATAGGCTCTCATTTGTCTCTAGTAGCAATCTAACCATCTCAAGATTCAAATGAACTATATTCAAGAGAGGGTCTTCCATTTATATATAGAGGTTCAAGTATGCCCAGTAACAAAGCCTAGAAGTCCACACATCAATATATGCCAATGATGCCTCAAATAGACCATGCCTATTTTGAAGAGCCATGTTGGGTTGACAACAAAGAACCCAAAAACCTCTTCTTCTTAACATAGGTTGGGTTGACCCCAACCTGGAGAATTTCAATGTCAAACTAGCCAAAACTTCCTTCTTTGACTACACCAATATGAAAATAAACTCCTCATGAAACCCCTAGTTCACACAAATCTCCCTAGGTTCACATGAACCCGACAAGGTACATAGGGTCCAAATTCACTATTTTGAGATTTTGTTCTAGGTGTGTGTAATGAATCGAAACCTAGCCTCTTGACTCTGATCATATGTCTTAGAGGATAGTCAACTTAGTTCTTTGGGTGTAGCCAAACAAGGATTAAGATATACACATTAGTATCTTAATTGAAATCCTAACATGTAGACATATAAACAAAATACGATGTAATGCTCTCATAATTAATCTTTAGACCAATAAAATATATCACATGAGACAACTTTGATTAAAATTGATGATAAGAGAGATAATATGCATGTAAGAACTAAAATGCCCACAATAGAGGATAATATTCAAAATTAATACTCTAATGAGATAAATGATGAATACAATAGAGTGTCATGTATAATAATGATTTATGACCCTTTTGGTAATAAGAGTGAGGGTAATGTGACAATTAAATAAATAAAAAGGATGATGAAATAAAGATAATGATCTCAATCCAAAAATGTAAATTCATTGAAAGAGATCTCAAAAGTGAAATCTAATTTGAAATTCAGATTTCTTGGGTCCCAATGGCCTTGGGAGTCAAGTTTCACATTATTTACCCAATAATAATTAATTTAATTCAATTTGGAAAACAAGATATGAGTTTTTCCCTAAAATATCAAATAAAATAATAAATGAATCCAAAATAGGAAAATAACTTCAGATTCATAATCTACGTGTCAAAATAAGTTTCTGGGAATTTTCATCTAATTTTGACAATCTTAAATATTTTATTTTATGTAGGAGATAGAAATAATTTAAAGACAAAAATATTAAATAATATGTTAAAAATTTAATTAATGCCAAAATCATGTTCCTCACATTTAGGATTGTGTATAGGCCAAGTTTTATATTTTTAAAAAGTTTGTAATGTCTCTAATTCATTAAAAGGATAAAATGAGTGATAAAATTTATATGTATTAAATAAAATAATAAAGTCTTCAAAAAGAAAAAATAATGCTAAATTCGTATTCTATAGGATAAAATAGGCATTTGGTTCAGTTTTCACTCAATTTGGAAAATATTTGATGAGAAGATGAATTTAGGAGAGAGAACGTGTGTAGAACCTTCAAATCATTAATTAAATTAACAAACAACTTCACCAAATTGAAATAATGGAAAATTTGTATTCAACACACTTAATATGACTTATGGGTGAAGTTTCATTAATTTTATAGAATCTTTTAACCATTAATGATGGAGGAAAGAGAAAATAAGATTTGATTTATTTAACACATCAAAACTTCTCAAAAGGCAAATCTAATTACATATTTGGATTCCTCATGTCCAACATAGGATGGATGTCAAATTTCATTAATTTTGAAAGTTGTTTGCACCCTCAGATGAAAAGAGAGAAAAGGAAAAATAATTTAAATAGAACTTTATTCAAAATCAAATAAGACTAACATTAAATGTCACACAAGGAGCGCTATTTGGACCGTTGGATTCGTGATCTGGCGATAATTGCATTGCCACCTACCTTGCATTCGAAAAGGAAATAAGCTGCCATATATGGATTTGTTTTGTTTTGCAAATTTCTCCCTCATTTCTCCACCTTTACCCACAATTTCTTCACTCATAGATACTATATCGAAGTTCGCACCTATTGATAAATTACTTGTGTCGTTTCATCATGATTTTATGAAATGCCCAAATTGGTGTCGTGTAGCTTTGTGGCTACTTTCTAAATCTCCAACTCTCGCACCCTCACCTATAAGTATTGCATCGTGAACCCTCGCCTCTCATTGCTTGACTCTCCTCTCTTCTCAATTTCCTGAGTAGTCTTGTTCTCCATCTTTGATAGTTTGTTGTTCACCATGGATTTGCGACGCTTCTCTCTCAACCTTGCCTACCCACACATCTGAATTGATGGATGCGGTGAGTTTGTATGAGCATCCTCTTTCTTTATGTACTTTTGGTTTCTCAAATTGTAACTTGATCGAGTTTTTCCCAATCTCATGCAAGGCAAGTAGCTCGATGTATGCCTGCCATGGTGTGGGTGAAGGGGGGAAGAAACCCTATGTCTAGTTCCCAATTTTACCCCTCTATTTCTTTTCTTTCCTTTATTTTTCACGCCAGGATATTTTCAGCTTTTCACACCCTTGTTTCTTTGTTTTGGAGCGAGTCAATAGGATCATAACCTTGTGACTTGGCCTCAACCGATTGGGCCAAGTCAGTCGGGTCTTGGCCTCTTTCTCCCTCTCTCTCGTTGATTTCTTGCTTACTTGGCAATTTTGAGTTTTATTATTTGGTTGATATTATAAAACCATAACTTTTGCTTTGGTTGTCCAAAAATTAAAGTAAAATATGTTTTGGAATCAAAAAAATGTGTTCTTTCTAAAAAATAATATTTTCAAATCCGATTTCCATATTTCCTATGGTGGAATTTTAGGATTTAATTAATTAATATAAAAGTACTAAAAATGGTAACTAATTCATTTTAACTCCAAATATAACAAATAAATATGTTTTCTTGATCAAAAAACATAAGGAATCTTTTATTCTAGGTTTTGAGTCCAAAATTAGATGTTTTCTAGAACGGTCTAGAATTAGGGTTTTTTATGCATATATGCATGTCAATTACTTGTAATTAGGTTAAAGTGATCGTGTAATCAACTAGTTTGGTGAAGAGTGTTTCTAGAACTCTGGTGTAAGGTATGTTTGAATCTCTTATTCTTATATACTGAGCAATAACCAATCTTTATCATTCTCTTGGTTCGATGGACATTAGTCTTTACAATATCTTGTTCTTTTAGAAAATATGCTTCATGTGAAGTATTTTATAATATTAGTGATCATATGATAAAATTTGACACACTCTTGGACTCTTTCTTATAAATTTCTTATGGTGGGACATTTTATGGAGTGATATGTTCTTTTTCCCACTTTTATGGTGGATGTTGATTTGGATCATGTGATCCCACTTATTTTAATTGTCAGATGTTCTAGTCTTTTTATTCTCTTTTATTATTTCTTTTTTTTTATGAATCTTGTGGTGACTGCTATTATAATGTTACATGTCCTTTTATGTGGATGTGAAAATTCTTGCATATGAAAATATTTATGGCAGACGTGTTGAGCCAATGTTGATAGTCCCTACCACCCCATGTTTTAGAGAAGATGTATGCAAGACCCTTCTCACCCCACACTATTTTTTGTAGAGTTGTTATTTCCTACCTACATGTTTATGTTGTCTAGCATTGTCACAGGTGAAACACATGGATGCCTTGTTATATTACTTTTATCTTATTTATCTCTTTTATTGTGATTCTTTTCTTTTGAGCCCTCTTTGGGTATTCCTTTTCCTTTTCATGGTAAGCCTTTATGTTTTTTGTTCTTTATTCCATATATTGCTTAATTTCCTTTTTAGTATGCACATACCGGCCTTTGCATATGTCTTCTTTTTTTATCTTCTTGATGGAGTATGCTTCCAACCCTAGGTGAAGGACATGGAGGACATGGAATGAAGTTATGGACTTATCTTAAGGAGTTAAAGCTTGGAGACAATTTTTATATTGTTTAGATTTCCCTCTATCTTAGATCCTTTGATGTATCTTACATGTCAACCGTTAATGGGAGATATGATGGAATTTTGTAATCTTCTAAAGAATTGAATATAATCTTAATTTTTATTCCATTGCTACACTTTGGTTTTTTGAATACCACTATTGAGATTTGAAAATTTTATACCCACTCCAAGATACCTTATGGGTGTGCTTGGACTTGAGGTTCTATTCTTCAATTTTTTATTAGGGAGTGGATTCCCTCTGTGTCTCACTTCTTACAGCATGGTATCAGAGCCGATGGTAGTTAGAATCTGACTATTTTAATTTTGTCTCTCTTACTAGAACCCTTAACGTAGATAGTTACCTCTAGGAAATATTTTTTCCCTAGATCTTACCTAAGTTGATTTTGATGATGGAACATTGTTATGAGCATCACATTAGAATCATGATGTTTAGCAAACCCTAATGTGATTAGGTTTTATGTGATTTTACCCTACCATATAATTAGTGATGACATGTAACTTTTGATGCACTAAGGTTTGATTTGAGGATGAAAAACATGATATGAGTTTGGAGAAATGGTAGGATAAGGAGATCTTATTATAGATAAATTATGACTTGGTTTCCACATTGATTTTGAGCTCATCTTTGTTTCATATCACATGGTTTTTCAAATAAAATTATATTTTAAATTATACTACTATATGTAAAAAAAATTGGGATTTTAAATAAGTTTTCTTGAACTAAGTCACAATCAAGATTTTCTAGATGTATGCATAGTGAAACCCTAGAATTAGTTGGAATAGGATCTTAACCCAAGTTTTGGCTATGAAGAATATCTAAGAATATATGGATAATATAAAGGTGTAGTTGACCTATCCTCTTTGACCTTTGGTTGTTATGTGAACCTTAGGGTTGTTAGGTTAGAGGCACAAGGACCAAAAACTAAACCCTAGATGCATCTACTTTTTAGTAGGATACATGAACAACATAAATATCAAAAACATTCACAACTAAAAGATATGTGGGTAACTCCAAATGTTGTTTAGTTTGTCTTAATAGGTAAAACCTTTTGAATGGTGGAGAGTAGTTGGTTGTTGATGTTTGGATCAATAGATTTTGTGGATGAAATCCTTTTAAGGGGTGGAGTGCTATAACGAATCAACCTAGCCTCTTGACCCTGATCATATATGCTAGAGGATAGTTAGCTTAGTTCTTTGGGCTTAGCCAAACAAGTATTAAGATATACAAATTAGTAGCTTAATTGAATTCCTAATATGTAGACATATAAAAAAATATGATCTACTTCTGTAACGTCCGGGCCCACTGCCCAAGGCTCTAGTAGAGTTTTAGGAATGACGACTGGCCCCACATACCACCACTAGCCTTAACTGCACACTTTGTACTGGAGGGGAATTGGCTCTGATACCATCTGTAACGTCCGGGCCCACTACCCAAGGCTCTAGTAGAGTTTTAGGAATGAAGACTGGCCCCACAGACCACCACTAGCCTTAACTGCACACTTTGTCCTCACTGAGGCATAAGCCAGGATCAACTTCCCGACTGGTCACCCATCCTAGTACTACTCCAAGATGAGCACGCTTAACTATGGAGTTCTTTAGTGATGGGCTCCCAGAAAAGGAGGTGCACCTTGGTGATATGGGTAGTCCAATCATTCCTTTTAAGATCAACTTATCTGAGGCCTCAAATCCTGGGATGTTACAACTTCTCTTATAATTAATCTTTAGACCAATAAAATATATCACATGAGACAACGTTGATTAAAATCGATGATAAGATAGATAATATGCATGTAAGCACTAAAATGCCCATAATAGAGGATAATATTCAAAATTAATACTCTAATAAGATAAAGGATGAATACATATAGAGTCTCGTTCATAATAATGAATTACGACCCTTTTGGTAATAAGAGTGAGGGTAATGCAACACAATTAAATAAATAATAAGGATGATGAAATAAACACAATGATCACAATCCAAAAATGTAATTCATAAAAAGATATCTTAGAAGTGAAATCTAATGTGAAATTCGGATTCCTTAGAACCTAATGGCCTTGGGAGTCAAGTTTCACATTATTTACCCAATAAAAATTAATTTAAGTCAATTTGGAAAACAAGATATGAGTTTTTCCCCCAAAATATCAAATAAAATAATAAATGACATCAAAAGAGGAAAATAAATTTATATTCATAATATACATGTCAAAATAAGTTTATGTGTGAATTTTCATCTAATGTGTACACGCTTAAATATTTTATTTTATCCAGGAGAGAGAAAATCATTTAAAGACCAAAAATGTTAAATAATATGTTAGAAAGAATTAATTAATGTCAAAATCATGCTCCTCACATTTAGTATTTCTTATAGGCCAAGTTCATATTTTTAAAAAGTTCATAAATGCCTATAATTCATTAAAGGGATAAAATGAGTGATAAGATTAAATTGTATGAAATAAAATAATAACAGTCTTCAAAAAATGCAAAATTTGTATGCCACATGCTAAAATAGCCTTTGGTTCAATTTTCACTCAATTTGAAAAATATTTGTTGAGAAGGTGAAATTAGAAGATAGAAAGTGTGTAGAACCTTCAAATCATTAAATAAAATAACAAAAAACTTCAAAAAATTGAAATAGTGGCAAATTCATATCCAACACACTTAATATGGCATACGGGTGAAGTTTCATTAATTTTGGATAATCTTATAACCGTTAATGATGGAGGAAAGAGAAAATAAGATTTGATTTATTTAACAAATCAAAATTTCTTAAGAGGAAAATCTAATTGCATATTCAGATTCCCCATGTCCAACATAGGTTGTGTGTCAAATTTTATTAATTTTGGAAGTTGTTTCCATACTCAAATGAAGAGAGAAAAAAGGGAAAATAATTTAAATAGAACTTTCTTTCAAATCAAATAGGACTGACATTAAATGTCACATGAGGCACTCTATCTGGACCATTACATTCGTGATCCAACACTCATCGCATCGTCACCTACCTTGCGTTCAAAAAGGAAACAGGCTGCCATATATGGATTTTTTTTGCAAATTTTTCTCTCATTTCTCCACCTTTGCCTGTGATTTCTTCACTCACAGATTCAATATCAAATTCCGCACCTATTGATATATTACTTGCATGGTTTCATCATGATTTCACAAAACGTCCAAATTGGGGTCGAGTAGCTTCACGACTACTTTCTAAATCTTTAACACTCGCACCCTCGCCTATATGTATTGCATCTCAAACCTTCAACTCTCATTGCTTGACTGTCCTCTCTTTTGAATTTCCCAATTAGCCTTGTGCTCCGACGACGATAGCTCATTGTTCACCATGGATTTGCGGTGCTTCTCTCTCAACCTTGGTGACCAACACATCTGAATTGATGGTTGCGATGTGTTGGTATGAGCATCCTCTTTCTTTATGTAGTTTTAGTTTCTCAAATTGTTGCTTGATCAAGTTTTGCCCAATCTCATGTGAGGCAAAAAGCTCACTGTACGCCTTCCACAACTTGGGTGAAAGGGGGAAGAAACCCTCGTTCCTAATTTCCGATTTTAACCCTCTATTTCTCTTTTTTCCTTTATTTTTCATGCGAGGATATTTTGGTCTTTTCACACCCTTGTTTCTTTGTTTTGGAGGGAGTCAACAGGATCATAGACCCGCGACTTGGCCTCAACCGATTGGGCCTAGTCAGTCAGGTCCCGACCTCTTTCCCCCTCTCATTGATTTCTTGCTTAGTTGGCAATTTCAAGTTTTATGATTGGTTGATCTTATAAAAACCATAACTTTTGCTCCAGTTGTCCTAAAATTAAAGTAAAAAATTGTTTGAAATAAAAAAAATATGTTCCTTCTAAAAAATATATTTTCAAAGACCGATTTCCATATTTCCGATGGTGGATTTTTGAGGATCTAATTAACTAATATAAAGCCCTAAACATGGTAACTAATTCATCTTAACTCCAAATATAACAAATAAATATGTTTTCTTGATCAGAAAAACATAAGGAATCTTTTGGTCTAGGTTTTGAGTCCGAAATCTGATATTTCTAGAAAGGTCTAGGATTAGGGTTTTTTATACATATATGAAATATAAACCCTAATGCATGTCAATAACTTGTAATTAGGTTAAAGTGATTGTGTAATCAACTAGTTTGGTGAAGAGTGTTTCTAGAACTATAGAGTAAGGTATGTTTGAATCTCATATTCTTCTATATTTAGCAATAACCAATCTTTATCATTCTCTTGGTCCGACAGACATTAGCCTTTACAATATCATTTTATTTTTGAAAATATGCTTCATGTGAAGTATTTTATAATACTAGTGATCATATGATAAAATTTAGCATACTCTTGGACTCTTTCTTACAAATTTCTTATGGTGGGACATTTTATGGTGTTATATGTTCTTTTTCCCACTTTTATGGTGGATGTTGGTTTGGATCATGTGATGCCACTTATTTTAATTGTTGGATGTTCTAATCTGTATTATTATCTTTTATTATTTATTATTCTTTTGTTATGCATCTTGTGGTGACTGCTAGTATAATGTTACATGTCCTTTTATGTGGATGTGAAAATTCCCACATATGCATGTAGATGTGAAAAATCTTGCATATGAAAATATTTATGGCAGACGTGCCTAGGTAGATGTTAACAGACCTTGTCACCCCATATTTTATAGTAGATTTATACAAGACCCTTCTCACCCCCACATTATTTTTGGTAGATGTTTAATTTCCTACCTACATGTTTATATTGTCTAGTATTATCACAGGTGAAACACATGGATTCTTTGTTTTTATTCTTTTCTATTATTTATCTATTTTGTTGTGATTGTTTTCTTTTATGCTCTCTTTGTGTAGTCCTTTTCATATTCATGGGAAGCCTTTATGTTTGTTGTCTTTATTCCATATATTGCTCAATTTCCTTTTTAGTATGCACATACCAGCCTTTGCTGGTGTCTTCTTTTTTTCTCTTCTTATTGGGGTATGCTTTCATCCCTAGGTGAAGGAAATGGAGGACATGTCAAGAAGTTATGGACTTATCTTAAGGAGTTAAATCTTGGAGACAATTTGTATATGGTTTAGATTTCCCTCTATCTTAGAACCTTTGATGTATCTTACATGTAAACCTTTAGTCATAGATATGATGGAATTTTGTAATCTTTTGAAGAATTGAATATAGTCTTAATTTTTATTTTGCTGCTACACTTTGGTTGTTTTGACTACCATTATGGAGATTTGAAAATTTTACCCCCACTCCAAGATACCTTATGGGTGTGTCTGGACTGGAGGTTCTATTCTTCAAATTTTTAGTAGGGAGTGGATCCCCTTTGGGTCCCACTCCTTACAGTGTGTTTCATTTATCTTTACTGTGAAAACATCCAAATAGTTCTTAGGTGTGGGTCTTTGGGGTAAATGTATGAGTAGGAATACATGAAAGTACAAGTGTAAAAACAAGTCACCACAGAAGATTAGAGTGTGGGTACATAACCCTGACATATAAAACTCATCTTTCTTTCACCTATTGCAAATATGGTCAAACCCTATAAAATTCCACACAGATGACCCAAATGTGGTAGGGTTAGATACAGTACCACACCACAAAGAATCTTTCTCAATTCCATCTCCCTCTCTAGAATAGGCCCAACAAAAAGTAGGCATGGGATCACCCAAGTTCAACCTGAACCAGGTTGGGTTCATGAAAAGGCCAAACTATCTTTCTCACTTCCCTCTCCCCGTGTAGATTAGGTTCAACAAGAATTAGGCATCAATAACTAAACCAGGTCAGGTTCAGGACAAGTCCTAACAACTTGTCCTAGCCTCTGGTGAATCTATCCTAGTTCATGGCTCACAATGAACCCAAGCAGAAACCAAGGTAGAAAACCTAGTTCAAAGAGGAATACACCAAAGACAAACACATACATGTACATAAGGCTATAATACTTAGATGCCATGATTGTATCTCTAGAAAAAGCCAATATGTTTTTTTATCATATGATTACAATTATATCATAATTATATATTAGAATAAGTTCTAATTTATCCTGCCATTAAGATACAATATTAGCATTAAGCAAAGATTGAGATTTTACCGCTATAAGAAAGTAGTAAATCAATGTTGGAAAATGTCCTTTGTAGTTGCAAAAAAGACAATTGTTTAAGACAAAAAAGAAGTATTCACATGTTGTTATTGTTGGGAAATACAGGCATAGAGTATAGTAGCAGAAACAAATTTTTTATCTATCAGTATTCCCATAACAATAAGCTAGTGTCAACTACTATGAAATAGGAAGGATTGTTTTAGCGAGTTATACCTGGTCCTGAAGCAAATTCAGTGACAAAACTCTCTTCTTTACAATGACCAAGTTGCTCTTAGACGATGGTTGTACAGCTCCTGGTCTTCACCATGAAGAACGTCTGCACAACCTCTACAATGATTCTTGTGGTCTCACCATGAACAACAGGTTAACTTTGTCCTCTAAGCAGCAGCCAAAGGAATCCTGCCTCTAGAGTAGTCCACACAGACCAACTAGAACTCTTATCGTTCATCAATAATGGACAGGAAGGAGTTGTCCCTCCCATTGGTGTACTAGTCACCAGCCTGCTCTCCCACAATGACAACTTCTCAGTTATTCTCTCACGTTGGCTATCCCTCCTTTTCAGCTAGGACTTGTATGGGGGCTCTTGGTAACCACAACCAAAGAGGACAAAATTTGTCAGAGGAACTGATTCTCAGTTGTTTTTGTTATAGTTGTGCTCTGGGAAGTACCCAATGCCCTTCTATTTATAGTAGAAGCCAAGGTCAAGGTTCCCAGTTGTTATCCGATACAGGAATAAGGTGTGGGAGTGGAAAGGACCGACAGATCTTGAATTTTCACAACCTACAATAACTGAAACGGCCATTTCACACACCCAGATAGTCGTCTGGTGTACGAGACGGTCGTTTCACACTATCAAATGGTTGTTTGGCAGTTCCCAATCTGAAATGAATTTGGTTATTCTAAATAAAGTTAATATCTCATATTGATTTCCCTGTTCCTCGAGTAAAGAACAATCAAAACTATTTAAGAAACATCCTAAACCTTCATTGGACCTCAACTGGGTTGTCTCACCCAAGAGAGATGTCCATCTCACTTACCCAGATGGTTGTCTGGTGAGTTGAGTTGAGCCGGTCAGTTCAATCACATTGAACCTGTTGGTTCAAGGAAAAAATAAGTCAAATGGATCTCCGATCAACCTGATCCCCAAACGACATTCTCACTTTCTTGAGATGCCCGTCTAGCTGCCCAAATGGTTGTCTCACCCAGTGAGATGGTCATTTGGCAAACCTAGTCAGTCAATCGAGTAATCAATTGTGTGACTTGAATACCTAAACACTTTAGTAATCAATCGAATGGTTGTTTAAGATCAAACTCCTATTTTAGATGAGTTCATATGTGTGTGACCCTATAGGTCCCATGTCACATTGGAAGTGAATGTCCATATCTAGATTATGATATCAAAAACAAAGAGTGGTGCCTAGTCACACATCTGTGATACCCAAATGAAATGGAAAGTTAGAGAACAACTTTAACCTAGAATATGCGTAAGGTGTTGTAGTGATCATAAAATTCCTTTGTCTCTGATATCCATGATGAACTCGAGGCATGGTAGGTCATCCTACCAATTCTATCCATGTTTCTTGAACCAAGAGTAGACTTCCTAAGATTATGTATCCTCAATACCATATATTGATTCACATGTTCATGCAAATGCATTTCTCAGTATCACTTATCAAGTGTCCAACATATCATACTTCATTAGGAGGGACAAATCCCATATCTATCACTCAAATTCGATCCCCGTGTGTTAAAGTCACCCAATCAACACTGTTATAACAACCCATGTTTCATGACTGTATTTGATGATGTCAAAGGGTACCCAATGGCATGTGACGAGTGGAGTGATTTTAGGTCTAAGAATCACAATCACCACCTTCACTATGAGAGATGATTGTGACCACCACAACCATGTGTCACTCTCAAGGTGGGTTTGTCTGATACATTGTTCCATAACATGTATCTGTGTGCTTGGTTTGATATTACCATATCATGACTTAGTGAGAATAAGTTATCAACCAACTCACACTATAGTCTTGTGTGTTGTTGGTGTCTATCTACCTTCCACAGTAACAACCAACTAGGGACATAATGAGAACATGTATATTTACTCTTGACATTTGTATGGTCTCATTTCAGCAAGTCTAATACTTGAAGACATACATCATTGAGCAATATTATTCTTTAGACATTCACTTTGTATCCTCAGTATCTAATAACTGAGAGAAACAGATGAATTGGAAGATTGCCTTTATATTATTATTAATAATAATAATCAAATCATTTTTGGTAATTATTCCATGTCAATAATCATATGATTGGCTCTATGGGCATACCTTACCAACAGACTCCAACTTGCACTTAGATCCAATCACCCATAGATCTCATCCTAAGTGATCTAAACATTTTCAATATGCTTCTATTTTGCTAGTGCTAAAATAGCGGTTTAGCAACACTTTGCTTATAGTCGGTATATTGCATGTTTCTTATCACTTCTCTCTAAGTTGAAAATGCCATAATATGGTATTTGATATTCCTTGCCTAACATTTAGCTCCATTGTTGTTACAATATCATAATGAGTCATCAATGGTCGGAAGATCTATAAATTCATCATATGAACTTTTAGATCCATATAGTACCATTATGTGTTCATAACACAAGCATACTCGGCTTCTATTGTAGATAAGAATTAATGGATATTAGTTCTGAACCTTTCCAACTAATCACATCCTTTTCTTTTAAATCAAACATATTTTAATTTTCTATCATTTTTGTCATTATGGAAGCTTGCATCGATGTAACCCTTTACATCCAACTCTTCCTTTTATTACTATCATCATTGACTAGCAATGTTATCCTTAATTACATCTCAAGTATTAATGGATATCTTTAATGACCTTCCAATAGTCCTTATTGAAGTTTAGTAATATCTTGTCATGCCCATACATATAAGATTGTATGGGATAAACACATTTATAGCATTCAAGATAGATTCACTCTTGAGTTGGCCCATGGAATCTTATTCATGATATTTCCTTTCTTCACAAGAATATGAATATAGATCATGAGAGACAAATCTGAATTCTCTCTCAATGAATCCTTCCATGTTTAACTCTTTCAACATATTGCTATTGTATGTGCTTATACTTCCATTATGAAACATTCAAGACCTATCTCTGTAGACCTTGATCCTTATCTCATAAGATGTTTCACCTAATCCTTCATTACTGAAGGTATTTTCATGCCAGTTCTCAATATTCACAATATTGAGATGACATTCCTCATCACATGTGGGATATTCATATATACTCCCACTAAATCTTTTGTAAACACAGATTTCATCTTTTGTGTTGATTCAAGTCACTATTTTGTTGTCTTATTAGGTCATAAGATCCCATCTTTGAGGTGCTTGTTTCAATCCCAGATTGAACTTTATAGCTTATAGACGTAATTTGCATTCATGAAGTTGTGAAACCTTTTAGGTTGTGTCACATACACATCCTCTAATGAATTCCCTAAAGGAATCAGGATTCTATCTTCATATGCAAAATCACATAGTCCATTCTAACTATAGCAACAAGCATGACAATTAGTAAAGGAATTTCTATCATGTCCAACAACTTGAACTTGATTTATTCAACCAATTTGTCCATTTATGTTATACACATAGGTCTTGATCATAAGAACATATTGCACCCTACCTGGATGACCTTGGCTGGGACTCTTCATCAAGAGTATGCGTATCGCGGGAAGTTGATCGTCCACTGAAACGTACGTTGAAGATGCAGGATAATAAGGGGTGAGTGTTCAATCTAGAAGTGAAGTACAAACGGTTGCCAAATCTATGCTTCTTTTATGGGTGGATGGGCCATGTCGAAAGAGACTGTGACCACGTAGAGGAGTCAGAGGAGCAACAATGATGCTGGGGTGCATGGTTGAAGGCTTCACCAAAGAAGCCTAGGGTTTCTTCTGCGGAGGAAGTGTATGGCACTGGAACCATGAAGAAGAAGGTCATGTTCTACACGAAGCAGGGGCATCGGGGGGTAGAAGGAAAGCGCGAGGAGTTCGGCGGTGGAGGAGGGTTGCAGTTGGAAGATTTGGAAGAAAGAGGGGGTCGTAGGGATGAGGCGTCTGGGAGGATAGGGTTGCGAGAGGAAGATGATGAGGGAGGAAGAGCAGCTTAGGAGAAACACAACGCGGGGGGAAAGGCCCCGTGGTCGAGGGGGACAGGGGACGATGAGAGGGAAAAAGTGGAAGGAAAGTGGTGCTTGCTGCCGTCTGGAGTCGTGGGGTTCAGGAGGTTGAAGGGGCGACGGCGGGGGAAGATGTGGTTGGGGGGAAGGCTACTGTAGAGTGGAATGGAGGGGAGCGGATGGAGAGCCAGGTTGTTGTGGATCTGGTTGCCAGGGAGGGATGTAGGGAAAGGAGGCGGGAGAATACCTCTGTAGGTCAGGGGGTGGGGTTGCTATTGAGACACGAATGATGGTGATGACAAGGCTCTGTGAATGTGAGGTTCATAATCATCAGGCCGAGAGGCCAATGGAAGTAGGGAAGCAATGTAATTCACAAAGTAATGAAGAACATAGGGAACATGAGAAGGAGCAGCAACCTACTACTAATAAAGTATATGCCCAACAATCTCAAGATGTGAATCATGAAGGGGGCTAGCAGGAGCTTACAGGTGTATCCGAGCAGTTTTCATGGCATAATGGCATGGTTTTTGAACAGGGGTGGGGAAGACCACAGGTGCAGAAGAAAAAGAAAGATACAATTGACCCTATAAGTTCAGCATGACAGAAAGAGTGTAGGTTTAAACACATGCCAAAAATTGTCAGAAGATAGGTTCGCTTAGATGAAAATGAGCCAGAGGCTGCAGTATAAGAGGGGGAATTTCTTCTTAAAGGGAAATGAGGACGAGATATGGATGAAGGTGGTATGGACATTGATGTTGATTTGGGGTTAGTTTTCCCGGTAAAAAAGCACCAGTGCACACATGTAGGAGTTGTAGGTTCTAATGGAGGCGCCGAGCTTCAAGTAGCGGGTTCTGGGGATATCCAGACCCGTGAAGGACAATGAAAATCTTGAGTTGGAACTGTCAGGGGTTGGGAAACCTTGATAGGAAGCAGGCTCTCTAGAAGTGGTGTTGGAGGGAGTGCCCAAGTTTGGTTTTCGTTTTAGAAACCAAGGTGGATGGAAATAAATTGGAACATATTAAGAAAGACTGTGGGTTTGTGGATGGTTTTTGTTTGGCGAGTGAGGGAAGGTCGGGAGGATTGGGGTTGTGGTGGAGGGATTTCAAGGTGAGTATCTAGAGTTTTTCATAGCACCATGTTGATTGTGTAGTAGAGGTGGATAATAATGGCGTGATGTGGCGAGCTATAACTATTTATGGATGGGTTGAGCAAAGTTAGAAATATCATACCTGGGACCTAATGAGGAGACTAAAAAGTGCATCAGACATGCCAGTGATTTTCTTTGGTGATTTCAATGAAGTTATTTCAAATGAAGAGAAGTGGGGTGGCAATCCAAAACCTGATAGGTGGATACAAGACTTCAAGGATGCTGTGGATACATGTGGTCTGCTTGATCTGGGTTTTTTAGGAAGTCCATTTATGTGGCAAAGAGAACACACAATAGAGACCCTCATTAAAGAACGTTTGGACAGAGGCTTAGCTTCACATGACTGGTGTCAGTTGTTCGGGTACAGGAAGGTGATACATCTCCCTATCTACAGCTCTGACCACGCTCCCGTTGTCATTATAGTGGGAGGGAGAGAGGCAAGATGACACAAGCCAAAGAAAAATTTCTATTTTGAGCCCTTGTGGTTGGCTGAAAATGACGGTGAGGAAATTGTTAGGGAAGCATGGTTTCAAATGGGTGAGGGAAGTGAGCTGAAAATGAAGGTGGGAAACTGTGGCGAATGATTGAAAAAGTGGGCAGCACAGAGATTTGGAAAGATGATGGACATAATCAAAGAAGTGGAAAAGCTTCTTAGTGAGGAACAAAAGAAACCTCTAGATGCAGTTGTTCTTGAGAGGTGCTTGGAGTTATCTAAAGAGTTAGAATGATGGCATAGATCAGAAGATTCCTATTGGTGTACTCAGGCAAGGCTTGCTGCGCTTCGTGAGGGGGACCGCAACACAAAATATTTTCACCATAAGGCTTCTCAAAGTTGAAGACAAAATCATATTGATGGGATGAAAGATGAACAACGGGTGTGGCACACCAAGGAGGGGGAGATCCAGTAGGTAGTGATTGATTATTTCCAACAGATATTTTCTAATAGCAATCCAACGGAGTTTGAGGAGGCAATTAAAGGTGTGACTGCTGTGGTGGATGATAATATGAATGGTGTTATGGAAAGAGATATTACTGATGCGGAAATTTTTGCTACCCTTGAACAAATACACCCCAATAAGGCACCTGGCCCATATGAGATGAAGCCCATGTTCTTTCAAAAATTCTGGGACATTGTTGGAAAGGATATTGCGATCTATATTAAAGGGTGGTGGAAGGGGAATGCAGATATTAGAACTGTGAATTCCACGCTGGTGGTGATGATACCCAAGGTGGAGAAACCTATACAAATGTCTGACTTCAGGCCGATTAACTTGTGTAATGTCATCTACAAAATTGCATCAAAAGTTATGGCCAATAGACTTAAATCGTTCATGGATAGGATCACTTATGAGAACCAAAGTGCCTTTATTCCTGGGAGGATGATTACTGATAATGTGCTTGTTGCATATGAACTTTTCTACAAGATGAAGAGTGAAGGGAAAAATAAAAAGAGATTCCTGGCGTTGAAACTGGACATGTCCAAAGCTTATGACAGGGTGGAGTGGAATTTTCTAGATTTTGTAAAACAAAAGATGGGGTTTGGGAGTAGATGGAGGAAAAAATTTGGGAGTGTATATCGTCTGTGGAACATTCCTTTGCCATTAATCATGACTGGATCCAAAGCCTCAAGCCTCTCCACAGACTGCGATAGGGTGACCCTCTTTCTCCCTACTTATTTAATCTTTGTGTTGAAGCTTTCTCTACTTCCCTTTTACACACTGCTAATGTAAACTTCATCCATGGGATCAAGGCGAGTAGGCATGGCCTGTGCATTTCACATCTTTGCTTTGCAGATGACATTATTCTCTTTACTAGAGTGTCTCGTCACGAATGCCTGAATATAGCTAATATAATTAGCCAGTACGAGAAGGCATCAGGTTAAAAAATTAATCAAAAAAGTAGTTTTATTAACTCAGGATGGTAGGGAGCGGCGCTGCCCTAGGGTTTCCTAGGCAAACTGGTGACCAGGAGGATGATGGTGACCCTGGAGAAACGAGAGGAGGCACGATTCCTTTAGGGAACACAAGCTTGCACTTCCGCTATGCGAGCCAAAGAAACCAAAACGATAACACGCATGAGGGACGACGAAAGCAAGACCAGCAGGGGTCAGAAATGGAAATCGAAGGGGGAGAAGAAGGCACTGACTTTCCGCCACTGGGGTGCCCGGACCAGATCGACCCAACAAGGAACGCCGAGGAACCTGACGCTGGTCGGACAGACCGTCTGCTACGCTACAAGGCGGCCGTCATCGGAAATTAAGACAACTCACATGGCTATATACATATCGACACGGACAAAACGGGGATCAAGCTGCAGCAGGATGATATCATCATAACCAAAGTAGAAGGTTTTCCAGCCTTTCACCTCACAGCAGAAGCACGTACGAGCCTCCTGAAACCTTGACAGTTTGTCATGGTTGTCAAGCTCATTGCACGCGACATCGGCTACATGACCCTACGGGACAAGATCCGACTTTTATGGGTGCCTGATGGTGGCTATAATCTGATCGATCTGGACAATTACTATTACCTCGTGCAACTCCAGTAGCTGGACGACTACCTAAAAGCTCTAACTGGAGGACCTTGGCCGTTATTTGGGTCATACCTGACAGTCCAGCGGTGGAACCCTACCTTCTCACCAGAGAGAGCGCACCCGAAATACTTTGTTGCGTGGGTCAGAATTCCTAACCTGCCTATTCATCTGTATCAGGAAACTCTGGTTGAAGCTATTGGGAACAAGATTGGAAAAACGATTAGGGTCGATACTAACACCACACACCAACAAAGGGGAAAGTTCATGAGGATTGCAGTTGAGCTGCAAATTGGGAAACCACTAGTACCTGCAGTATATGTAGAAGGCAAATGCCTTATGGTCCAGTATGAGAATATCCCGCACTAATGCCTCCATTGTGGACATGCTGGGCATGAGGAGAGGGAGTGCGTGAACAAATCTCAACCACAGGAAACGATAGGTGGGGAAGGTACTGAAGAAGCAAGTAGAGTTGGAAATGAGCAGTCCATGGAGGTATTTGCGGAGATGAAACATGCCCAACCTATGGTGCATTGGTCAAGATGCAAACCACAAGAGCAGACCGCCACCAAGAAAGTGAGCACCCACAACCGCTTCGTTAATTTGGACACGCCCGAAATTGAAGAAATTCTGGAATCCGACAATGAGAAGCCACCAGAGGTCGACGAGGTAGCCGAGCGAATCACAAGGATCGACTGGAGTACAAGGAAGCAGAACTCAAGGAGGGAGAATAAGAACAACAGTAACGACCAGCAAAATCCATTGGGGGAATCCAATGGGGGCAATGACCCATCACAAGTCCGACACCATACCGCCCAGAACCAGAAGAACAAAGGAAAGGAGAACGCTCACTCAGCAGTGGTGCTGACAGGAGACGAAATGGTCACTGACCGCACCAGTCCAGGGATGGCAGACGTCAGTAACCTTCAAGTTAGCCCATTCGTTATCGGAGCTTTCGGTCCCCCAAAACCTCGTACCTTCCCCTTTCCTGGGAGGGGAAGCGCAGGGATACACCTGCAGAACAGGAAGATCCCATCGTTGCATGAACTCTTAGATCCTGGCTCGAAGAAGAGGGGTCATAAGGGTATGAAGGAAATAGCAGAGTTGATGGAGAAGGGGGAAGGCGGATCAAACCCCAATCCTTTTAAATGAATGTTCTCTGTTGTAACGTGCAAGGTATCTGCCACAAAGATACCCAAGGAGCAGTTAAAGAACTGGTCAGGAAGTATATGATCTTGATCCTGGTTATTATTGAGCCTCACACCAGTGGTGTCCAGGCAGAGACCATCATTAGGAAGCTGGACTTCCCCTACTCACATAGAGTAGAAGCCATTGGCTACTCGGGAGGCATATGGCTCCTATGGAATCACTCAATCTCGGAGATGGAGGTTATCCTCAGCCATAGGCAGTTTATACACTGTCGTGTAGAGAGCAAATACTACTTGACGTTTGTTTATGGCAGCACAACGAGGGCGGGAAGAAGACTCCTGTGGCAGCGTCTCCACACCATCGCTCAATCTATTACACTACCTTGGGCAGTGATGGGAGATTTCAATGCCTATCTACATACAGATGAGAAGACTGGTGGCATGGGTCATGACCGCAGAAGCTGCGTCGACTTTAACGATGCCCTCCATGTTGCTGGCTTAATAGAGCTTGAAACGTGCGGCCTGCGAATGAATTTCAAACGTGGGATGCTTCAGGAGAAGCTTGATCGGATCCTGGGGAATACAACTTGGATAGAGATGAACTCTAGGTGCAGGGCTGAGGTGGTCGAGCGGCTCAGGTTAGACCACACACCTCTCCTCCTAAAACTGGAGATACCAAGGAGACGACAACAAATAAAACATCGTACTACTACTAAAGTGAGCTGGAAAAACACTGAAGGTTTCCAACAATTGCTTAATATAGAATGGTCACATAATCGGGATTTCACAGCTGCCGCTGAGTCCTTCCTCATCAAGGCAGTGGCCTATAACAATGACGAGCAGAAGAAAAGGATCCACACCAAACGAGCGATGCAGGTACGGCTACTGCTAGCCCAGGAGCAACTCGCGCGCATGTATGATCCGGAGTTGGAAAACACGGTATTGGACATTCAATTTCAACTCAATGAGTTACTCAGAAAGGAGGAGCTAGATTGGCAACAGTGAGCGCACTGTGACTGGCTTCACGCAGGGGACAAGAACACGGAATTTTTCCATGCTTTTGTTAAAGAGCAAAAATGGAGAAACATGATTACCAGGTTGAAGGACGAGGGAGGCATCTGGTATGAAAACGAAGAAGACATTCAAGCCTTAATTGTGGGGTATTTCTGAAACCTCTACACTGATGATAACCCGGGTGGTAGAGCCCATCGGTGTGCTTCATACATGGGCACCTTTCCAATGCTCACAGCAGTTCAAAGTGCTCAGCTGGGTAGGATACCTGATGAAGAGGAAGTACATAGAGCCTTGTTCTCAATGGCAAAATTCAAAGCCCCCGGGCCGGATGGAGTGGACTCTAACTTTCTGCAATGTAACTGGAACATTATTAAAACTTCCCTAACATCCTTTGTCTACAATGTTTTCACAGGAAATCATTGGGACAGAAACACCGCCAACGCGTTAATGGTCCTAATTCCCAAGAAGAACTAACTGGAAACATGTGCTCAACTCAGACCCATATCCTTGAACAATGTGTGCATGAAGGTGGTGATGAAGATCATTGTGGCCCGCATTCAACCTCACCTTAATGGCTGGATCAACCCAGCTCAATCAAGCTTCATCCCAGGAAGGAGGATCAACGATAACACTATCCTAGTCTAGGAGATTATACATTCTATGGAGAAAAAGAGATCTAAACATCATTTGATGGCGATTCAGCTAAATTTAGCTAAAGCTTACGATAGGATGAGTTGGGAATTCATTGAGGACACCCTCCGGCGCACACCCATCCCTAGTAATCTTGTGACGATTATTATGGATGTGATCTCATCTGGGTCAACAACCATTCTGTGGCAAGGCCAAGAGACGGAAGCCTTCCAGCCATCCAGGGGAGTACGACAAGGCGACCCTTTGTCACCTTATATATTTGCTTTGTGCCTAGATCGTCTTAGCCAAGCCATTGAAGATTTAGTATCCAGGGGCAGGTGGAGGCCAGCCACCTTCAATACAAACAAGACCCATATCTCACATGTCTACTTTACAGACAATGTCATGCTCTTTGGAGAAGTGTCAATCATTCAAGCTCAAATCATAAGCAGATGCCTCAAGGAGTTTGAAGATGCATCTGGACAGAAGCTTGCAAAAGAGAAATCTCGTGTTTTCTTCAGCAAGGGGACAACCCCAGCTACTCGAAAATGCATCTGTAGAAAGCTTGGAATCACTGAAACGAGTGAAATTGGAAGACACTTGGGCATTCCAATCATTTATCACAGGAATACAAAGGACCTATACCTTTCCATCACAAATGCCATTGACAACAAGATTGCGGGTTGGGCGAATAGATGCCTGTCCTTGGTAGGCAGGATCACGTTGGCTAAGTCCGGGTTAACCCACTCTTCTACTTACCTGATGCAAACTTTGGCTATCCCCCTCATAGTTTGTGATAGAATCGATCAGCTGATCCGACGATTCGTGTGGTTCGGCAAGGAAGAGAAGGAAGCCATCACGTTCGTGGCGTGGAACAAGGTCATAGCCCCTGTTGATCTAGGCGGTATGGGCATCTGTAGTGCGAGGGAGCAGAACAAGGCTTTACTAATGAAGCTCGCTTGGGAGTTCATCAACTACATATCTGCTGAATGGGTTAAAATGATGGCCCATAAGTATAGAAGGGGAGACACTCTTGCTCCGATCGGCTCCCCCGTCTGGAGAGCACTTAGACCGCACATCTTTGAAGTCAAGCAGGTTGCAAGACATACTATCGGTGATGGTAAGGACATTAACGTATGGACTGATGCCTGGACTAGGAGTGGCCGGACGCCAACCCTCAAGACAGGGAGGATATTGCCCTTTAGCCTACACGATCTCATTGTGAACGCCATGGTCATGGACGATGGAACCTGGGACAAAGACTTTATTACAAAATGGTTTAGCCCAGAGTCGGTGGAGGAGATCCTCCTGACAGGCACTCCTCACCCTGAGGGAGGACAGGATGGCTGGTTCTAGCCCAGCGGTAGCTACAGACGCTTCACCACGGCGAGCGCCTACTCGAAGATTATCCAAACGCTAGCCCATTCTTCTGAAGGACAGTCGACAACCATTGCCAAAGCTCTTGTTCCTCAACACATTCATATGTTTGGATGGCTCTTGGGACATGACCGACTCCTTACGAACCAGTTAAGGTACACCCGTCAAATGACTACGTCCGCCTCTTGCAAGAAGTGCGGGCTGGAGGAAACAACGCTGCATACTGTCCGGGACTGCAGCGACAGCCGTCGAACATGGGAGATCATCGCCCCTCACCCACCTTCAGACTGTTTTGCCCCCAATACCACTGCAGAGCGGCTTGCCCTTAATTTCAAGCCCCAACATGGTGCAGAGGCTTGGCGCAACACCTTCCTCTCTACATGCTGGATGCTTTGGAAACACATGAATGAACATGTGTTTACTGACCGTATTACACATGTTGAAGTACTCGTCGCAAGAATATGAAGTGAGATACATTCCTACTCGGAGGCAGTTGTTAGTCACACAAAGCTAGACGACATGAAGCAAACTATACAGCTGGTTGTGTTGAATTGCCCTAGAACCGAGGTGTACCTTAACGTAGACATTGCGGTAGACAACGTGAAAGAAATCATCTGTACTGGCTGGATCCTGTGGAATTATCAAGGTGTATGGATCAAAGGCGGAGCTCAGATCATTAGAGGAACTAATCCCCTGGAGGGAGAGATGCAAGCCATTCTATTGGGACTTGATCTCTTGATTGAACGGGGATGCATTTTGCCATGTATTCTTCCAGACTCCCAACTCTCTGTCAAGTTCCTTCTAGATGATGCAGACGTACCACCATACCTGACCAGCTTGAAGCATGCAGGAAGGCAGAAAATGCAAACCATCCATGTATGCAGACTAATCCATTGTGGCCAAGAGTTCAATCGCCTTGCTGACAAGCAGGCAAAGTGGTTCCTGAAGAAACCAGCCCCGAATATCAGATTATCCTCTTGTCCCCATGAGTTGTCATCTATTTATGCTAGTGAATGCTACCCCAACACTCCTCCTTGGATCTGTCAACAGGGAGGAAAGGTGCTAGCAAATAGTCTGTATATGGGTTTGACTTAATAAAAGGAAGACGTGTTTTTTTTTCAAAAAAAAAATTAATCGTCTAAAGATCGAGGTTGCTTTTAGTAAGTGAGTGCCACAAGACACAAGGGAGGCCATTAAAAATCAGCTGGATGTTCAAGAAGTTGACATACACACAAAATATTTGGGGCTGCCCATGGTCATTGGGAGGTCAAAGAAGCAGGTGTTCCATTTCATAAAAGATAGGATTTGGAAAAAATTACAGGGCTGGAAAGAAAAGTTTCTATCTAAGCCGGGCAAGGAAGTGTTGATTAAGTCTATTGTGTAGGCAATTTCTTCCTATATCATGTGTGTGTTTCAGATACCAGCATGGATACTGGATGAGATTCAGAGATGTATTGCAAGATTTTGGTGGGGAGCTAAAGATAGTGAGCGGAAAATATCATGGGAATGTTGGGCGTCTTTGTGCAAGCCAAAAAGAGAAGGTGGACTTGGGTTTAGAAACATGCATATTTTTAACCAAGCGTTGTTGGCAAAATAGGTGTGGAGGCTATTGACCAAAAAATCTTCACTGGCATACAGGGTACTCAAGGCATAGTATTTTCCTTCCACTTCTATTTTTAAAGCGCCTAGGGGGTACAATCCTAACTACACTTGGAGAAGTCTCTGGACGGTAAAAGCAGTGGTTCTTGAAGGGACAAAATCGAGAGTGGGGAACAGAGAGAGCATTAGAGTTTGGGAGGATAGATGGATACACGACTATCATGGAGAGATAATGACATCGCATGACACATTTATATGGCAACCTTCTATGGTTAGTGACTTGATAGATCCACACACATTAGCATGGAACATGGAGAAGGTCCATCAGTTTTTTTTCTATAGAGGTGTGTGGGCTGATTGCGAGCAATCCTATTAGTACCAGACTTCCAGAGGATATTTTATATTGGTGGTCAGATAAAATAGGGATTTTTTCTACCAGATCAATATATTAGTTGGGGCTTCTAGGGAAGAGGGACTTCATTGAAGCCAGATGGGTGACTGCTGAGTAGATCTGAAAGGTTGTGTGGGACCTTTCTTGGATGCCAAAAGTTGCACATTTCTTATGGCGGGTTACTACAGGTGGCATGGCTACTATGGGTAGATTGCTTGACAGACACTGCCACATGGATGGCATGTGCCCTTTGTGCCATGAGGAAAAGGAGATGGTCCAACATATGCTCTTTTTTGTGTAGAAGCTAGGAAAATGTGGAGCTCGACACCTGCGACTATTATCATTGCATCGACTCATGTCCAACCGCCCAGGCAGACGCTTCTGGAGCTACATGACCGGTTAGAACAGTAGGAGTTTACGGATGCAGTCGCCAACATGTGGGGACTGTGGACGTATAGAAATCATAAAGTGTTCCAGAATGATGGGAGATGTCTATCTTTTTTTACCAGGGCAGCACATGCATACATCCTTGACGTGTGGAGTGCATGGGAAACACCACAGGGACAACAACAACCACAAAGTACCAGTGCTGTTAAGTAGTGGAAGAGGCCGGAGATGGGGATAGGGAAGATTAACACTGACACAATGGTGAAGACCGACACGAGGACGGGTGTGGGTGTCGTGGGATGAGACAACCTGGGACGGGCAATAGCTATTCATGGGCGCCAACTGTGGGGAGAGTGGATTGTGGACATCTGCGAGGCGATAGCTGTCTTGGACAATGTCCAACTTGCATGTCAGTAAGGGTGGACGACAGTGGAGATTGAGTCTGATTCGATCACAGTCATTGCGGTGCTGACTACACCGACAGAGAGGAGGGACCATCTTGGTCTGATTGTTGAGGACATTAGAGCCTTGCTGCTAAATTTATTTCTATTTCCTTTATGCACATTTGCTGATCCTGTAATATGGTGGCACATGAGGTAGCCAAGCTTGCGAAAGTCGGAAACTTCATGTACACTGATGAGGCAGGGGACATCCCTCAGTCTCTTCTGAACTATGTAATTTCTGACTATGTTGAATAATGAACATGATCGACACCGTTATAAAAAATGGTTTTTTATGATTTCCTACTATGCTTGCAATGTTTTAACAATGACAATTACATCAAGAACCTACTCAATATGATGGTTGAATACCGAAATAAGAAGTTAGATACGTCTTTTTTGTAAAAAAATGAGTTTTTGGGATCTTTAGCCTTCTATGGATGTTTTGAGAATGAATGGACTGAACTGGCTAAGTAAATGTGAACCTTGGAAGAAATTTGTGAACTCAATTGACTTTAATATAGTGGTCTTATTAGAGGTTGTGAACTAGATTAGGTTCACTCTGAATCTTCTAGATTCATTGTATATTTTTTGCTATTTTTTATCAACCAAGTGTGAGCCTCTCTTTTTATTAGAACGAGCAGGTCAACACCATGTCTAAGGACAAGAGTCCATATATTATATACAAATGGGAAGTAAATCTACCCAACACAATATGTACACAAGAAGAAAGACATAACAAACCTATAGAACTAACAAACTACATATCACATCAACCAATATGATTCAAGTCCCCTTTGCACTGTGTCCAAGCAATCTTACTAGGAATAATCAAGACCTCAACAATGTCTAAGTTCCTTCTATTCTACATGTAATAGAAGCATCACACCACTATAGTAAATTCCTTCTTGCTTTAGAAGAAGAAGCAATCCTAAACAACATTAGACACCCTTCCCATGAACCCATCCTCAACTTTCCTCCATATGTATTCAACATTGAGTCATTTTAAGAAAATGCGGTGAATTGAATCTTCATATTTAAGGGATAGGATAAAACTAGACACCAAATGGCTTCCTATTTTCTTTAGAAAGTTCAAAGTAGGAAACCCTTGAATATAGATTTTCCATTTATTCAATCTATAATCTTTAGTAATAGGATGACTCCAGACCCATCTTGCCCATTCATCCATCTTCCTTCTTGGATAACAATAGCCCAAGCATCTTTGATTTGGATGAACTCTTTCCCACAACAAAGAATTCTCTCCCAGTGCAGTTGAACTGAAAACTAATAAGAAATTCCTTTAAAGGGTTGAGACTTCTGGTTTATGGAATAAGCCATTCACCAGTCTATAGGATAGGAAATATTAGAGAAGAATGACATTTGCCCAAGAAACATGGGCATTCTCTTTTCCAACACATTAGTGAGATACTTCCTAAATTTCAACCAGGGATCCTTCCACGGGGTGATTTTATCCACTTTATTAACTAATAATTGAACATGTGGTCAGATACTATCTATAAAACTCATGATTTTTTTTCAACATCCCAGAGTGATTATATGAAGGAAAAATGGTCCTGGTAGTTTCGTTCTTCATGTTTTAGCATAGACCCATCTCATCCAAGACATCCTTCTTAGTATCAATGATCCAGAAATAATAAGACCATCATGGAAAACACCATTTGTCTTTCTAATACGAAGACCTCCTTTTTTCTGGGCTTACAAATTTTCTCACAAGCAACGTAGTTAATACTTCTTGAATCTTCATTAGATATCCAAATGAAATCTTTATAATGTTTATCCACCATATTAGTGACACATGAGGGCAATGGAAAAATAGCTAACTATTAGAGTTGAGTGGCTTCCAAGGTAGAATTGGCTATCTCAATCCTCCTTTCCACATTTAAGACTTTAGCCGTCCAACACTCCAGCTTCTGCTTTATCTTATTAATAAGGGGGTGCTACTATTTCTTAGTGAGTATTACATAGAAGAGTGGAACACCCAGATAATATATAGGAAAATACCCTTCTTCAATATCCAAACTACTTAGCATCTCTTCCTTATCAGTCATGCAATTGAAGAAGGCTTAACTTTTGTGACATTTAATCCCATACATAGCGAAAAATCTTGGTAGATTATCTGTAATACATTGTGCATTGCTTTTATCAACCTTACAAATATCACCATATCATCAACAAAGAGAGTATGAGAAGTTTGGACATTCTTACTAGTTCTTAGAGGGTAAAGATTATTTAGGGAAATAAAATGACCCAACATAGTAGACAACACTTGAATACATATTACACAACATGGGTTTAGGGTATCACCGTATCTAAGCCCATTATATGGGAAGATAGAATTAGATGGTTCTTTAGTAATTAGAATTTGGTAGCTCGTCGAGGTAAGACATTGCAAAATTCAGTCCCTCCAGCAAAATGGGAACTTCATTTGTTTAAGAGTAGTCAAAAGGGAATCCAATTCATATAATCATATGTTTTGGTGATATTAGCCTTAATAGACATACTAGCATGTCTATTAGACTTCTTGAAACTACTAAGAAGTTCATTAGATAGAAATATAGAATCACCCATATTCCTACCATGAACAAAGGCCCGTTGAGTAAAATATAAAATCCTAGGCAAGACCTTCCTCAGTCAATTAGCCATATCTTTGGAAATAATTTTTAGAAAAAGAAAAGGGAAAATAGTCTCCATTCTTTCAGAATATTAGACTCTTTTCTCTTGGCAATGAGGGTTATGAATCTTATGTTCATATCTTTGAGAAGTATCCTTTAGCAAACAAATCAATGACAACAAAAAAACACCTCATTGCCAACGATACTCTACATGCACTTGAAGAACTCAAAATTAAACCCATATGATGATGGTACTTCATTAGGATTGGAGTTCTTAATAATTTCATCAACCTCCTCTCTTGTCACATAAGCAGATAATAAATTAACTTGTTCTTTAGAAAACCTTAAAAATATAGTCATTGTCTCAAGCCTCATTCCCAACGTGATTTTCTTATGATGTGATCTTTTACTTAAACATTTTGTAAAAGGTTCCTATTTCTTTATATTCATAGTAGTTTCTTGTGATGTCTTGTTTCATTCTTGGTTTTACATCAAGGACAAGTAAAATGATAAATAAATAATGAGAACTATCCCAATGCTCAGTAGTCAGGGTAGTGAAATGAGTAACCTTGGAGAAATCATGGATTATGAGAAGGTACTAAAAATTAGAAATTGTTGAGTATATGTGGGTAACTAAGGAATCATATTGATTATGGTTTTCCTTGGTACCTTAAAGTGCATAAGTATATAAGTGTAGTGAACATCATCTCTCTAGTTATATGTATTATGTGAATGAAACACATGTGAAATCATGATATAACATCTCTTTACACTCATATGATAGTGTCATAGCTTGCATACCCAGTATGTACCTTATTTTTATATATAGTTTTATGGAAGTTGATCCCCTACTGATTTATACTCTCATTGATCAAGACATGACAAGATGTTGTGCAAATCAGTATTCCTATTATTCTACATCATGAGAGAGGCTAATTTGCGGTCACTACTTTGAAAATTGATTGCTACACCTTAAAATATGTATGTCTTTAATAATAAAATATGTAACCAAACCATGTAAATATATTTGTTCAGGTATCTAAGGGCTTATTTAATATTGTGACACTTCAATAGTCTTATATTCCTTGTAGGTATTGGATATCTCATATTTGCATCCAATATATTGTTGAGCATATCTTGTTGACGCTATCTGTTTTCTTTGAGTACCTAAATTAAACAAATAATAACACTCCGGTATGATAAGATATCCTAACATATGTTGCATTTGATCGTTGGGAATTGGGTCTCCCTCGTGGTTCTCTACATATTTTTTGGTGAATAGTCTTATAACAAGGATGTCGTTGGAGAGGATACACCTTCTAGAGATGTACAATAAGGGAGATATTTGTTTTTATTTTTGAGGTGTTTAGAATTAGTCTATGCATCTTGAGTCTGAGCATGTGGTTTTATATTGCAATATATAGATGACTTTATTTTCATCTTGAATGACATGTATATAGGCCCATAATATGAACCCCAACATATGAAACATTTTGAATAGATAAGTTGTTCAATAGTCACATATGATAACAATGTATAGTTACTTGTGGAACTAAAACATTATGGCCCTATTATATGAATTATTATGGTTATATATTTGGAATTTTATCATATGCATATCTTTGATTAATGATTTTGATTAGGATTAATAGCACATCTTTTTAGTAATATCCTAGGGTTGGGTTTTGAGTACCCACGTGACATCATGGTAGGTCCGTGAGTCACACATAGGTTAGGTGTTATACGTATGACATACCTTATTAAATATTGACATATTTTTAGTGAAAGAATTAAGACTTATATTTTCACCAAACATTCTTTAAACAAGTTTTACTAAATTTGAGGTAAATCGTCAATTCTAGATAAAAACTACATGTCAAATCTTTATTTGGATGATGCCTATTTTTATATAAGCCCTTGGAGTAAATCCCTAAGGATCATCCAAATCCTTTACTAGTTCATTTAGAAATTTTATTTTCTAGTGATGTGCCAGATATAATAAATACCATGGTTTTGAAATCTACAAAACAACTCCTATTATAAAATTCAACATTTGAGTGCCACCCTTTCACAAAAAAATCATATAGTCCTTCTAATTGTATGGTCCTTGTAATGCTAGGTGAGAGGTTGCCAACATATGTCTAGTCCACAACACAATTCCCTTTTGTGTAAACCTTCACATCTTGATTAGATATTATCCTAGTGTCATTGCTCACATCACTGATATTTGAATGAATGGTTACTCCCATATTTTATTTGATCATCCACTTTGAAATAAGACCTTGTTTATATAAACATATAATGCAATGAAACTAATTAAAATAGTATGTGTTTTGAATGTAATAGATATAAAAATACTTACTCAATGGAGTTTCATTTTAACACAAGAATCTCTAGAACAATATATAATAACATGCAATGGATAGACCTATAAGTTCTTTATTGCATAGTATCAACTTTTATGAGCATATGCATTATCTCAATTCCAAGAAAATCATTGGATTTCCAAAATTTGCAACATTGGCTTAGAATTAATTTTTATATTAATATTCATCATTTTTTATCACATAATTAAATGAGTTTTATCATACATAAAATACTATTTTTTAGAACTACTTTCCGCAATAGATTCCTTCCACTTTTCTTATTATTGCAAGTGCAAACATATCTTCCCAATGATATCATATCCTCTTCTCTAACAACTCTTTTTCTTCTAATATATCATCCCTATAGGATATGTGTGACCAACTAAAGTCCTTAAAATATTACTTAAACATATATCAGTCTGAACATGTATGGTGGTTCTTCTTCCTTTTGGTCTTAACCCATTTGTAAATTTACCAAATTCATAATTTGTTCAAATATGAGATATATATGTTTGCATACTAATTCATTCATGGTGGTGTCAACCTACTCAGGAATCTATATACTCCCACATGAATGATAATATGTTTAGCTAAAAGTTATTATTCTATATCAATTTGGATCACTGAATGGTTATTTGGCAGAAAATATACTATAGAAAGCATTCTAGAGAGTGAGTTACATATTGGCATGTCTTAAAGCCAAAAATGGTTAAAAACAAGGATATGTATTATTAATATTTCCTAAGTGTCAAAGAGGCTCATGAACTTATTTTTAGGGTGAAGTAATTCTTTAATATAATCCAACCCGAGATGGATACATACAACATCATGTGCACCAACATGTTGAGAAGCAATTAGGGTAAAATTGTTGAAGAGTATAGTTTTTATAATAGACTTTCCTTTTTAGTATGAAAATCATATTCAATGGATGGCATTTTTAGTTTGTATCTTGTATTACAAAATAATAAATGCATGCTTAAGAAGGAGAAAGATAAATATCCTTGCTAATGTTTATACAAAATTTATATAAGATGGATACTTAGTTGCAGACATTAATGCCTTCACCACCAGGTTGTATGTGTAATGCATACAAAATTATATATAATACTTTTATATCTTAGTTTAGTATTTTTTTCAATACCAAAATAATCATTATTTTGTGAAATTTCATTCATATATCAGTAAACTAGGATATCTTTATTTGTGTATAATTTGAAATTATTTTTAATTACTTTTTTGTCATGTTTATTGGAATATGGCAAGGTACATATTACTTTATCTTTTTATTCCAAGAAATTCGTGGCCAACTACAAAAAAAAGTTGATATATTGACTATGATGCGGTATTATTGACTTTTATACATCCAAAATCAAAAGCAAGAACTGAACTAGACTGACGCACCAATCAAGCGGATTGATGTATTGACCTAGAATAATATGGCAAGTTAAAGATAAATCATTTTTAGACAAAAATTTAGATCTAATATCCAACTTTACATCCATTAAGACACAATTTTACGGAAGGATTGTTCTATCTTGTGCTTGATATGTTTTGATAGACAGAGAAAAAGTGGGATTGGATATGCCAGAGCTTCATTACACTGGTGCATATGAAGGAAAATTCAAATGATGTAAACTAGAGAAAATCATTCTATGACATGTTGATTCTGTCTCGTTTGGGATTTCTTCATTCAATCATAGTTATTATGCAGATTTTTATTCCTTCTTCCTAATATAGAGAAGTTACATTAATAATGAGGAGCTAATTCTCATCTCATTAGGAGGTGGTAGTAGCCCATCATGAATTTGTATTTTGAGTATTAATTTTTTAATTTATAAATTCCAATGAGCAGAGAAAAACATATGTTGAGCTGGTAAATAATGATTTCTAGACCACCTTCTATTGTGAAGCAACCTTCATATAGTAGCTCAACTTCACTGACAACATGTATAGTGTGTTCACAATAGGGGATGGCTTCCACTGATCCCTTCCTAAGGAGATGGACAACATGAAAGTAGATTAAGTTGTTATTTTTATCATCTATGTAGGTTTGTTTCTTGACACAACACACCCTGTGGAGAAAAATGGGAGATTGGACGGGTGAAGTTCAGGTTCCACAACGCCACCCACCACCTTACAATGGAGGCATTTAGTTCCTTATCTGGGAGGGCAGACTGTTGAGTAAGATGTTGCCCTGTCGATTTTTTCAATCTGTGGCATGGAGTAAGCTCATGATAGTCTCATCTTATGACAAGGTGAAGTGCCATCACTTCCACATAACTAAAACTGAGCACCCCTTTGCCCACATTCTTCACTGACTCTTGAAAAACACCCTAATTGCCAATTCCACTCAAGGGCAAGGAAGGTCCAAGCCACATACATGTTTGTCCTATGAGCATTCTTTTTCCTAGGAAGAGAGAAGGTCATATTTGGTGTATTGTTTCTTGGACATGCATACTTGGTGGCAAAAACAGAAAAGCAAAAGTTTTGGATCCATTTATGAGACTTGGCTTCCAATTTAATATTGATCTCTCTAGTCTTCAGAAAATGGAGTCATAGGTGGATTTGGACTTTAGGCATATTTGCCATGCCAAGATATTTGACATGATTGGAGATAGCATCATGCAATCTCCATGATGGGCATGAGAGAACTTCTAGAATCAGCCTTCAACATAACCAATCTTGACCATCTATTATGACTAGAGGATGATGTGAAATGAAATCTTTAATTAGTTTCAAGTATGATTCATCAGCATAGTTGATGAGATGTGTAGGTTTTGTTATTGGCAAATGCATATCTTATAAAATTGTATTCAATTACATAGGTGGTAAGAGCTTGGATGTAGCTTCAAGTCTATGGAGTTCTATCATTTTGGTTCCAAATTCTTTGGGTTATTTGGGATAAAAACTACAAAAATGTAGGGTTTTTCTTGGTTGAGTACAATATCATCATCTGAAGGACATAACACTTTTCTCCAGGTTCATCTGATTTTGCAATGACTACTTGTTAGTAAAATGATTGATTTAATAGTATTTAATATTCATAGTGATATATGGCCTCCTATGAATTTTTATTTTTGAAATATAATCAACTCTTAATCACTTTTAAGGTTAACTAGGTATATATTTATATTCAAATATGAATAATGTTTCTTGGATTATCTGTTTGGAGTTCGTTTATAGAAATTTTAAGTGTTCCAACTCCCTAAGGTTCAACAACTCAGGGTCCAAACATCTTTTAATGCATGATGGTTGTACACTTGTGCTTGACCAACAGAACCACTACAATTGTAAATGCTAGAACTACCAACTCTAGGCCATTGTATTTTATCAATCATTAATTGTGCCTTTTTCATTATAGTTAACTAAATTGTTTATTTAGGCATTATTTTTAATATATAAATATTTTTTATTTTGCTGAACTTCACTCCATTCTGAAAAAATATACATCAATGAATCATGTGCATTATAGAGCACACATTCACCTTCCCAATCACCAATAAGCACCATATGTTACAAGATCCTCTTTTTTCTCCACCACATCATGATAAATTCCATTATAAAATTCAAATTGAGCTTATTATAAAGTAAAACTAAAAATAATTAAATTTATTGGACTCCTAAGAGAGATGATTGCGAAGAAAAAGTGGATGAAACTGACGAATGTTTATATTATGTCAAAGGAATCAAATCACCATGAAAGCACAATCAAGGATATTATAGAATAACTAATTTGAAAGGTGGATTATTATGTTGAAGAGGAGAAGATTCTAGATCATTAAGAACAATCCACACCCTTCCATCAATATTAACCACCTCTCCACCTCCTACTATTGAACATGATACACACTTTCACCTACTAGTTTTGAGTATGATTGGGGATATATATTTATATCAGGTGAGTGATGAAGGCATTAATGTGTAATAAAATATCAAAACATTTTTTGAGACATGAGTGAAGGTCATTTATTTGATATGGACAATAGAAAGGAGGAAGATGGTGGAGATATGTTATTAATTTTGACAAGGTTGTGACATTTCATTTTACTCATCAAATAATGCTTCCACCATAATATCTAACTCTTCCTCCTTCATTAAATAGCCTATACATGATATGTATCCTAATGATGACCTTGAAAATTTATGTGAGGATATAAGTAATGGATCCCTTAGAAGAGGAGGATGCACATGAATTCCTCAAACACATAGTACCTTCATTATACAAATATTAGAGGGATTCATTGGGTATGGTCATAGAAATGGTAGCACAATAAATGTATTATCTTAACCTAAATGTGTCATATTTCTGCACAAGGTTTCAAATTAGAACTCATGTTTCATTCATTTGCATGACTACATTAATAATACATATATGTGATCGCATGTTTACCATAAAATTTATCATCCCGACTTTAATTTATACTTCATCATTGTTCCTTGGAACCAACAATTCAAAAAGAAAAATTAATTTACATTCATCCTCCTCCTCAATGACCTCCTAGTTCTTGGTGATGGACAAGTTTAGATTCATAATATTGAGCATAGGACAGTAACAAGGTAACCTATGGGAGGCACCCTATCTCTAGTTAGTTTTCTTCATCTTTTGTTGATTTAAAGTTGTTTGTTGTTCAGATTTTCAAGGAAATTTCACACTTAAGTCATGATAAAGGATATTGTGTGGTTCCCTACATTTGGGTGTTACAGAAAGACAATATCCATTATGAAGCAGCATGACCTAGATTGTGAAGTTCCATCTTTGTTGCACACTATTTCTACACTTATTCTAGTCCAGTCATAAGTCTCCCTAACAATGAGGACAATTTTAGGTACACGATTGGGGGAGGCTACAATGACATCCTATCTTTTCTCTTGTACCCATTTTATCTTACTTATTTCTTTTCTTAGCATGAAACTTTTTAGTAGAATAAAGCCTCAACGTCTTGTTCCTAAATCAATCACCCATGCCATGCTACATATCACATTTAGCATATAGTGATTGTTTAAAAGCATGAAACTTTATGAATTGACTTCAAATCATATACCCCAACAAAGTTTATATGAATCATGGCATTTGAATTTAACTTAATTCTTGTGGGAAGAATAGGGAGTTTAGACCATCCTATCAAATAGAAGTGTTGGTAATTGACACATTTCTTTGGGACACATTTTAAAATATCTACGATTGATGAGTTGAAAATGAGAGGATTTATCAGGGTCAAGCAGGATGATGTATTTTAGTTGTAGGTTGTTCCATCCACTCTTAAACACTCTTTCCCCACCACTAGACTTTTCATTAATTTAGAATTTCAAGAAATAGTACCACATAATAGGGAATTCATTTTATTACTGCATTCACATAGGAAAAAAATTTATTTTGGATGTAAATTGCATAAATCACATTTAGACTACAACTTTTAATACTTTACACAGATGTTACTTCTAAACAATCTCCTTATACACTTAATTTAAAAGTTGGAAAGCCTTGCTCACTTCTCCATCTTCTATTCTACAAAGCCCCGATATGAATTGTTTTTTCTACGGAGAATGAATTACAAAAATTAATGGAGGACTGTTGTGATTATTGTTCTTAAACTGTTCTCTAAACTCATGTCAGTAAGTGTGAAATATTTCTAGCAAAGGGAAATACCTACCAACCCCATTCTTATGAATAATATGAGCCATTCATTGCATGAATCATTGACATGTAAAATTGAGATGTAGATTAGGAGGCATTTCATACATCATATAGGTGAACATTATTTCCACTACATGATAGGTAAAAAATTGTTCTGTAGTCTAATTCAAACCATCTATCTCATTTGTAGATTTCCCTCTATAGCAATCATCAACTCTTTTACTCATTGTCATTAGGGGAGGGGACTGCAACAAAAATAGACATTTATTTGACAAGGGAAATGTATTATCGAGATCTATTGTGATTTTCTCAGCTTATTTTATCATATCCATGAAAGTTCATCAGTTCCAAGCAACTTGTGTTGAGTTGTCAATTTTGCTTCCCACATCAACATTATTTTCATGATTGTCCGCTTTGAACATCTTCATGTTTAGTAGTTTAGGGGACTGGTTTGGGACCCAATTTTTTAATATTCTATTAAGGTTGTAATTTTTACTAGTATGTGTCATCTTATTATTCGATACAACTAAATTTGAGAGAGTCATTGCTCGAGGATAAGCAATCTTTTAAGTTTGGAGGATTTTGACCCATGCATAATTATCATATATTTATCTCTTAGTTTAGTTTTTTATTTCCAAAGTTATCAATTTTGTGCATTATTTCATTCATATATCACTTAACTAATATATATTTTATTATGCTTCATTTATGATGATTATCATTTTTCATCCACTCTACCATAATATTGCAAAGGCAATAATTATTGTAGGCTTTAGTTACAATATATTCGAAGCCAACTACTAAAAAAGTCAATAGAATGATTTCAACTTCAATTCTATTGACTACCATGCATATGAAATTTAAAATAACAAGTACAAAACCATGTTCAATGCATCAACTAAGCCGGTATGTGTATTGACCAGCGTAGTAAGTCACATTGAGAACTAATCATCTGCATTCAACGATGAATATTCATTATAAAAATTAGATTACTTAAGACATAATTGTGAGGGAAGTTCACTCGGTCTCATTCCATTCATGTTGACGATGGAAGAGGGAGAGGAAGAGAATAATTGAGAGCTTCTTCGAGATCTTCTCTACCCATGTGCATGCTGAGTTGAATTTGATTGCAGAAATTGTACAACCGTCCCATGATCTATTGTTGGTGTCTCCTATGGAGTTTCTTCAACTTCTCATAGTTATGGTGCATATATTTCTTCTTTTTTCTTGTTATACAAATAATACATTGATCATGAGGAACTAATCCTCCATTTTCTTAGGGAGTAGCCCAGAATGATATCCTTGGTTGACTATTGATTTTAATTAGTAAATGCTTTCGAGTTGGGATTCTATGAATGAATGGTATATTTAGTATCAATTGTGATTGTTCATTATAGTCGATGTGAGGAGTTAACTGTATCTATTATTCAAATAGATGCAACATGTATCATATAAAATGGAGTAAATTGCATAACAAATACAACATATATCATACAACATGTTAGTATAAGTAAGTTATACCTGAGAGGGAAAAATCTGGTCAAATGTTGAATCATAAAACTGGACCAATCCTCTCATAGCATCACTCCTTTGAACAAATATATGCCAGCTATTAAATTGACAAACTAAATTTAGATAAACATTACAAAATGTTGGGACAAATGTATAAATAAATTGTATAAATCTTTACCTGTAACCCAAGGGAACTTCTTTTACCCACTCCCCCCAGTTCAAAACCAGTGAACCTGGGCGTCCAATTCCTAACCTCTCCCAACACCACATCTGTAGTAGACATACACAACGAGATAGGTGGGCAATTTTCCTAGAACGGGTAGTAGCCTTATACAACTCCCTATACAAGTATGTTAGAGTTGCAGCACCCCAAGATAGAGTGGTACAATTTGCAAAGTCAGACACAAGCGGGAGGTACCGTACATGAACTTTGTCCCCGATACTATCTGGAATAAGGTAACTACCTGAAAAGTATAGGAGATATGCTCTAGTATACCTTATCCTCATTTGTCTTTGTTGTTCTTCATCTCCCAAGGTGAAATCCATCCCCCTAAAGGTCTCACGCAACCATATCAAGGAGATATGCCCCTTAGACATCTCATCTGGTGCATCTCCTAAGAAACTCTCACAAAGGTGAGACCATGAAGAAAATTTCCCCTCATCTATGCCTAAAGCATATGAAGCTATAACCGGTGGGCCATCAATCCTAAGACCTAAAAGAACTGCAACATCCTGAAGGGTTACACTCATCACAAAAGAGGGAAACCTAAAAGTATTGCTAGAGTTGTCCCATCGGATAACTAAGGCAGTGATTAAATTGAGATTAAGGTGGATAGGTTGTAGCTTATGAACAAGCCCAAAACGAGCCAAAGAAATATTTTTCAAAATACCTGGGTTAGTAATAGGCCACTGTGACAACATGAAGTGGTGCTGGGAGAGTAGGAAGGATGCTTGTCTAGGAGCCATATCTATGAAAAGTGTAAATATTACATTAAATGAAAAGTTCAAATATTACATTAAATTGAAATTGCAAACATTACATGACTTGAGTAAATTGAAATTGCAAACATTACATGACTTGAACAAACTGAAATTGCAAACATTACATGACTTGAGTAAATTAAAATTGCAAACATTACATGACTTGAATAAAATAAAATTACAATTAGTACATGACTTGAATAAACTGAAATTGTAAACATTACAAGATCTGAATTATTCGGTTAAATTGAGATAAAAACACTACGAAAGTAGGGTTTTGCTTGGTTGAATATAGTGTTGTGATCTGGAAGGACACATGATACATGTGCAATTATCATCAGAAATCACAATGTTTGTAAGTAAATTGATTGAGTTCATAATAACTGATTGATGTGGCAAAAATCTAATCTCCTAGGCATTTTGATTTCTCAATTTTGATCGCCTCTGAGTTACTTGTTAGGTTAAACATTTTGTTATTAAAAACATGGTCCAAAGCATTATTTTTACTAGGCTTATCTGATCCAAATTACTTTTTAGCAGTTGCTAGAAGTCCAACTCCCTGAAGTTCCACAACTTAGAGCTTAAACACTTTTTATTACTTGGTACGCTTACATTTACACGCTTAGTTTTATGCTATCAATTGTTACATTATACTTTGGGATTCAGCCAGATACGTAATTTCAAGAGTGGTTTGTCTTGTAGTGATAATAATGGCGATTTATCAATCACTTTGCGCATTTACAGTTGCATGCCCTCACCAAAAAAAAACACACACACTGCTCCCAATCGGCTCACAGAAGACCTTCAACAAAATGATATTATGCTAGTTACTAGCTACCATCTCAATTGTAGTGAAAATATTCTTATACACATCTTCTCACTAGTACTATTGAATTAACTATGCCACATACACATCGTTGATCTATTAGGGTGTCTTGAATATCCCCTTATACAGTATCGGCAAGAAGACTGCCAAACCCTGCTTTTCAAGGACAGAATATTTCACTAAAAAATATGTGGTCCTCATGCAATCACTTTCACCATACATTACAGTTTGTTCAGGACGACATGAAAACGCGAGCGGTCTCTCGTGCTAGTTGTTTGTCAAGCAGACAGCTGACAAACAAGGATGGGTGCACGCATTTGTACGTATGACAGTATACATATCTTTATGTCTCCACACGGGCAATACATGCTTTCATTGACAGAACAGCCGAAATCGCAAGGGGTTTGCTACAAAAATAAGAATGAGACCGCACTTATTAGCTAGCTCAGTTTGTCAAGCCTGCTGTTTGTGAAGCGTATGTTGTAGGATCGAATCTCAACGCATCACGTTGGGACACTACATAAAGGGACTAAAAACCTTTGGTGTTAATTATTAACTGTTCTTTTTCTCCTGCATACCTTAGACAGGAATGAAACTTCCCACTATAAAAAAAAATAAAAAATAAAATATGTGCTCACGGCCTTCTAAATATACGCCTACAAACGAAAAAGACGGGCTCTGGCTGGCCTTTCTTCTGATTCCTAGAACCCCACCATAAGAATGAAACCAATCTATCGTGTGCGTGTTATATATCATTGATATAATCCATCCAAATCCGTAAAACATTGACACGTACTCTTGGACTGATGTGCTTGATGCTAAAGTGGAAGCTGGTAGTCCATATAGAGCGTACTGCGTTTCCTCCACTGCTTTCAATGGGAATGAGGGCCCAGCTAGCAGCTGCCACACTTATTAAGAACAAGAGCCCAGCTGATCTACCCTGCATGTTGGCACTGCTCATCACTTTAGGGAGAAAAGGCAAAGGGTGGTCAAGCATACCGCACAATGGATCTGGAAGTTTTCTGGCAATGACTCCTATGCAATGACAATTACAGCTTCTATTGTAGTTCGTTATCTTTTCACACCCATCAAAACATGCAGAAATGCTTGTCTACCTATTTTTTGCAAAGATGCACAGTGAAGGGCCCCTACTGTCACCCTACCAGCACAACATGTATGGTGGGACGGTTTGTGCCTTTGACATGAATATATGTCTGAAGTTGTTTGGAAGACGCACATGCTGGATGATCAGACGCAGGTACCATATCCGCATATATACAGGGTGTTGATTGGACGCGTTCTTGCTTCGCCAGCGGCCTTCTATCCTCAGACATTTGGTGAACTCTCCTGCCAATGGGAAGAATTGGCGAGGGCCTGTTTGGAAACGGACTAGGATGAGATTGAGACTTGTCTTATTAGGCCACGTCTGCGCCACATCAGCAAATCTAGTATCGATCCAGTCCGGTTTTGCAGTTGTGCGTTTAGCTAGAATCCCCGTTTCAAGATTCCGTAATCCCAAAAGCTGGACTATCTCAGTCCTGTCAGTAGCAGGATTAGGAATCTCAGTCCGGATTAAGCTTTGTCTTTTGTATATTTTATTTTATATAGCAGACTGAAAAACACAAGTTAGAGGTCAACCGGATTAGTTTGCCAAACAGGGCCAAGTGGGGAGCCCCAATCCCAATCCGGATGATGACTAGACTAATCCCAGTCCGAATTTCATTATCTCAATAATCTCAGTCCATTCCCAAACAGGGCCTATAAGACAGAAGCTCTCAACTTAGGCAAAGTACCGTACTGCCAGTGTACGTTCAATAGTTTACCTTTGGGGTGGACGGTGTCCCCGATCGTCTCCATTACACATAAAGGATACTTAAGATCTACATCTGTGGAAGTTCATGGCAATATGCAACGCTGAATTGTATGCCCGATCGCACGAGTTTTAGTGTAAAAACAATGCATTACTATACATTATCAAATGGGAAATTGTTAATCGCGTTTATAGCGCATAACCCATATACAAACTGATTATTGCATAGCACAGTATGGTGATCACAACTTCACAAACAACTATAGAGCATATACGTTGGATTCAAGTGAAAGCATATTAAGAACAAAACATGAGGTTACTGGCTACACCCTAAAGATCGTAGTTCGGCCTTTTAATTGACAAGCATCATTTTGATATTTGGTCCACTAATGGGAACATATTTTTTAAAATAAATATTCTGATCAAAATCTTATTGATAAGATAAAGAGGTGCACACTTATCTTCGAGTCGGACTGTGCAGTGAAAGACATTTAAGAACATGCCCATGTCCATGCTAGATATGCTCTGTGGACTGCAAAAATTGAAAGTTGATGAAGAACTCCTGCAAGATACAACATGTGTATAGACAAACCAATGATGGTCCGACAATCTAGCTAAGTACCACCTTAAAAACATCTCTAATGTTTTCCATTACGTTGTTCCAACCCCTACTTTATGCCCTTTAATTAATACGGAAACTTGTAATAGTAATAGTACAACTAAATTTAATTTTGTTAGTAATACTGTTTTGAACCGGTTTGCACAAGAAAGGTAAGATGAATAAGATATCCTCTTAATTTTTATAAAAAAAAGTACACTTTAGTGCTAGTAGTAATGTCTTTGGACTAAAACACCAAATTGTTCATTGTGTGTATAACGCATAAGCCATATACAAATTGATTATTGCATAGCACCGTATGGTGATCACAATCAACAATAGAACACATACTCAGATTCAAGTGAAAGCATATCAAGAAAAAACCATGAGGTTATTGGCTACACCCTATGGAATAATTTGGCCTTTTAATTGACAAGCACCATTTGGGTATATGGTCCTACGAATTGGAACAAACATGTGTAAAATTTTTTTATGATCATAATCTTAATTTTTGATCGATAAGAAAAAGATGCGCACACTTTATTGGTAGTAGTAATAACCTTGGACTAAAACACCAAGTGTACGGTGTGAATAGTTTATTGAACAGATGAATGGACCCAAATAAAAAATATCTTCTCGTTTAATTACTAATTTATATATGACACTGAAAGAATGTTTCAACGAGGAAAATTATATAATAGATTGAAGCCAACAATAGTAACTATGGAGCTTCGGCTAACACAATCCATTAAAGAAAAGTGCACATTCTTAGTATAAGTAGTAGTAATTTTGTAGTATAATATCAGTTCTCCATGGCGATATGATAGTAATTCTGGAATGAAACAATCTTGCGACGAACCGGACTCCGTTTTTCCGAAATCCTATGGGGCAAGAGGATCAAATTTCGATGTCCGACAAAAAATGTACGTGACAATGCGATGTAGGTGCATTGATGCGTAGCATACAAAAATAGATTACTAGTTGCATACACGAAAAACAGTATCAAAATTCACCACGTATATTATTATTATAACATTAGTTAATATAGATTTACAGATACATGTTAAAAAGAATTGTTATACTTCTTTGCTTTATTTCAAACAAAGGGCAAAAGGTTTAGTCCCATATTGCTTATGTTGGAGACTTCCCTCCTCCTTATATATGGACCCTTGTTACAATTGAGGAATGAAAGAGAATAGGCCCTACGCATGCGCATGGTGGGCCTTACCAATGGGGTTTGGGCCGGTCCGGTCCGGAAACCCTTTAATCGGACGCGTCGGCGCACGTCACATCTCACGCGCATGGGGGTGCAAATCTGGCCTCCCGGAGCCCCTTGTGCGGGCACGACCCCGGCTTTGTTTTGCCCTTCGGTTCATTGAACCATTTTTTAACCTGGGCCGCTGCAATACACCTGTTCGTTTGGCAGTTCCAAACCGCACCGCGACGAAAAAAAAACTTCTCTCGTTTCTTCTTCCTCTCTTCTCCTCCGCCTACAGTCTGCCGCGTAGGAGACTACTGCACATACGTTCGCCGTCGAGTACCGCATAGATACTCTTAAGGACAGTGCATCTCGCATGCCTCAACGATACTCTGGTATACTCTTTTATGTTTACGCATTTTCATCGTAGTTTGTACCCTTATACGATCAACAAGAATATTATGTAAACACAAACATATATACTAACTAGGATTTGTAGGAAAATACCTCAGATAAGTAGCAGAAATTAAAAATGTATTGACATATTTCTCATTAATCAGCGGATCACGTCAATAACTATGTAATAGAAAGAATAGTTTTACAAAAATATACTTAGTCGTGGAGCAAGTTCAGCGACAATCCACGTTGATGTAGATGTGTACTCTGTCTTGGACGATGTCTGTGTAGCCTCTAGTTACACTGGAACTCGTCTGACAACTTCTCCACAGACATCAGACTGAAACCTCATCGTCTACAACAACTCTTCTCGTCACAGACTGCTGGCTGACATCGTCCTTCTTAGGCTCTGATTGGTTCGTCGTAACTGATACATAAAACTTATGAACTGGAGTTCCTTAAGTAGTTTTCTTTGATTGGTTTAAAGTATGTGTTGGAACTTGAGTTCCATGACTTTTGGTGAGTTACAAACTTACATACAAAATAGAGTTCCCGAGTTTTCTCTTAAGGCTCTGATTAGTTTGGTGTAAGTCATTAGTTATGTGACTGGTTTGTAGTAACTGTAAATATGAAAATCAATTAAAAAATGTCAATTTTAATGTGTGATATATAAAAAGTAAGGACATCAAAGAAATAAAGAAAAAATCATATTCGTAACTATTCACAATATTTTTTAATATAATAATATCAATACAATCATGATGCGGATGCCGCTCCTCTAAAAATATTTTAATGTGGTAAAATTATAATTTTTATAAAAATATTATGGTTCAAATCATATTATAATATTTTTATTTCACTTTATATGTACAAACTATTGTAATGATACATACATTTTATGTATTTATATATATACGTTTTGGTTCATCATTGTTTAACAATATGTATAACACTAATTTTTAGTATATTCTTCGTGTATGATTATAGTTCATGATCTTTTTCACATCATATTATTTAAACATGAATATAAAAATATATTTTTTACCACATCGTGCGGCGTGGTTATTTTTTCATACTGTTTATATATTTTTTATTTCATAGACCACAGTGATAACAGTGGTTGTTATGTAAAGTATTTTATATGGTGCTGCTTATATAATGTATAATATTTTGTCATATTATGTTATGATTTTGGGAACATATTATATCCACACGCTAACATTCATAGTCATAAATATTTTGTGTGTCATTTATGAAGAACGAAAAATATAATTGTACAGAAAATATTGTCAATTCTTCCAGAACTCGTTTTCTACTCTTTTTAAGAGGGAACTCAGGAACTCTATTTTATATGTAACCCTGTAACTCACCGAAAGTTACGTAACTCAAATTTCAGTACTTACTTTAAACCAATAATAAAAAACTACTTTAGGAACTCCTCTTCATAAGTTTTTCGGACCAGTTACAGCTAGAGATGGCAATCGGGCGGGTCGGGTTGGGTTCAGGTCAGGTCAGGTCATTACGGGTTAGAGATGATTCAGGTTATTTTATTCTTTCAAGTTGGTCGGGTTTGGGTCGGGTTAGTGTCGGGTTGGGTTCCTTTGGGTCATTTTGTAATTTCGAGTCAACTCGGGTTTGGGTCGGGTCAATTTAGGTATAGACTTTTCAAGTTACTTTATCGTGTCGAGTCGGGTTCAAGTCAAATCATTTTGAGTCGTCTTAATATCAGATCGGGTTGACTTGAACTATTTCCTCAGTCTACTTCGGTTTTGGGTCGAGTCATTTTCAGGTTGGGTAGTAATCAGATCAACTCTTCTTGGGTTGTATTTTTTGTTCTTGTCTAGTTGTTTTGGGTTGGGTATGAGTTTGTTTAGATTAGAGAGTTAGCAATCAGACGGGTCAGTTCAGGTTTGGCCATAGTCATTATGGGTCGAAGATAATTGAGGTTATTTTATCCTTTCATGTCGAGTCAGTTAGTATCTGTTTGGTCCCTTTGGTTCATTTTGTTTTTTTGGGTCAACTCATGTTTGGATCAGGTCAATTTTGGTACAAGTTTGTTCAGATTCATATATTGGGTTGGTTTGGGTTCACGTCAAATCACTTCAGGTCGTTTCAATTTACACTATTTCCTAGGGCTAAGTCAAGTTTGAATCTAGTCATTCTGAATTGGGTAGTTATCAAGTTGGGGTTGCTCGGGTTGTATAGTTGTATAATCAAGTTGTTTTGAGTTGGACCTCATTCAGGTCACGTTGTGAGCTGTGATAATGAGTAATGACTAATATGTTTCATTAATGAAAAAAATAAAGAAAATATTTTTTTACTTGTTATTTTTTACTATCCATTATATCATATATTCCTCCGTCCTTTTCCTTACAATCAAATTATCAAGCAAACTATTTCTTATAAATGATACACTGATAAAGTCATATGAAAATCTATTGTAAAACTAAAACTTGACTTCTCGGCTTCTCACTAGTTGCTACTCGCTAGTACTCAGTCAGGTTGACATTGGGTCGGGTCAGTATTTTATTGGATTGATTTCGAATCAGATTGACATTACGTTGGTCGGTGTAAGGTCGGTTTGACGTCAAGTCAGGTTGATATAGGGTCAGGTCAGTGTAGGGTTGGTTGGACGTCAAGTCAGGTTGATATAGGGTCAGGTTGGTGTTGGGTCAGGTTGACATTGGGTTGTGTTGGTGTTAGGTGGGTTGACGTCTGGTCGGGTCAATGTCAGGTTAGGTTGATATCGAGTCAGGTCAAGTCAATTGTTATTTTTCAGGTTGATTCAGATCATGTGATATCATCAGGTCAGGCGTCAGGTCAGGTTTGGGTCTGACAATTTTGGGTCATATTGAGTTTCGAGTAAACATCAGGTCGGGTCGGGTTGAGTTTGGGTTTATATTTTCTTCGGGTTTAATTGGGTCAAGTTGAAGATAGGATGAGTTAGGTTTCTCGAATCGCGTCAGCTTTTTCCAGCTCTAGTTACAGCAAACCAATCGGAGCCTAAGAGGAGTGGAAAATGAGTTCTGGAACTACTAACAATATTTCTTATACAATTATAATTTTCATTCTTTGTAAATAGCAGATGTAAGATATTTTAGACTAAAAGTGTTAGTGGCATGGATATTGTTTATTGCCAAAATAATAACAAAATATTAAAATTTATACACTATAATCATGCTATTTAAATATTTTCAACTGTAACTACAATTATCAGTGTGATTTTTAAAATAAAAAATATATGAACACTATGAAAACATAATCACACCACACCATGTGACAAAAACTATCTAATATATTCAAGCGGCCGCCTCTAAAGTGGTATCCCTCGTGTAGGGGTTCACAAAATTATCTAATATATTTTTATTCTCCATGTTTAAGCAATATGATATGAATATTGATAACTAATGATTACCATACGCAAAGAATATACCAAAATTTTTAATATTACATTTTTAACAAAGATGAACCAAAACTTATATTTACATTCACATAAGATGGTACATTTTTAACAATGATGAACCGAAACTTATATTTACATTCACAGAAATTGTAGATATTATCACAATACTCTTTACGTACAAAGTAAAATAAAAATATTGTAATGTTATTTCAACAACTATATTTATATTTGAATTATAATTATACAACATAAAATATTTCTTAATGAAGTGACATATGTACCATGACCAGTTGTTGAGGTTATCAAGGTAATGAGTATTGTGGTTATTGACAGATGTGATTCTTTCTTCATATCGTTGTCGTCCGTACTTGTTATATATTATAAAATAAGAAGTAACAATGTTTTTCAAATATATCCATATTTAAACTTACAACAAACCAATCACATGGAAGTGAGTGGAACTTAAGTTCCAAAAACTGAATTAAAGTTCCTAAAAAACGGGTTTCACATAACTTGTGACTTAATTAACGACAGGAAAAGACCACACCTCTAGAGAAGTCCACATAGATCAACTAAAACTCCTGTCATCCTGGTAGAACAGACAGAAAGGAGTTATCCCTCCTGTTGATGTACTAGTCACCAACCTACTCTCCCACAACAATGATCCTCAGTTGTTTCTCCCCTGAAGCTATCCCTATGTAGTCAGATAGGACTTGTTTGGGCTCTCTTGGTTACCACAACTAGAGAGGACTAATTGTTAGAGAAATTGATTCTCAATTGTCTGTGTTGTGTTATGGAAAACCCCTAGTACCCCTCTATTTATAGCAGAGGATAGGGTCAGGGTTCCCAGTCTGTGCAGCAGTGGAAGGGACCGGAATATCTCAAATTTCCACAATAATTCTGGAAACTTCACAACATGTGGCAACTGAAATGGCCGCATAGAAACTTAGATGGTCATCTGGAACATGAGACGATTGTCTCATAGTTTTTCAATTTTGTACACATGTTGACAATTCAATTTCAATTAATGCAAAACATGACGTCAGCACAAATCCTTACGATGCAATCACATTTCATCCCCAAAATGGTTGTTTGATGTAGACGAGATGGGTGTGTTGCACCATTCAAGACAGACATCTCCCATAAGTGAGATGGGCGTCTTGCAGGCCCGATTAGGCTAAATTCTAGCCAATGCATAATATAATTAGCCTGACACTCCAAGTGCCTGTCTCAACACTTGAATCAATCGTTTGGTAGTCTAATTAGTTGATTTGTTGTGTGATCAAGACAATCATTATTCAAGATGAAACTCCTCTTCTAGATGAGTTTCTATGTTTGTGACCCTACAGGTCCCATATTACGTTGGAAGTGAATGTCCATAACAACTTATGACATCACAAGCAATGAGTGATGTCTAGTCACACATCATTGCTATCCAAGTAAATTAAAAGTTGGAGAACAAATTAAATCTATAATCTTTGCATGGTGTTACAGTGTCTTCATAGTTGCTTTGTCACTGCTATCCTAATTAAATTAGAGGCATGGAACAGTTATCCTCATTATTATACAATCTTATTTTTTTGAATTAGAGTATACTGTTGAGATATATGTAATCTCAATATCACATATTGACTCACATGTGTGTGGCCATGCATTTCTCAGTCTCGCTAATCTAGAGGTCTTGTATATCATACTCTCTTAGGAGGGATAAATCCATCTCTATCACTCACAGTCAGTCTCCATGTGTCACAGTCACCCAATCACCACCTTTATAACAAACCATGTTTCATGATTGCGTTTGATGATGTCAAAGCATACCGAACGACATGTGATGAGTTCATTGATTTTAGGTCGAAGAACCACAAACACCACGATCACTCTGAGAACTGACTATGAATACTGTAGTGATGATTTCCATGTGTCAGTCTCATGGTGGGTCTGTCAGATACACATATCTTTAACATGTATCTATGTGCCTTGTTTGATATCGCCATATCATGACTATTGAGATTCTGCCATCAACCAACTCACACTCTGATCTTTTGTTTCATTTTTGTCTATTTACCTTCAACAATAACACTCGATCAGGTACATAATAAGAATGCATATACTCTTAACATCCATATGATCTCATTGTTCAGGTCCTCAACCTGAAGACATACGACATCAAGTAATATCATTCTCTAGACATTTATTATATTATTTCATTATCTCAAAACTGAATAAATAGAATAAATTGAAAGCTTACCTTTATTAATAATCAAATCATTTACAAGTTATGTCATTACAATCATCATATAATTAGCTCTCTAGGCATACATACCAACAGTATCTTGTACAACATACGCACTTGCTCCGAAGTCATATATTCTCTCATGCTATCCATGATCCTAAAACATAAGAGGAACAAGACAACCAACATTCAGTGTTGAATTATGTGAATATATATATATATATATATATATATATATATATGTGTGTGTGTGTGTGTGTGTGTGTGTGTGTATAGACATACACACACATATATATACATATATATAAGATTTTCATATCAAGAAATATTTTATAAAACAATAAGAAACATGAGAAACAACAAATAGTTATTCGACAAACACAATATCCTCGTTAGTCCTTTTTTTCCAATGTACCAAGCTATGATCATTATTAGTCTTTGACCGACTTTTCATAGGAAGGGTCTGTGATCAACTGTAATGCTAAAAACAAAGAGGTCACCTTCTTTTAACATGAGAGACCCTAAGGCTATCACCCAAGAACTAACCTTATTTCAAGCTGGTATAACAGAGACATATATTATTTTTTCTACTGAGAAAATCATTGAGTACTACACAATATTATTATAGGTTACTATTTGCAAGTAAAAGAGTATACTACATATCATAGATTCAACTAAGAAAATGATAGTCATGTAATAAATAAAAATGTACATACCTAATTTAGATATTTCCTAACTTATCTTAGACCATTTATATCATAGTCATCACCTGACTAATAATATTAACCTCATATAGACCAAGATCATCCTTATACTTAGTTATTACATCTAAAGTTAGGGTTTTGGTCAAACACATAAAGTTCTCTTCAAGGTGGTTGGATATATTATCAGGTCTAGGTATTACCTATATCATACATTGATTTCATCATCGCATATGTGCATGCGAACTTATGAACATGATCCATATAATGCTTATATATCATATTAGACTTAGGTAACATTAACAACATGGTAGATATTTTTGATAAATTTTCCCTCATCTGCAAGGAGAAAAATATAATATTTTAATATAGTTCAAAGATATATGAATATATGAGCATATTCATGGCATTTCTATGTCACATAGTCAAAATTTGCATTAGAGTAATCAAGAATAGATTTAATGTCATGCAATATCAAATGTTACTAATGCCATACTAAAATATGGTCTTGATGCACCCAATATTGTCAATAAATGAGAATAAAAGGTAATTTTATGTTTCATAAATGTTGAATACATATATTTTTAACACATCATTACATCTTCTAGATATCTAAGGTCTGGAACCATTTTTATTAATCAAAATGGTATATTCTCTTACATGAAATGTTCCCATCGAGAGATGTCCCTCTTATCACATGACACACTAGAGAGATGGACCTCTTGACCCACGACCATTGAATCTAGCTCGTGAGTGCGAGTGGAATAACAAGAAACACTTTGATCACCATTCCTTTGTGGTTGATAGATTGTATGTTCTTATTCTTCACCTAAGGTGGCTTGAGCCTATCACACACTTTCTAAGTAACGTGCTTTTCCAGAGTGAAGGGGAAAGAGGAGGATTGCTTAGTGGGAGATCACAAGAACTAGCCATCCAAGTGAGGCCATGACTTACAAGCATGTTGTTAGTCTCTCATGTGGTTGAGGTGAAGCGGGTGCAAAACTATGATATAATAAACCTTCTCTATCATCAACATATGTAGTATCTCTCTCCAACTTATTATGTTCCCAACCTTGTCCTTTCAATTTCATACTTTGACTAATTTTGATGTTTGATTGTATCACATATCAACCTAGGTTACATTCTATAAATTCTAATTTTATATGACAAATATTGAATACTTATATACAACCTTACCTCATTCAATAAATAATTACTTATATATTATGATCTATCTACCCTCAACTCATTCTATTATTGTTTATGATGTTCTTATGAATCTGGAGGTCCTAATTTGACCTCAATTGTATTTAGCACGAAATAGTTATGATTAAAACAATTTTCCCTTTTTCTACGCTATTCCCCTTCCTTTTCTTTTCCTTTTCTTTTGCCCCTGAGCCTCATTCTTTTTCGTCTTACCAGTTCAGCCTACCTACATGCCTAATAGAGTCGTGATCCACGTAGTAACGAGGAGCAAATCCTGGTTGCCCCATCGGTCATTGGTTGTACGGTTGGGGAGTTGTCCCTGAGCACATTTAAGTTAGCGGGCTAGGGTATGGGCTAGCCATGGACATGCCACAAACCGTTGAGCTCGTACAATTTCATACTTCAAGTATATGACATTTAATTTGATTAGATATCAACCTAGGTTACATTTTCTAACTTTAGTTTTCTATCTGATCTAAGTTAAACATGCATATTAACCTAACCTCATTAATTAAATAATTACGCTCTCTATCATTCTCTTACTACCATCAACTCATTATATTATTGTAAAGGACGTTCTCATGAATTCAACGGTCCTCATTTCATCTTAGTTGGAGTTACCATGAATTATGGTAAAAATATTTTCACCCTTTTTCTACTTCTTTTTACTCTTGATTTTCATTTTCCTTCTATTTTTTCCTTAGTCCTCATCCTTTTTTCTTCTTATAGGTCCATCCCACCGGTGTTCCCAATACAGTTGTGACTTGGCCAATAGACGTGAAGTCACCCATGGCTACCCGATCATGAACTTCCACTTAGGAAGTTGTGTTGTCATCTCCAAGCTTGTGCAAGCCATTGGGCTAGGGCTAGCAATGTCCATACCACAAGCCATTAACCAACACATGTGTAGTTGACCTCTTTGACCTCATTTTCTACTCCATTACTTTCTCCCATTCCACTATGTGCTCGATCATGAATCTAATGTGTATGTAGGACTAATAGAATGGAGGTGTACCCCTCGATGCAATTTCCCCCACTACCCCCCTATTTTCAAATGACCACTTCATTGGCCCTTTGACGCACAAAACTCTTTTTATCTTTGTTCTATGGTGAGCTAGTAGCCCCCTATATCGTGCAAGTGTGGGGTTAGAAGGTGATCCCACGATAATTATGTCTAAATACAATGACAACAATGCTTCCCACTCCCATGCACACCCCTCCCTTTCTCTCTGCTCTCTCTCCCTCTATTCCCTGGCCCAAGGACAACCCTGATCTGATGTTGCCTATTCGTAGTAGTATGCCATGCATGTCTACTACCTCACCTTTCCCTCTCTCTCTCCCTCGCATATGATCGGCCCCACATGCTAACACACTAGCAAGAGTCATCCATGCTCCTTGGAGGCAACCAACCTGAGGATGATACGTGGCCGCCTCCATGCATGCACACCCTACTCACAAGGAGCCAGACGTGAAATGTGGTGCCACTCCATCGCCCAACTTGGTATTTACTCCCCATATTTTATTTAAAACCAAGAAAATACTATTTATTATATAAATCATAACTAGTTCATCCCTTATCCAAATATATCATTTCAATAGGTGGTCATACTTTTAGTACCTAATTCTACTTCTAATTTCCATGACTTGGCTAAAATGGTAACTTTAGTGATCTTTAAGTAATCTAAATGCCTTATTATACTCTCCTTAAGTCATTGATGAATAAATACTCTAATAGATACTATATAAGTAACTTTATATGTCATTTTGACTTAAGTGATGATCTTTATAGCGTCAATGTACATGTGTCGAGTTTTGTGAACTATAGATGACTCCTTTATTAATATGCATAATGTTGATGAACTAAAGTTGGAACTTTGACCTAAGTAATCCTCAAACAACCATATTAATTCAAAATCAATGAACTTAGTGATGCTATTTGACATGATTGGACAATATCAAGTACCATTTTCTATGTTTTGCTAATGAGAAAACATGACCCACTTGTGTGAACTAAATTGATCTAGTATGAGTAGTTATAATATTGCATGTGTAAACCTTGTTTCAAATTCAAAATTTATGATTTTTCTATGCAAAATTAGAGAATTACTTAGTCATATGACACATATAATGTGGATTTTTCACCTACAACTATGGTATACTTTAGAAATATGAACTATGAGGAAATGAATGTATGTGTGATGAACATGAATGTTGAACCTTGTGAAACTAAGATATAGGGACACATCCACATGCCATAATATGTTTGTCTTGATACAATCCTACTGGTCTAAGGCCCATGTTATCACTTTATATATCTCAGGTCGTTTTTAAGGGACACTCTTCAATGATGTAATCAAATCTACTAATTTAGATCACTTCAACAAGGTATGTTATACCTCTCAGACCCTAATAGAGTGTTCAACTTCTTGTATGTATGAAACTGAATAAATACTTTGATACTTAAGTACTTCTTTGACCTATGTTTTCCTATGAATACCACTTTCAAATTTATCATACTATGTTGACAAACATTGAACATAAAATACAAATCCATTATATAACCCTTGTGCACCTACCTGAATTCTCATGGTAAGGGTGTAAGGCTTGGTGCACCCACTTGTCTCAATCAAGCACGTGCACAACACATGTTGTAACTAGGTCATCTCTACATTGGTCTTGGGGTACCTCATGTAGCAACAACATTACTTTTGGACTTTTATCCTTAGTACTTCCTCATGACCCTTTCTTTGGATGATTGGTTTAAGGACAAATATTGATATTGTTGGTATATCAAAAAATGCATCTAAAACATGATTTTCATGAAAAAAGCTGATTAATTTTTCTCTCTTTAATTTTTGTAAAGTATAATGTCCCTATACAAGAAAATTTTCTTTATTAGTTTGAATTTTGTTCTCCTAACTTTTGATAGAAACTCAATGACTTCACATTCATATCTTATATTTCTGCATTTTTAGATGATTTCAAGTGATAGTCTGCTTCCTTCATCTTCTAGATGTTCATGATATGAAATGTAACATCAATGGGACTTTGTAATAGTAATTGGGGGTAGAACTCTAATCGTTCTTATTCTCTACATGTAGTTTCTTTTAGACATGTATCTTTGTTTTTTGTTTCATACTGGCCAGATGTGTAAACCTTTTGTTCATTGATGATGAATGGAGTGTTTTTGCTTTATTTATATATATTCTTGTGTGGATTGTGCCATTCTACAGACAAATCTTCCAACCCAATTGTCACTGAATCTATAGTCATTGGGGGTAATATGAAAGTAAAAAATAGTTCCAATATCCATGGGGGTAGGATGAGAGTAACAACCAATTCCATTACAAAGACCCCAAAAGGGCCCTTGCGGAGGTGCCTTTATCAAAGGGGGTAGAATGAGAGTAACAAAATTCCATTACAAAGACCCCAAATGGGCCCTTGTGGAGGTTCCTTAATCAATGGGGGTAGGATGAGAGTAAAAAATAGTTCCATTACAAAAGAACCCAAAAGGGCCCTCACGGTGGAGTCTTAGGTAAGGATGAAGAGACGAAAAAAAGGAAAAGAGGATTTGGAGTCCAAGATTAGATATGCCAAGTGAGGGAAAAGAAAGAGAAACAAAATACAAGGCCATCATAAGCATCGATAAGGTATGAGGATGCATGTAGGGTGGAGGCATATGCGGTCGGATGGCCTCCTTGCCTAGATATAATGCAAGACATCGGAGGTAAGGTGATGACCCTCATGGCTGATTGATTCAAGAGAGATCCATGGCCTCCCAATGGCCTGGAAAGGCACAAGGGGATATATAATATTGCTATACATGGTAGAAAAGGATCAAACAATTTGATTTTATATCATAAGTTACAAAAATCATATCCATCAAAACATACCTTCACATAAGGTGGAAATTTCAAAGTCAATTCAAAAAGTTTGCGCTCTTGTTATATCAAATTATTTAGACTAAAATGAATATCTTCAGGTGTCTCAAAAAAATCCAAATATTATTAATCCATTCAACATTACACAATTGAGTATGAAAATAAGTAAATTCTCACACATGATTTAGTATTTTAGCCACATTTGATTCAAACACCCAACATATATTTAGAGACATAACTGAGGGAAAAAGAACATCTTATGAGTGTGCAAGCAGTCATCTTTTAGTAAAAGTTACAATGACTTGGACTAACCAAAATAGAACGTTCATGACCTTTCTAATTTCCTTATTGGATATCAAATTGTTAACATTATAATAAAAACCTTTATCACTTGAATTTCTTGTGTTCTTTAGGATTGAGATTTATATTCGAAGACTTTTTATCAAACAAGTGGCACCTTCACATTTATGTTCTCATATGTGATTATCATATAAAGGACAAATCCATTTAGTCTATAATGGCTATCACATTCATTGTGCATAGATTAACCTAAAGTGCTCAATATTTAGCTCTACCAAAAAATAACTCTAAAATAATTTTTTTAATAATCATACATGTTGATATAATAACACTAACTTATCTTATATGATAATAAAAATTTAAAATTTTAGATGACCTAATGATAAATTACATCAATGATCAAGAAGAAAAATTCACATGAACAAAAATAAATTAATGTTGAGTTACATCATATGTATTAATCATTTTGAACCTTTCAAATATATTACTTAGTAGAAATTTCATAGATATTACCTATCAATGACAATTTTTATCTTGTTTCTCAAAACAGTCCAATCATGATTGACTTGTTAAATTTTTTTATTATTCATAAATCCACATCCACTTTTGATTCCAATCAATCATTTTCAATGTTACTGAGCATATATTTCTTAAAACATAAATTATTCAATACTAATAAAAATATCAAGAAAAGGTGATTTCCTTTCAAGTGTAAATGATATAACATTAGATAATTTGTTATGGTAATCTTATAGGTTTCTTTGGTGTCAAGGACCTCCTCCTAAGAGGGGTTATGTTAGAACTATACAACAAAGTAAACCCTGATGAATTTAATCTATAGAGTATTTTTGTTAGTTTTGATGATAGTTGATATCTTTCTATAGTAAATGAATACACAAAACAACAATCTATTATGGGTGTACTTCTTTTTTATATGTTGAATCCCTAGGTCAGTATCATTGAATTGTTTTGCTAGATTTAATATTGATTGGCACTTTGCCCTGATTAGTGACTTTTTTGATATAAAGTGGCTCATAATGTAGATATATATGTCATAGTAAAAAATGAGACTATATTTTGTATTGGGACAACACAACTACAGTTTATTATGCTTAGTGAACAAATTTAAAAGTCTTTGATGATCGACATGATGCCTTTGCATGTAGTCCTTTAAGAAAATATATTACATCACTCTAATCATGATATTTTGGGAATGGTAAGAATTGATTCTCTAATCTACCTTAAGTCAAGTATTATTGTTGAAGTGGGACAAACAAACTAAGTGAGAGGCTAGTATGTTTTGTGACTTATGTACACAACTCATGATTCATGATATTAGGTATCAAGTGAAACAAATGTATTTATTGGAGAACAAGTTGTACAAGATAAACCCATTATGATAGTGAGACATGGATAATAGTATCATGACCTTTATCAGTTCTTGTAAGACAATTTTGTTTACTTTTGTTTAACTTAAAGTTCCTACACTAATCACATGATGTCGCTTATACTTTGACTGCCTAGTTTGATCTTATACAAGGTTAAGCTTGAAACTAGTGATTGGGTGCATCATGAATCTTTTGGATTACCGCGAGTGATGTATATTGTCGAGACCTTTATATTTATCAACATAAAGGCCAACCATTAGCGAGAACCCCTAAACATAAACCCAGATGATGACACAAAAAAACTAATTCTTGAAAAATGTGATCAACACAATATATGAAAAAACACATTTTTTTTTCTTTTCTTCATAGAACCTCATAAACCAATGTCACATCAAGGACAACATATTCAGTTATCAAAATTCTTTTCAATTCCATTAAAAGAAGAAACCAATATTATTGCTCATATGTTCTCCAGTTTGCACCAGTTACAAGTACATGAAAGAGCAAACCCTTCTACATCCCATCGTGGGAAAGATAGAGTACATGGACATTCTGATCTAGATTATTCTACCAATAAGTGGTAAATGGATGGATTAAATTGGTGGAAAATATGTACAAGTTATATATAAATGGAGTAAATTCCATTGTTACATAGAAAGTGGATTCAATCATGATCATCGATTGAGCGACCAAAATGAGGCATTGAAATAGATGACATATCTTTTTTGATGTTTAAGAGATTTTGAAATTCTTCCTTACAAATTTTTGCATCCATTTAATCTTTAGATAAAAGGCTGTGCCATGTAAACATATACATTTTAATAATACTTATAGACAAATGATTTAAGATAAATATGAAGTTGGTAGGAGTAGTCTCATATTACAAAGCCAAATATGTATTTTTTTACATATAATTTGAGGGAATTTTCTACTGTTCAATAGTTTAATTGATGATTAAGAAAATATTTTTTAGATACTAGGTAATGTAGTAAATACATAAATATTTACATTAAGATATGAATTTTTCTAATTAACACCAAATCTATGAGAAAATGTAGAAGAAAAAGCGGTTTCAAGCAGGGTGAAGTAAGAGACAAAATGTTTAATATATATTCTACATGGATCAATGTTTACCTTTTAGGGGAAAGGCATGTTACTAACTATTTAAATCACTAAATTACAAAGGATGATTCAAATTGTAAATAGCAGCAACATGTAGATGTAATATCTGAATAATTGTGAAATACCTTCTAGGTTAGGAAGATAAGTGACTAATTATATCTTCAATAACTAAAAGGGACCTTACATTCATCCAACTGTATATTATGATTATTTCCCCAATTTCATGAATTTAATAAAAGAGAAAAGGTAAAGATATCAAAAAGGTTGATTATAGAAGATAGAGACAAGAGGAAGAAGAGGATACAACCACTACAATATAAAAGTACCTTCATTCAAGAAATACATGGTTTTGACAAATGTAAATCTCAACCCCTTCACCAAAATCTACACTCACTAGACTCTTTTTCATGTTTAGTGGGTGTCTTTTTCTTGAGCTCTTATTGTGAATATGCTAGAAGACAATATTTAGGTTACATATAGCATGATGGTCTTGAAATTGTGTTATATATAGAACACGATAGTGTATCCTACTATTACAATCGGTTGAAAATAAAAACATCCTATTAAATGAGTCATGCCATCATAATTGTGACGCACAGATAAAAAAAAACAAGATTACTCAAAAGAAAGCAAAGAAATTATCAAATAACAAGCACATGACCACAAAATAGGGTAAAATTTAAAACTGATCTTATCTATCCACAAGCGCAGAAACATATTCCTTTTGAGTCCACAAATAGTAACACCTATATCATATATCATTCCAAAAGATATTACATATCACTATTCAGTGGCTAACTTGCCACAAACATGTTACAAAAATATCGCATCGATACATAACATCCACAAAACACCCCCAAGCACCTGAGAGTTTAGGGATGACACATAGGACTCTACAACAAAACAAAAGCATTAGAACCATATTTAACCATAAACGGATACTACTCTTCTTACTTCTCAGTCTCAACAACACGATCTCTACCTCATAGTGTAAGACCACCTAAAAGATGTGGAAACCCATAGTGCAAGACTAACGTCCCAATGAGAGATATAACTCTCCACCAGAAACTATTATTAACACAAACATATTAAAGTAGTAAGATAACATTATCATCAGGATGAGCAGATTCAACTAAATGATATAAGCAAAGCAATTAACATTGTTTATGTAGTTTAAGAAGCTACCCTGATCAGTGGAACATCTTATACTTTTAGAAGGAATATGAAGAAAATGTATACAAGATAACAACTCAGTATTTTAAGAACGTGTTTGACCCTAATAAAAAACACTACACGACTGTATTACATCTTTTATTATTCCATGTGGACTCATATGAGGTAACACTAATGAGGTATATCACTCATGCTCCAATTGACCACTGCTATGTCAAAATTAATTCCATACAAGATCTAGGAGAGTTGGACTACTATGATCTCCCACACCCTTAGTCAATCCGAGTCTTCTGCAATGACATATAAAGTCAAACTGCAAATCAGCCTAGTTTGCCTAGGTATATAGGCACGACACTAGTGAGATACGTCTGTAGTCATTCTTCTATCAGGGTACGATCACAACCATCCCAGAAAATATATCATCTGAGATATAGCCTCAACTATTCTCTTTCCGAGGTATGACCATAATCATCCTCCAAATCAATGTTTGTGGATGCAAGGATATATCCTCAACTTGCACCCCCACATATTCAACAATATGCACTGTGAGTTTCCTACATGAATTACTTGTTTTACTATCCAACAAGTATTGATGTTGAAGATGGATCGATGGTTCATGAAAACCTACATGATCAGGATTTCACTTGATTAATTATGCCAATTGGATATGCTTTAGTGCATCAATAAATTTACAACATACAAACCCAACACAAATACTACAAAGATAAAGGTAGGTTGCAATGTCAGACGGTATAAAATGAATGACGTATAACATGTCACATCATCACATGATATCACTGCCATACAAGGTCGTCATTATTATCACATCATCCTAGGATAATCATCCCTCATCATATCACTAGATGAGATCACCTCACATTAGGCACTAAGCCTCTTCCAGGTTATAAGACCCAATCATATAGTTCCTACATATAACATCATTATGCCTTGTCAAGGATCATAATTATCACCCTATATCATGTAAGATATACCATATAAATCACTAGTTATGATGCTCATTCACATGCAATATTAGGATTTCACAAGTAGGAGAGAAAGAAAGCATCATCTCATGCTAATCACTTCAAACAAGATAAGCTTTACAACATGTACACTTGATTAGGATTAGGGTTTTGCATGTACAATTTAGCATTATACACTATGGAACAACATTACCACATTCTTGGAACACACTAGGGTTAAGGATCCCTATGTCATATGACGACCAAACTAGGAATATCACCATTAGCGACCACAACACCACTCATGGATAGCGACCACACCACATGTCGACCACAAACGCATTAGAGGAGTGTCGACCGCTAAAGATCCACCAAGAATAGAGACCGTTAGGGTAACATCAAGAATAATGACCATCAAGATCACATCTCCATAAGGACCGTCAAGCCATGCAACATAGAGACCAACCAACCAAAATCCGTCTCCAACAGAACAACCAAAACAAGAATCATGAGTGATGACCATCTCAAGAGCACAAAAGATAGAGACCACAAACAAGATCAAAAGATAACGACCAAAACCAAGTTTTCAGGGATAACTGACTGTCACCACAAACCATGATAATTAGCGTCACCAAAGGTGACATAGATAGTGACCAAGATAGCTAGGGTTAGGATTATAGAGACAAAACCAAAACCCTAGTTATCCATCAACAAGAGCATAACGACTGTAAAGGAATCAAGAGCATGTCGACCGAAACCAAATCTCAAAATTAGGGAAGTCAAGTGTTTACAAGGTGATAACACCATGGGATGATAAGCTTCTAAACCCTAGGAACGATCATCATAAAAAATCATCAAGGAACCATGGCAAGAGAGATTGAAACAATGTCCAAAACCTCCATCAAACACATGATAGCCGAACCATAAAAATCATGATCAAAACAACAAATAAGATGCATGTAAGAACCAACAACTCCACCTTCACTAGAGTTTTGGGGTGAAAGAATTAGGTTTAGGAGAAAGAGAAGTCTATACAAGAAAACTTCAAAATCTTAAACCCTAAATCAAGATAGAATCATCCATCAACTTATGATCACACTTTAGAGATTAAATAGTATCATGAAAGAAAGATAAAGGTGTAAAAATAGTATAGGGAAGACTTATATAACCCGTCTTAAGATGAAGATCAAGATCCAAATCCATGAGCTCCAAGAGAGATAAGGAAGTTCTGACTAGGATCAGTTCCATGACCAACAAGGTTACCTCAAGAGAAGAAGAACACACCAAGGTTAAAGAATGCTTAAAAGAGAAAGGGTAGAAACCCTAGGCCGAAAAGGAAAGGTGAAAGAGGAGAGATGCATCTCACTCAGGCACTACCATGGACAAACCATAGTCTCGACCTCTATGGAGAAAAGTTCCTCAAGATAGCCACCATGAAAGAACCATAGTCTATGGCCAATAGAAGAAGAAAGTGGTAGGGTTTCAATAAAAATGAGATTAGGGATATGAAACCACTTGCCAAGAAGTAAGATCACCGAGAACCAACACAAGGAAGATGATCAAGCCCTAGATCACCATATGTGAAAGTGATCGGCCACCAAAAATCCAAGGCCGACACATTCACTTGTACCACCAAGCTCAAGGTCGAACTCAAGCAAGAGGAGAGAATGAAAAGAGCCAAAAGGAATACTTGTATGTGAAAGAGAGTGTTTATAACTCAACGATAGGAGGGAGGTAAGGATCATGAGGTGTCATGATATAAGAGCACAAAAAGAACACATATCCAACAAATCCACAGCCATGCAAGCACACATGCAAGAGGGTCATTAAAACCTATGTGGTATGGCAACCACTACAATCCTTGCCTCATTTTGGTCAAAACAACATCAAAAGCGCAACACAATAGCGACCACTATTGTGTCTCAAAAGGATAACGGTCATCAAGATCAAAGAACACACACACAAGACATAATGGTAGATATCACACTCAACACTTAATGGGGCTAACACAAAGACCAACAACATGGTCTCTATCATCAACCAACTCAAGCATCCATGCAAAGCATGAAAACCATAGGTCAACACGTGATGTCACTTTATCAACCAAATCTAAAAAAGGAACCTCTATGCATCATACTCCCTCTCTCTCATTATTCCAAGGCACAAAATGCACATCCAACTTGGGAAAAATTGCAAGATGAACCCTCAACATGGTTAAATTGCAACTCGGTCTAAAACAAGCAAACATATAGCATAGCCAGATCAAACATCAAGAAAACTGGACCAAACAAAAAGCACAACAATGTCACATGTTATTAACTGCATCACATGATTATATTAAGGTTTAAGAATCTAATTATGCAAAACAATCATGATAAAACACTAATCTAGGCCAGGGGTATTACAACCGTAAACTCCTAACAAGGATTTTACCCTCAAAATCCTATGAGAAAAGAGAGGGTTAATTCCTATGCATCTCATCCTTAAGATCCCATGTGGTTTCCTCTACACCATGGTGATGCCACAAAGCCTTAACCAAAATGATATCCTTCTTCTTCAACTTCTTAACCCTTCTATCCAAGATCAAAATAGGACCATCGAAATATGACACATCCTTATCGAGCTCAACCTCCACAGGCTGCAACACCAACTCTGTATTATGGTGACACTTCCTCAACATAGAAACATGAAGAACTAGATGCAACATGTGCAACACAGGCGGAAGCTCCAACTTATATGCCACCATCCCAACATGTGGCACCACATGGTAAGGTCCTATATACCTAGGATATTACTTACCCTTCTTCCCAAACCTTAGAATGCCCTTCCAGGGAGAGACCTTGAGATACACCATGTCTCCTACTTGGAACTCCAAAGGCCTACAATGATTATCAGCATAAGAGTTTTGATTGTTCTGGGCTGCCTTCAACTATTGTTGTATCATCTTGATCTTTTTTGTTGTTTATTGCACAAGATCATGACCCAAAAGATGATATTCACCATTCTCAAACCAACACAATATAGATATACAATGTATCCCATGCAAGGCATCATATAGAGCCATGTTGATACTCATCTGATAGCTATTGTTATATGCAAACTCAATCAAACTAAGGTGCACATCCCAACTTCCTAAAAGTTGCAAGACACAGGATCTTAATAGGTCCTCCAAGGTCTATATAGTCTTCCTAGACTAAACATCTGGCTATGGGTGAAATGATATATTGAAAATCAACTGTGTACCCATGTATTTGTGCATACGCTCCCAAAAGTGACCGGTAAACCAAGGACCTCTGTCAGATATGATGGTCGCTGGGATTCCATGCAAACAAATGATGTCATCGACGTACACATATGCCAGCTTATCAGCCATATATGTTGTCTTCAAAGGAAGGAAGTGCACTAACTTGGTCAACCTATCTACTGTTACCATATGGAATCATGGCCCTTGGCTATCCTAGGAAGTCCAACCACAAAGTCCATCATGACATGATCCCATTTCCACTGTGGTATAGGTAACTGTTGCAAAGTCCATGCAGATTTTTGATGTTTGGCCTTAACCTACTAGCACATTGTGCACTTAGCCATGAATTCATCCATGTCACACTTCAAGTTAGGCCACCAAAAAAAATCTTTCATATTAAGGTACATCTTGGTGCTGCCTGGATGCATACATTGTCCCTTCCTCTAATTTGTGGAAGCCATCATGCTTCTCACTGCCAAACTCTGCTCAGATTTGTTGTATCACAGTATCATTATGTTGTGCATCTCTAATCAGCTACCTCAATGTGGGATTCACCTGTATCTGGGCTAACAAGCCTGCCAACAAGGAGACTTCCAACTTCACATTCATCTAGCAAAGAAACACCAACATGTCTCTCTTATGGCACACTAAGGAACTCAATTGTGCCAAACTTCCTACTCAAATCATCTGTCACCACATTTGGCTTCACTGGATGATAGTTTGTGGTGCAATCATAGTTTTTGATTAATTCCATCTAGTGTCGTTGTCACTTGTTCAACTCCTTCTTCGAGAAGATGTACTATAGGTTCTTGTGGTCAATGATGATCTGACACTTCTCTCCATAAAGGAAGTGTGTCATATCTTAAAGGAATGGACCACAACAACAAGATCCATATCATGCATAGGGTAACTCTCCTCATGTTTCTTATGCTATCACAGAGCAACAAAAATCACATTCTTATCTTGTATCAGCATGCAACCCAAACCATTCTTTGATGCATCATTGAAAAAAATATATCCTTTCCCTTATTCTGGCAGAACCAACACTGGTGCACTCGTCAGCTTCTCCTTCAAAATTGAGAAAGAATGTTGAAACTTGCCAACCTAGACAACAACACACCTTTCCTCTCAACTTCGTTATGGTTAATACCACCGCATTGAAGTTCTTTATGAACCTCCTATAATAACCTGCCAAGCCAAGAAAATTGCAAACCTCCTTCGATGTCTTTGTTTGCTCCCATTCCAATGTAGAATGAACCTTCCTGAGATCTACACGCACACCTTCATCTAATATCACATGCCCAAAGGATGACACCTCCTTCAGCCAAAACTCACACATGTTGAACTTGGCATACAACTTATGTTGCCTCAACAAAGTCAACACCTGATGTAAGTGTTGCTCATGTTGCTGACTATCATGGAATAGATCAAGATGTCTTCCATGAACAAAACTACAAACTGGTCAAAATAAGGCCAGAACACCCTATTCATTAGGTCCATGAATGATGCCAGTACGTTGGTTAGCCCAAACAGCATAGCCACAAACTTGTAGTGACCATAACTAGTCCTAAAAGTTGACTTGGGTATGCCATCTTCCTTGATATGCAACTGATGGTATCTAGACCATAGGTCTATCTTTGAGAACACTAAAACACCTAACAACTAGTCAAACATATCATCCATTCATGACCAAGGGTACTTGATCTTGATCGTTACCTTGTTACATTGTCAGTAGTCAATACATAACCTCATGGAACCATCTTTCTTCTTTAAAAACAACATGGGAGCAACCCAAAGGGAAGTGTTGAATCTGATAAAGCCTTTCTAAAGAAACTCTTGTAACTACTTCTTCAACTCCTTCATCTCAATTGGTGCCATTCTGTACGATGTTTGTGCTATAGGTTGTGTACCAGGAACCAAATTGATCTCAAAGTCAATCTCTCTCAGAGGGGCTACACTTGGAAACTCATCAGGAAACACATCCTCAAACTCACAAACAACTGGCACTTCCTGAATACTAGGACTCCCCACCTCGGTATCCACCATGTGTGTAACACACTAAAACCTAGAACTAAATCCTAATTCCTAGGTTAAGAGGTTAGAGACCCTAGTCTTTGGGATTATCCAAAGAAGGATAAAAGTATGTTCACTAAACATGAATAAATCACCCTAACACGTGGACTTATAACCAAGGATGACATAATACTTTCAATTTCATCATAATATCAATGAAAGGTACATAAGATATGTCACCTGAGGTAATAATGTGCATAATAGGACAAGGTGTCCATAATTGAGAAAAATGAAACATAATTTAACTAAAATATGAATTAAATAAACTTATGTGGGATAATGATAGATTAGATTCATTCTAGATCTTTCCTTAGCCTTTTAGAACAAGGAGGAGATAAAAAGATAAATAATAACTCTTTAAGCAAGGTGATGTGATATTGATGTAATAATAAATAATGGGTTAAAATTCATAAAATGAAAACTTATTGGTTAAAAAAACTCAAATTCATTTTCTTTGGATAATTTTTGTCTTGGAGGCCCAGTTTCAAAAATTTAGGATAATAATGATCACATCTAATTTATTTAGAAAAAAGGTATTTTTCCTTAAAAATATGAAATAAAATACTTAATCAATCAAATTGTGGAAAATAATCTTGGATTCATAATCTACATATTAAAATATGCCTATGACTGAATTTTCACTCAATTTGGAGAATATTTGATTAAAAGGTGAAAGTAGGAGAGAGAGAGTGTGTGTAGAACTTTCAAAATATTAAATAAATATCAAAACAACTTCCACATGTGAAATTGAGGGAATATTCAACATACTTAATTTAACTTATGGGTGAATTTCATCAAATTTGGAGAATCTTAAATCCATTAATGCTTGAGGAAAGAGAAAAAAGTATTTGATTTATTTAACCAATCAAAATTTTTGAAAAGGCAAAACTAAATGTATATTCGGATTCCTCATATCAAAAATAGGTTGGGTGACAAATTTCATTAAATTTGGGATTCATTTGCACCCTCAAAAGAGAAGAGAGAAAAAGGAAAATAAATATGTGCACACTTTAGTTGAATTTGATTAGGAATATCATTTAATGTGTCAAGCCCTTTTTTTTACTTTGATTAGGTGTGCAATTCACATCTGTCAAATTTTGGATTGAAGGGCTAGGAACCTATCATCTACCTCACGACCAATTTGGGAAGCAACCACAGTAGCATGTGATTTTCAAATCACAATTTCTCTCTCCCTAATCGATCTTTTTGCGAGATGTTTTCTCCTACATTTTCATATCTAAATCCACACGTAACATTATATTACTCAATCCACATGTGTTTTTATTGGTGATTTTCCAAATTTTCTTTCCGAGCTTCTCACAGCTCCGTAGCCGTCAAACCTAAAACACCACCCTATCTATAAATAGTGGTACACCCTGCATCCTTCGCTCTTGTGCAATTGTTTGCTCACTTCAATTTGCTCATAGACTTCTTACACAACCACCGTTATCATGTTCTTTGATATATTCTTGCGGCGGTAGGTTCTCTCTCTTCACCATCTTCAACTGAATTGCTCCTAACAGTGAGTTTGTCGACCCATCATCTTTCTTTTCTCGATTTTGGTTTCACAAATCATTGCTTCCTTCAGAACTGCCCAAATCCATCACAAGATGTTTCTTGTGGGTTTCTAGCAATGGCGTGTATGGGAGGGGAAGAAACCCCCATGCAATTTCCCGATTCTACCCTCCTATTTTCTTCTTTTGTTGATTTATCTCGTTAGGGGTAGAACGGTAATTTCACCCATCTTATTTTCTTTTTCCTTGCTGAGCGACTCCCCAGCCTGTTGTGGGGTCGACTGAGTTGGTTGCCCGTGATTGGGCCAATTCAATGCGAGCGTCCTCTCCCTCTCTCTCCTCCTCTCTCACAATTTGTCTACTTATTTGGCTTTTTGGATTTTTTAGATTGGTCAAGCTTTGAAAATTTGTAAGTAATTCTCCACTTATCTAAAAATTTCAAGTAAATATTCATTTGATTTCAAAAAATAAGAGCTCTCTAATGGTACTAGTTTTATCACTTAAATCCATTATTTTATAAAGGGTGTTTTTCAATGGACTATTCTAAATAGATAACAACTTGCAAAATTTATAACTAATAATTCATGTTAGAAAAATATAAGAAAATATGTTTTGAACTCAGAAAAAGATAATATAAAACATGGTGAGTTTTTGGTAACCTAATTCACTAAAATTAAAAAGGCAATTTTTAGGGTTTTGGATAATTAATGTAAACCTAACCCTAATTCTACATATATGCATCGTAGGTGTTTTGGAATCCTAGGCTTGGATCTAGGACTAACTTTGGACTATTTAGATTCTTGAGTAAGGTATGTATGCATCTCCTATTTTTCCTTTGAGCAATTGGCCTATGTTTCTTCTTTCTCTTGGTCCTATGGACATTAACCTACTCCTTATCTTATTCTTTTGGAAAATATGCTTCATGTGAAGTACCTTTTATTTGTTATTAATCTATGGACATTCTTTAGATCATTTCTTACATTATGTTTATGATGGAACTTGACTTGTTGTTATATGCCCACTTTGAGGTGGATGATTATGATGGTCACTATTGTGGTGATGAATTTGTAAAATTTGACTATACTTTTCACTTGCCTCTCTATTAAGCATGTTGTGTGACTCAGTAGCCCTAGAGTAATATAGCTATATTGGTTTTTGGGTTACAGGCCCTTATTTAATTTTAGGATGTAGGTTATGTGTCCCATACTTGGGTTTCAAATTTATGAGGTTTGGCCCATTTGGAAGTTTGGTTATGGGCCAAACTCTTTTAGGTTTCAAGTTTATAAGGCTTACTGACCTTTGTTATGTATGTTATTCTAGTGCTATCTTTATCTCACCTACATGCAGGTTGTTATGGGTTTTGTGCCCAAAAAAGGATTTTATGTGCTTTTGTGGCACCACTTTTATTATTGTTTTATGGAAAATAATTCCTTTTCTTATCTCTTATATTTTAATCAATTTCTTTTAAACCTAATTGGGTAATCCTTATCTCTTCTATGGGAAGCCTTTTATACTTGATACCCCTCTTTCTTAATATATATTGTTCAATTTCTTTTTAGCATGCACATACCAGATTTTTGTTGATGTTCTCTTTTCCTTTTCCTTTTCCTTTTTTGGGGTACACTTCCAACCCGAAGTGTGGGACTAGGATAAGGCGATGAAGGTAGACCTGGACCACAACAAGTATAGTTGCTACCTCTTGGGAGACTTGCTTGAAATTGATAGGTGATCCTCAACTAGTCCTATATGTAGTTAGTTTTTGCTTTATATCACTGTGTGTGGTGAAAGACTAGTAATGATAAGAAGATTTGTAGTGGTTAGATACATCTTTAAATTCCATTGCTACTTTATGTTATGATACTATCATGTTGAATAAATTGGTTTCATCCCTTTCCAGAAAAAGTTTTTGTTGGCGTTTGGTTTAGATGTTGGCTTTTTATGTTAGTAGGAAGTGGTTCCCCTCTGGGATCCCACTCCTTACAACATGTGCCAAGAAACCCTCACAACCCTACCTCATCTGCCTCTTTGTCATCATCACTGACACCAAGCATGTCAGAAGAATCTTTATATCTCCTTGGAAGACCCACAAAACATCATTGTCATAGAACGTAGCCATCATGGAACTACATTGCAATACCACCAGATACTTATCCAAAGTATCCATTCTAAGGATCACATCAAATCTATGCATATCAAGTGGTATAAGGTACACTTGAGTGTTGAGTCCTGAGAAAGAAAGAATGCAGGATGGACACACCTCCTGCAACTCAGTGGAACAAACTAACGGGGTTTCTAATCAAAGACTATTGACTCTACGACTAACATGCAAAAAATAGCTAGCTATCACTTTTCTAGTGATAAAAGAGTGTGTCACAGTTGAGTCCATTAAAACATATATAACATAGGAAGAAGGCAAATCAGAATGCAATAACTCCATCAAACATGTCATGACCCGAGGGTTGAATACTCCTTACAGATGACTCATGGCATATAATCAAGATGCTACCTATTGTTACCTTCATCCTCTACTAGCCTGTCCAGACAAACTAGCCCGTGACGCTTGAACACGTCCTCTTCCGTTGCCACTATTGAACTATCACTGCTGTGACCCTTGTTGACTTTGTCTCAACTATTGTGTCACCTCTTCATCCTTCACTGGAAAAAACAACCTCAGATGTCCTGGTCGACCACACCTATAACATGTCCTCGCATCAAACTAGGCCCTAGACAACCTTGTTTCTGAAACGGATGTCGTAATGTGAGCTCTAGCTGGTGGAAAACTACAACCTCTACCTTTGCTCGACAACCACTGCAACTGAATCACTGACCTTTGTTGTGACTATGGTGCTATAAACATAGGCTTCTTGAAGCCTCCAAATGACTATCCATGTTACTATGTTAGTCTCTTCCTGGCATTCGCCTCACGCTTCACCATAGTTGATCTCTCTATCCTCCTCAAAGACTCCATAAACTTAGCAAACCTCTCTCTATTCTCCAATGCTGACACTATCTTCGTCAACTCTGAACTTAAGCCCTTCTCAAAAAGTTTGATACTCTCCTTATCTGTTGCAACTATGTGCGAGAAAAACCTCAAAAGGTCCATAAACTTTGCTTTTAACTTGTTGATCGTCATAGATCCCTGTCGGATCTTCTCGAACTAATAGATCTTCTCATCCAAATAGGTCTCTACGAAGTCTCAGCTCATGAAATCCCAATGAAAATCTCCCCAACTGATCACTACACCATGCCTCTTCTCCTCCTTGATGGCCCATCAATGTCCAACACTACCCTCCAATAGGTACATTGGGTGCTTCACCTTATCCTCTTCTGGGATGTGAGGATCTTTTAAGCCTTCTCCAACTCAGTCAACCATATGTCAGCATCTACCGGATCATTTGTACCAGCGTACTCTATTGCTCCCACATGCCTTAATCTTTTGAAGGTCTTCCCAGAACCTTGGGATTCCACATTGGGAATGGTTGCCCTTTCTTGTGGTATGGGCATTCTATCTACCGCATGCTTCATCGTAGCCATAAACTGTCCAAACATGGACTGAAAGGCAAGGTTGGCTACAGTTTTTGGGTCGAACTGAGGCACCTTAGGCACTTAATCAACCCTGGATTGCCTCCTCACACCACCTCCTGGTACAACAACACTTCTCTTAGCACATTCTTTATTTTCTCCATACATATATTTGCTCTTCTTCTTCTTCTTCTTCTTCTTCTTCTACATAAGCAGAAGTTGTGGTCAGATATGTTGGATACACAAGAATGGAAATAAACCCTCATCCTATGTCCCTATAGACTCGACGAACCTAGAGATCCAATGCCAACCTCAACTATGACACACCAATCATAGCAAAATGAGATTACTCAAAACTAAGTGTGAAAATTACCAACTACAAACCACATCACCACAAAACATGGTAAAATTTAAAACTGATCTTATGTAATCAAAAATGCAGAAACATATTACTTCTCAATCCTCAAACAGTGCCACATGTATCATATATCATGCCAAAAGATATTACATGTCACTAGTCAGTGGCTAACTTGCCACAAACCTATTACAAAGATAGCATGTTCACATATACAAGACATAATGTTACAACCATGGCTTACTGCCAAAAACCTTGTGTTGATATACAACATCTACAAAACACCTTTAAGGACCTGAGAGTACAGGGATGACACATTGGACTATACTACAAAACACAAACACTAGCAGCATATCCAACCGTTAACAACTACTGCTCTTCTTGTTGCTCAGCCTCAACCACATGATCTCTACCTTGTCGTGCACGACCACCTAAAAGATGTGGGAACCCATAGGGTGAGACTAATGTCCCAACGAGAGATATAACTCTCTCCAAAAACTATTATTAACACAAACATACTAAAGTATGAAGATAACATTATTATCAGAATGAGAAGATTTAGCTAAATGATATAAGCAAAGAAATTGACACTATTTAAGTAGTTTAAGAAACTACCATGTTTAGTAAAAAATCATACAGTTTTAGAAGGAATGTGAATAAAATGTATACAAGATAACAACTAAGAAGTATACAAACAAGGCAAGGTGTAATCCAATGTGAATCATGTTCGACCCTAAGTAGAAACACTACACAATTGTATTACGTCTTTTATTATGTGTTATAGAGATGAGGTATACCACTCATGCTCCAACTGACCACTGCTAAGTCAAAATCAGTTCCATACAATGTCTAGGAGAGTCAAACTCCTATGATCTCCCACATCCTCAGTTAGTCAGAGTCTGTTGTAATGACATATAAAGTCAAACTACAAATCAACCTAGTCTGCCTTGGTGTATAGGCACGATACAAGTGAGATACAATCACATTCGTTCTCCTGTCAGGATATGATTGCAACCATTCCTGAAAATGTATCATCTGAGATACGTCCTCAACCACTCTCCTTCCGGGCTATGACTATAGTCATCCTCCAAATTTGTGTTTGTGGATGCAAGGATATATCCTCAACTTGTACCCCCGCATACTCAACAATATGTACTCCGAGTTTCTAGAAGGAATTAGTCATTTCACCATCCAACAAGTACTGCACTAAAGATGGATCTATAGCTCAGGACAACCTACATGATTAGGGTTTCACTTGATTAATTATGGCAATTGGGTATCTTTTAGTGCATTAACCAAGTTACAACGTACAAATCCAAAACAAACACCACGTAGATAAAAGTAGGCTGCAACGTTAGAACAAATAAAATGAATGGGTATAACTTGCCAAATCATCACATGATATCACTACCATACAAGGCCATCATTATTATCACATCATCTTGGGATAATAATCCCTCATCACATCACTAGAGGATATCACCTGACATTAAGCATTGAGCCTCTGGTATGTCATAAGACCCAATCATATAGTTCCTGCATAATAGCGTTATCTCATTATGCCTCATCAAGGCTCATAATTATCACCCAATCTCATGTAAGATATACCATAGTAATCACTAGATATGATGTTCATTCACCTATAATATTAGGATTTCAGAAGTAGGAGATAGAAAAAAGCATCATTTATGCTAATCACTTCAAAGAAGATAATATTTACATCATGTATAGTTGATTCGGACTAGGGTTTCACATGTAGTGTTTATCATTATACACTATGGAACATCATTCCCACATTCTTGTAACACATTAGGGTTAAGCATCGCTATGTCATATGATGACAAAACTATGATATCCTTATTAGAGACCACAACACCTATCATGTATAAACAACACCCATCATGGATAGTGACCACACCAGATGTCAAACACATAACCCATTAGAGGAATGTCAACCTCTAAAGATCCACCAAGAATGGTGACCATTAGGGTAACATCAAGGATAACAACCACCAAGATCACATCCCTATAATGACCGTCAGGCCTTGCAACATAGCGATAAATCAGCCAAAAGCCATTTCCAACATAACGAGCAAAATAAGGATCTTGAGTGGAGAGCATCTCTAGAGTACAAAAGATAGTGACCACAAATAAGATCAAAAGATAACTACCACAATTAAGTTTTTAGGGATAATGACCATCACCACAAACCATGATAATGACTTCACATACATGGCAACCAATATAGAAAGGGTTAGGATTATAGAGAGCAAACAAAAACCCTAGTTCTCCATCAACAAGAGAATAACAACTGTAAAGGAACCAAGAGCATGTCGATCAAAACCAAATCTCAACATTAAGAAACTCAAGCCTTTATAATGTGATAACAACATGTGAGGGTAAGCATCAAAAGCCTAGAAATTATCATAATCAAAAATCTACAAGGAACCATGCCAAGAGAGATGAAAACAATGTCCAAAACCTCCATCAAATACATGATAGCCGAACCATCAACATCATGATCAAAACAACAGATAAGATGCAAGTAAGAAGCAATGAATCGAACTTCACTAGGATTTTGAATGCAAGAATTAGGTTTAGGAGAAAGAGTAGTCTATAGAAGACCACTTTGAAATATTAAACCCTAAATAAAGCTAGCATTATCCATCAACTTATGATCACGTTCTAGAGTTTAAACAGTAGGAAGCAAGCAAGATAAAGGTGCAATAATAGTAGAGGGAAGAGTTATATAACCTACCTTAAGATGAAGATCAAGATCCAAAGCCACAAGCTCAAAGAGAGAGAAGGAAGCTTCAAATAGGATCTAATCCATGGCCAACAAGATCACCTCAATAGAAGAAGAGCACACCAAGGTTAAAGAATGCTCAAAATGGAAAGGGTAGAAACCCTAGGACAAAACAAAAAGGGGAAAGAGGAGAACTCCATCTCACTCAGATACTACCATGGTCAAACCATAGTCTTGACCTCTATGGAGAGAAGTTCCTCAAGATAGACACCATGTAAGAACCATAGTCTATGGCCAAAAGAATAAGAAAGTGGTAGGGTTTCAATAAAAACAAGATCAAGGGTATGAAACCACTTACCAAGAAGGAAGATCACCAAAAACCACCACAAGGAAGATGTTCAAGCCCAAGATCACAATATGCAAAGGTGATAGGCCACCAAAAATCCAAGATCAACACCTTCACTTACACCACCAAGCTTAAGGCCGAACTCAAGCAAGAGGAGATAAGGAAAAGAGCCAAAGGGAATACTTGCATGTGAATGAGAGGGTTTATATACTCTAGGGTAGGAGGGAGGTAAGGATCATGAGGTGTCAAGATATAAGAGAGCCAAAAGGACACATATCCCATAGACCATGCAAGCACACATGTAAGATGGTCATTAAAATCTATGTCGTATAGTGACCAATAAGGCCTTGCCACATTTTAGTCAAGATAACATCGAAAGTACAACACAATAGAGACAACTATTGTGTCTCTAAAGGATAACGGCCATCAAGATCAAAGAACACACACAATACATAATGGTTGCTAACACGACCAAAACATAATTAGATTAGGGTTTAAGCCAACAACATGGTCGCTATCTTCAACCAACTCAAGCATTCATGCAAATCATGAAAACCCTAGGTCAACACATGATGTCACTTCATCAACCAAAACTCATCGAGGCACCCCTTTGCACCATACTCTCTCTCTCACACACACGATGCCAAGGCACAAGAGGCACATCCAACATATGAAAAATTGCAAGATGAACCCTAAACATGGTTGAATTGTAACTTGTTCCAAAACAAGCAAACATATACCATAACAAGCTCAAACTTCAAGGAAACTTGACAAACTGAAAGCAAAAGCATGTTACATGCTATTAAGTTGTATCACATGATTAGATTAAGGTTTAAGCATCTTATCAAGTAAGATCAAACACTAATCTAGGTCAAGGGTCTAACAATAAATAGTAGTAGTTGTAATTATTTGAGATTTGTATGTAAGTAAGAAGATAGATGAAGTAGAAAAAAGCAAAGCCTACAATTTTATAGTAATGAAAAGAACATTTTACTAGATGTGCTAATATAGTATAAGATGATAGTGCATGTCCAAGTAGCTAGTTCCTACTTTATATACATGATAATATATATATATATATATATATATATATATATATATATATATTAAAATGTTAATAGAATAAATTTAAGTCCTTTATATAATAGTGATATAGGGGTTTTATCATATTTAGTTCTTATTTTGGTGATTTTACTATGTCCATTAAACCACAAAGAGGTAACGATCATTAGAAATATATGAATGGATGCATGACTATTGTCAAAATTCAAGAAGACATTAGACAATTTATATAATGAAATGATGGCCATCTTTTCCACAATGAAATGAAGAATGACTACAAGGGTGTTCTAATATTTGTGTACAAACAAAAGTTACACATGCATGCATAGTGTCCTTATAATCAAGAATTTAGTGATTTCAATCAAAGTTAATGTTGTAAATTCACTCAATGCTTCTAAATTGCTATTATTTATTTTTTGCATCAGACATGAAATTACTATCACATTGTTATTCATGGTAAGAAATATTACAAAAAATGAATAGGTAGTATAATTGGTTTTCATCGAATAACTTTTTTGATTCAAGGATTTACTCAGTTAGGCTAATAGGATACCTTGGACATGGAACTATATTGGCAATAACAAATGTTAAAAGGTCTATGATATTATGGAGTGTTACAAATTCATAGAAAATTAGAGATGAATTACTTACAATTGGAGCATATTTTTTAAATAACTAATGAGTTTTGTGTAACTTATAATTGATGGCTAATATTTCAACATTATATTTCTAGTGGCATTGTTGCATACAATCTTGGGTATCCTTGTTATCATAACTATCTTTGTTTCTAAAAAAACAAATGAATATTTCACCTATATTTACTTAATGACTTCAAAATCTGAGAGAAAAATGTTACCCGAAATGATATGTACAAATGGAAACCAAAGATAAATCATATAAATATCAAAGCAAGAAAAAACACTTAGTAATATTTTGTTGGAAATAATGGTTTAGTCACAATAATATAAAACAAATCACACATCATCAATTTATAGGGATAGCCCCGCATTACACACAAATGCATTGACGTGTGACAAGGTACATCAATACTTGCACATAGAACAAAAGTTGCATGAAATCAAATGAAAAAAAGGCAGAAAGACGATCATAGACATCACTATGAGACAAAGATATATATCAAAATAAAGGCAAATAGAGAAGTTGTCAAATAGAAAGCAGAGGGAACTATGTAGGTGAAGATTCTAAGTCAATGATTAAATTTGAAGAAAAGGCACGGTCAACCAACCTTAGAACCTTGTTCCTAAAATGATTCTAGTTATGATTACATGGGGCACAACAATAGGGTGAAATAGAAGCCATGTGGAACTCCTTTTTCAACCTAGACGGGAAGAACTGCAAAATTATAAAATAGGCAACAATGAAAGTTAGACAAAAAAAATTATGAGTCATCTTTTTCGTTACCCAATTTCCACATTTTCCCACACTTTCCCATATTTTTTCTCCTATTTAAATCACCCTTTTTGTCCCCTTAATCCAAATTGGGTTCTTCTTTAACAAAACCATATTTCACACTAAGAGGGCAATTTTCTTCAACTTTTCCTTCAATATGATATCTTTTCATAAATCACCCAGTTGAATCATCTTGAATGAAATACTCCCTTTCCCACTTTTATTCCAGAAAGACACGAGAGATAACTCCGACTTATATTTCTTTGCAAGTTTGTTTTTTCTTCTGATTTTTTCTAGAATATTACCAAATTTACTAGAAAATTGAGAAATTTCATATTTTTTCAAGGACACTCAGGTAGATCAATGCAATCCTCAAGTTCTGCATGGGCTTATCTCCTTAATCTACATGCCTTCGTTGGTGCATGATCGCGATCCACCACCTCTTCTGGAAGATTCTTCCCAAAATCTTGAATCATAATTTCAGACTATAAATAGACCCCACTCATCTCTTGTAAAGCTAGAGAGATAACTACCTCTCTCATATTTCTTGTGAGAGATAGGATCCTTCATCTAACACTACCTACTTTGTTGGATCTATGGAATAGTAAACTGCTCTAATTGCTACACCTAATTACTGAATATGTTATCTATTTCAATGTAATCTATAACTACTGGATCAGGACTGGTCTACTGCTACATTTGATTTATTATCTACTAATACTATTTTGTTGCTCTTGTTGTTGTCACCTTTTACTATTTTTGCATAATAATGTATATTTCTCTAATAATACTTCTTCTAGTCATTCTCTAACATCCTACGCATTGGTCCTGGTCATCAATGATAGATATCTATTGTGGGAGGTTTTGAGGTGGTCAAGACCACAAAATACCTAAAAATAAAAATTTTGGGGCCATGAAAGTTAGTCCATGAGCATCTTCAGTCTTGAAATCCCACTCATAATAAAAATCACTTTTTGGTCTTATTTTCGTGTTTTGTTTAACTTCACCATCCTGAATGGCTAGTTTTCCTCACAACCCAACAATGTTTTGATACTGGTTTATCTGGACATATGGGGATGCTAATCCTTCTCCTATCATAACTAGATAGCCAGATCTAACCTAAATTGATTCTAATTCCACTTACTCATTTTGAAGAAATTTGATCTTTGATTTTCCTATTTCAATTTTCCTTTTAAGTTGAACTTAATTGAAATTTCATCATTATAGGAGGAACAAAATGATAAAGTGTGAAAATATAAAAAAATTCAGTATACTTTGTGTTCGTTCTTGATAAATCCTAAAAATAAATTTGTTAAGAGATAACTCTAATTTGGCTTCAATTGCACTCTGTTAATCCTTATTTTTATAATTTCATGTATCTTTGTATACTAATGTGAAATTTCACTCAAATTGATGACTTTATTTCAAAGGAGCATAAATTATTCAATTGCATGTTTTTTAACATATTTTTTCTTAAATTTATGAAGTTGGTGTGATTTTACACTTTTGTTATATGTAGTTTCATCCTAAGTTTCTTAAGCTAAACCAAGCATATGTGAGTGCATGGATGGGTGATATTTTATAGAAATATTTTTGCCTCAATAGGTTTGTCCCCTTCCAAACCTCGATAGCTAGACTTTTGTGGTTTACTTTGTGACTAAGTATCAAGGTGAACCTTGACAGGACACCATGGACCTTGATACATGAGTAGTTTAATAGGTAGTTGGTTGTAAAGCTCAGTGGGGCTAATATCTTGACCCTTAATATGAGCATGTGTGAACCTCAATAAGTTGACTCTTGAACCTCGATGGATCCTTTTAAATTGACCTTCCACAAGGCACATAAATAGGTAGACATTTTATGGGTTACTTGACAATGCATTGGAGTAAAAGGTAGCAACATCCATGCCTTGTTTTTCCCTTTGATAACCACTAAATTTAATGTTGTTTTATACATTTCCACCTCTTTCCTATATATAATTTTCTACCAAATAACACTTCACTGTTATGGAAACCTTGAATCCTTCTTTGATGATGGTGAGTCTCTAGTGCCTTGAGGGATCCATACCTATAACTTGTTTTTCCCCTTTGACAGCCACTTAAGTTAATGTTGTTTTAGCCTTTTCCACCTCTCTGCTATACATAACCTTATAATAGACCCTTAAATATTTCCAAAACCTTAAAGCCTTCTTGGATTAGGCAGAGTCTCTAGAGCCTTGATAGTCAAGCTTGGTGTTAGATAGCTTTGCTTTTAATGTCGAAGAGGGATTTCATGTGCTTGCATGTAGATGCATCTCGATGATTAAGCTTCCATGGTTGGTTCCAAAGCATGGTATCATTGTTAGAACCCTACTCGTATGATATATTCTTGCTATTATCTCTTATATATTGCTCACTCTCATAATCTTCCTTCTCTTGGAATCCATGATGTTCCATGGGATAACACAATGCATATGGCTAAAGCACCTCTTTCTCACACTTTTGTGATATTTGACCTTAGATCTAGTTTGGAGGGTTCTTCTTCAAAATTTTGGAGGGATGATGTAGGAAATTTGATTTAGTTCATGTTTATTCATGTGATCATCATCATGGATACGAGTGATAAAACATCTACTAGTACTCTTGCCTACAATTTACATATAAACCCTTATCTTGCTAGAACTTGTTGTATAGGCCTAAAAATGAAATTTTAACTTGTTCTCTTTACATGTGACAAAAATATGAACCTGCATTACTTCCATAATATTCTAATGATGATAGTTGTTCATAATGACATGCCCTCTTAATTCCATAATTGATAAAATTCAACTACAACTTTTTTGTACAAAAAGTGCCCTCTTTATGGAAAAGTGATGCCATATGATTAGGAAACTAAATATATATCATCCCTACTATTTTTTTGTTAATTGAAAATGATTGTAATCATCTTCTAATTGCTATGCTTCTAAAATTTTGGTAGTAGGGATACTAAAATTGGCTCATTTATGCTTAGAAGAGCCTTTTTAAACCCTACTCTTGCGTAATATGCCTAAAGATGATTTTTGTGCAAGGACTAATATTTTAAAAATATGTATAAATATACCCTAAACGGATCTTTATGACCTTTTTTATACAATCATGGTAGAAAATGAAATATAAAATTATTTATTTTTTAGTTATGTTTCCATAATGATAATATGATGATTTCTTCACTTTTATGTTTTTGGATTTCATTGGTAATATATTTGATAACTAAAGTTGCCTCATTTATGGGTAAAAATGGTCTTTGTATGCCTATTCTTGTTCTAAGTGCAATATTCACATAGTGGTGAATTTCAACATAATATTTTTCATGGTATTCTATTGCTTTCTTATAAAGAGAATTGCATAGTAATAGGTGAAATTAAAATACCTACATAGGTTTGGCCTCAGTGTGGCCTTAAATGGAGATTTGGGCCTTGATGTGCCCTTAATTGCTTATTTGGGCCTTGATATGACCAAGTATGGTTAATTGTACTTTGAGTGTGTAATTTTAAGCATATCTTGATATGTTTTATATATTTTGACTTTTTTTATACTTGATTATTTTCAAGTGTCACAATCACATCTCCATCCTTTGCTTATAATTTGCCTGATGCCACTACTACAGAAATGACCTTTGGCGTCAGTTATTTAAGACCTAAGGCATCGGTTTCCAAGCGACACCCAAGTGGGCACCGCTAAAAGTTGACACATTCAGCGTCGGTCCCCCAACCGACGCCATAAACCTTCCTGTCACCAAAAAAGCACCAGTAAGGGGACTATAGGTATCAGTTCTTAAAGAAAACCGACACTATAACTTGATTGAAAACTTCGGTTATTAATTAAAAACTGACGCCATACCCCTTCCCACCACCAAAAAGGCACCAACAAGGGCATCATCGGTGTCGATTTCTAGACCAATAACCGACGCCGTATCCCCTGCCACCACGGCCGTACTACCCAACATGGCCGTAGTACCTGGCCACAATAGGCTTCGGTTTTACGGACAACCGACGCCAGAAGGGGATAAAGACGTCAGTTTTACACTAACAATTGACGCCTATGTGTTTTGTTGTCAGTTTTACACAAATAACCAACTCCTATGTTCTGATTTTTTTCTTACCAGTTTGCAGGCCTGCTGTATGGATGGTCAACATGATGCAGAACCTCTAGTTCAGTTCTGAACTGTAGGTTTACAACATCCATTGATATCATCCAACAACATACCACAAACCTACAAAATTAATAAGATAGATAATATTATATATTTATCATGTGATTCACACACATGTATAAGCACATTTAACTCATATTATTTTTCATCACACACATGTAGAAACCAGTAGTTCCATTTCAAATTTCCTCCATTTTCACACATATTTACCGAACTGTAGTTCCATTCATTTCATCTCTTTTCACATTCAGACACATGTAGAAACATTCATGTATTGACCATCTTCACATTCACATATATGGCAATTCATAAAAAGTCATTCACATTCACACAAAAATAATTATGAGAACAAAGTTTCGAAATATCATTCTTTATTCATCATCGTCATTATCCCAATTATATTTAAAAATTCCCACTACTTGTAGGGCTTCTTCCCATTGTTCTCTTACATCATTTAACTCATCCATACTATAGGGAGTATGTGCATCTAATAACTTTTTACCTGTAGTGAAGTCAGTTTTAAATGCCTGCAAAGAGAATGATGTATATATATAATAAATAATATATAATAAGATTGATATATTTCATATTATCTAATGAGACTACATATAATACCTGATGTATGGTATTGATTTCCATTGCGGCATGTTCAATAATTATGCACATAAATCACATCACATAGTATCCACATGCCCAACTGTTGTCTTGTGTAGCAAACTATAAATTGAAACATACAAAATATTCAAAAATACAAATAAGTATAGTTCACATAAATAATATATACATTGGAGTCGAGAAATTACTTTCACATTCTGCCAAGTTAGTGGCTGGTTCTTTTTCTTGGGGACCTTTCCTCCAGCTTTGGCGTACTCTTGTAAAGCCCTACATGTTAATGTAACACATTAAATTGCATAATTAAATAGTAATGTAATGACAGAAGTTAACGGATATAAAAATATAAAATATTTCTCACGAGAATAATGGCCTATTCATTGTGTGCCCATATATATTCAATTCATTCCCCACATGATCTAGATAATAGACAGTGAATGTCTCGGGGACAATAACTAGTAACTCCCAATGCTTACCACTAGAGGTAAGAAAGTTAAAAATTAATAAATCAAAAGTCACAATAAAAATGTAATTTTCTTAAGTCCAAATTATAAGCAAAGTAAACTTACCCGACATTGAATGGAGCTATTATCATCGTGTTCTTGTTTTTATCAAAATATTTAAAAACATCACAACAATATGAAGTAACTGACCTAGGGTTTTTACCTACAAGACTAATCAAAGATCGAACCAAAAATCCCACATGGAGAAATGAAAAATCTATACATATCGTGTGTAAGTGGCTACAAAACATGTATTGCATATGCATTCATATATAAGAAACCAGATAACCGTATATAAAACAAGGTATATGGATGTATAAACAAGATCTCACCATATCCATAGCTCTATCATAGATGTATTTAGCCAAGCATAACGAAACATCTCCAAAATATCTTGTATAAATAACTTGTTATCGTATGATTGACCTATAGCTTCCTCCGGAATAGTAACATTTATAGGGCAATTTGGATCATGTTTGCATATCCAATCTGCCATACCCCTATAATTAGGACCTAACGAGGCATGTAGGTCCCTTGGAAGCCAACTTGGTATTTTAAGATGTGGATGTAGAGGCCGAGATGTAGCGAGTGTCTTCTTTTTGACTTGTATATATAATTTTAGATCAATTGACTCATATATACGTACACACTAACAAATTAACATAATGTAAATTTACCACATAATATTAGTATAGACGACATCCGCTTTGGGCCACAATATCACTCTGCCTTCTGCGTCACCAAACATTTCAGAATCTAGGTGGACATATGGCAATGTAAGATCCCTCCATTTGGGGATTACACTTATCGGGCTCACACGAACCACACCATCTGGTACTGGAGTCCCATGAAACATTTCCCCCAGAGGGGTGGGTAAGCCGACGCCTCTGCAACGACATATTTTTGACTTTTTAGACAACATGACTTCAACTCCTACAAATTTATGTAAAGAATGTTATATGCATATATACACAAAATATCATCTTGAAAAGACTAGCTACTATGTCATAAAAATACTTACAGAGGATGTTCTAGGTGGTGGGTCTATAGGATTACTCCCAACCTCTGTAGTAGGAGTAATAGAAGTGTGGCACGTCACAAGTACCGTCTGAGTGGCCATCTGAGACGACTGCCACTTCACCATTGCTTCTTGGACTTCCTCTCAATTAATTCATCTACCTATACATGGATAAAAGAAATGCTAGCTATCGATTATTGAATTCCCTTTCGCAATAACATTCTAAAAAAGAATAGGTTACCTCAACTTGTGAAAGTCCCGCTTTTGGGACAAGTTTGTGTTGGGATGGCCCAAAGAACGCTTTGATGCCCACACCAACACTTGCACCCATAATACGTCCAAGATGCTCTGGGTTACCCAGAGCAACTGTCAATTCATCCCTTGTGTCCTTAGGGATGAACTTGTCTTCCTTCCTCTGTTCGTTCAGCTCCTGCTAATCACCATCAACATAAATTGGTAAGTAAACATAACAATAATCAGTATCGATTGATTTCTCTAAGAGTTGAATTTTACCATTTTTGTAGCCACCTCAGCAGTTGCGGGCTTCGTTATATCTCCCTTTTTGTTTTGCCTCCCAGCTATCCACATAGCATGACGAGGCAGCGGTGTGGGACCAATAGTAGAGGATTCCTGAGTAGCAGCAGACTGAGCAGTAGACTGAGCAATATACTCAACCTATAGTCTTTGGCGAATGCCTGCATAGCCTCTTGGAACCATTGTGTGGTCATGCACATTCAGTGCACGCCTTTCTCTTTGAGCATCGCTGATAGCCTTGTTAGTAAGCACATTGATTTGGTTAGAAACACTAAAGATTAATCTTGAATAGGTGAATACATAAGAATGTATATTAATTAAATTAGGAGTGGCACTTAATACCTTGAATTCATCCATTTTTCTTTGGGTAACAAACTCCTCCCAGTCTTTGTAGTCCAGGTAGTTCCATTGATTAGGGGATGCCTTCTTCCTAAATTTATTTTTTAAAGAGAATACAAAAAAAAATTATTAGTGTAGAGTTAGTCAAAAAGTGATCAATGTCTAGAATTGGAAATTAATCAAGAACCTCTTCTCTGCATCGCGTATGTAATCTCAGGTGAGATTTGTCCTATAGTTCCTTAGGACCCTCCCACAACGTTGCATCACACATTTACGATGCAACTTTTCATCCAGATCAAATATACTCTACAAAATAGAATTGCTATTAACTAGTATCCTAAAAATTAGTGTATAATGTGTAATGGGTTTTCATGAAAATTTCGGCAGCATTTCCCTGCTGTTCTCTAAGTACATATGTACTTAGAGAACAAATGGGGAAATGCTACTGAAATTTTCTTAAAAACCCAATACACATTATACACTTACATCCTAAGTGAGATTAGGTGTTCAAGAACAGTCCCAAACCGGGGACTATCCAAGATTTACTCCTAATGAGTAAATCTTGGATGAGTTTCTAGGACAACAAAATATAACACCAGTCCCTTATTCACAACCCCATTCAACACACAATTTTCTTATAAAAACACTTGTGGACAGCCATAACAACATATCAATTCTTCCTAAATTAATCAATGTATTATTGCATATATAACACAAATCTGGTAGGTATAACATAGCAAAAAACTCAACATGTCACAACAGAAACATGTCCTTAACCTAATATACATTTATCTATAACATAACTCATTAGGAAGAGAGACCATGAAACACCATGTATTGATTTGAAGTTTTCTTTCCCATCTAAGGTTATTTGCAATTTCATCCTTGTTTCATTATCTTTCTTTCAAGTAATTCTACTTGAATTGCATATATAATCAATTTCATATAGATAACCACCACATTATGTTACTAATCATTAATTCATATTATGTCCTATGTAATTTTTACTTAAATAGGAATATGTCCATTTCTCTCCAACTGACACATTAATAGTTTATGAATGTTTAGATGCATTTATACTATCAATTCCTAGGGTTTACTTTTTTATAATAGCAAAATATAATAGGGGTTATTTTGATCATTTTGTTACTAAAAATTGCATTTCTCTATGTAACTTCCATAAATAAACTATTATATATTAATATGATACTTTAATTGGTTGTGTTCATAGAGTCCACTTTAGGGTCTGGACAAAGGTCGACAGTTCTACCAAATAGAACTTCTATTTTAGAGGAAATACATATAGTATAAAGGTGAAAAAAAGCAGATTGAAGATATAATCATTTTAGAAATAGAAGACCCACATGTGAGTTAAGTTTGAGACATCTATGTATCTTTAATACACATGTTTCAAGGTTCAACGTACATAATCAAATCAAATTAGGATGCTAGAATGGACATGTTTGAATCTTATTTCAACATGCATCAGAATTTACTAAATTTGGTCAAGCATGAGGATTAGAAGCACAAATATATGCAAGCATAAGATTTGTTCATATCCTAGGTTGATTTACAATAGCAACATCTAAATAAGTAAACTCAAAGAATTAGGAGCAGGCAGAGGGTAGGGAGCAGGGGGGATGACCTTGGGTGGCGGAGGGCAGGGAGCAGGCGGAGGAGGATGAGTAGGTTACAACTGGCAGCCGGCGGTGGCGAGCAGGGAGTCGGCGAGCAAGGAGAAGGGAGACAGTGAGCTGGGAGTTGGCGAGCAAGGAGAAGGGCGACAGTGAGAAGGGAGCCGGCGAACACAGCGCTGACGGCGGCGAGCAGGGAGAAGGGCGGCAGTGGTGATGAGCAAGGAGAAGGAACGACACGATGGCGGCGAGCATGGAGCATTAGGGAGCGGCGGTATATAAGGAATCACCAGACCTATTCTCACGGGGATGAAATAGAGAAAGGGGAAGAGTCAGCTTCGAACGGGTGGCTATTAAGTTAACCATCAACATCAATTATTAAAAACACCGACGCTTATAACAATAGGTGTCGGTTACCATAAAAAACTGACACCTCTTCTCAATGATAGCTGTTGGTTTCAAAATGAAAAACCGACGTCTATATACATATGCCGACAAAAAAAATGCTCTCGAATTCTGACCATAGTCGTCAGTTGCCATAGAAAACCGATGCCAAAGGGGGTGAAAATTTTCACGGGAACAATGCGTGAAAACACATAGGTGACAGTTATTGTAAGAAAAACAACGATAAGAATGGGCCCAATTTTCTATCTCACGAAAAACCTTTAGTCGTCGGTTGGTTTGTTAACAACCGACGTCGTATGTTAAATTTTGGAGGTAATTTTTTTTCATTGGAAAATTTAGATTTGGCGGTCGATTTTGGGCATCAATTTCTTATTGAGGAACTAATGCTAAATAAAAAGTGATACCTTTGTCTGACCACTCCCCACAGATATATGTCGGTGTTTGTAGTCAACCGATGCTCTAAGTTTTAGGCGTCGGTTTTTGTTAACAAGCGACTCCTATAAATGTGACGTTATAAGCCATTTCTATAGTAGTGTGCATTGTTATAAGATTAATTGTCTTAATCAATAACGTATAACATTCACTGTGTAGTTCCCTAAGATCATCTAAGCTATCCCAATGTTTGGTATTTACGATATAAAAAAGAATTTTCTTGTATATGTTTTTAATTGTGAGAAGGAATTCAGAGTCATATTTTTTTTGGTATAAGCGAGTGACTGAAAGTTGTTTCTTCAACATCATATATAGTTATGTCAATGAATATGGTGTAGGTTGTAGAGAAATTTATTTGTGAGAAATTGGAGTATGATTGGTATGTGATATGTAATCTCACATCCATTTTATTTCCTTTATATAGGAGTCAAGGCCTGAGTACCCATGGGAACCTAAATTTATGTGGATCAACTTGTGAGAACAGCAGGAGTAATCTGCCCTTTGGCCATACTATTCTTTCATGCTCAAATTATAGAGTTATGGAAGGGTCTTATGGATACTGGTAATGAAGACCTTACATTGTGGATAGGGGATTTATAAATCATTACTGTATGGGTTGACTTGGTACATCTCGAACCACCAAGGGCCAGATCATAAAATTATCAAGCCGAGTCATATATTTGCTTTGGGTTGTATGTTGTCACATTGTAAAGTTGTATTCATCGTCTTAAGCTACAAACTATAATTTGTCATTCTTATTCTTCTCTTATTACTATTTCATACTTTATAAAGATTATTTTTGTCTTTTAAATATGCCTTTGTAACTTTATTAATTAGTATCTTGTCATCATAAATATTTTCAATAGCTATATCATATCATTGGTACATGGGTCTCACCCTCCTTGTTATGTAAGTTGTTGTAGTACAAATGACACGTTGATTAAGATGTAATAAGAAACAACATGGTTATGCCTAGAGTGTCTGTATGCTCTGACTTCCCAGACTAAGAGGTGGTAGTTGATGATGAATGTGACAAGTTGCTTCCCCTTGGTATTTCTTTACAATTATAAACTATACATATCATGAGGTTATAGTTCTACGATTTTTGGACTATCCAGTAATCCTTTTTGATGAAATAAATAAATGGAGGTTTCAATTGTTCTCTACCATGTATAGAATATGGAATGATATAAATGAGCAATATTACATTTTTTCTTGGCGTATGTCAAGATTTTGTGGCGATCTCTTGTATCTGGGCTCTTATGTGAATCCCTTTATTTGGAATTTTTGACTCAATTTAACATGGTTGTTAGTTTTAATATGGTTTTGTTTGAGGATTTGTATTATGATCAGTTTGGGGTATATCAGTGGAATGGGTCTTCTTATTATAAGTAATATATATTCTCCTAGAGTGAATTGAATTGATCATATGTGTCATTTAAGGACTATTTTATTCATTCAACATGTTTTAGTATAAATTCAATTGAATCAAAAGGTCTAGAATATCAAGTGAGCTTAATTTTTGTGTACATAGTTTTAGTAGTTAAAAAATATATTTACAATCCAACAAATTAGGCCAATTTCATAATCATTTTTACATACTACAACTACATCAAGACAACTTTATTATACATAAAAATCTTAAAATTGGGGTTTTAATTGACTTTGACCTTTCTTAATCATTAAATAATTATGATATAATGGTCATTGAACTTATAACTATAAATATATTAGAATTTATTATCCAATGACGCATCACAATATACAAGCTATCACCAATGTCAACTATTGTAAGTATGTAGTACCAAATTATTGGTTTCTACATAAAATAATGCAATACCATGTTTAGGGTTCCATTGATAAACATAATATCCAAATTGAAGCATAATTAATTAACACTAATCTTTATAAAAAATAACATTATTCAAAAAGTAAATAAAAAACCCCTAACCTTGAGATGGGCCATCAATAAGAGAAACACAAACATGGTCATAATAATGTAATGATAAGAAAACAATCATCTTAACATTTTATCATCTCGAATGATCCTAAAGAATACATTGATAATATCATTAAGAATCTGTAAAGATGACTACAATATGTGTTCATAAGTAAGGATTACATAAGTGAGGGATGGGAGGATCGACCATTTTGTCATGAGAGATCGGGTTGCGGCACCCCAGATCCTTTTGTTTACTTATGACCTGATTATCTTTACCACTACCAAGATGGAGCCCTTGGTGATATTGGCTGGTATCATACATGCGTATGAATGGAGTACCAAGCAAGTTATGAATTGACACAAATCTGTCTTTATGGTGAGGGATAAGATGTTGCACTGCATGAAGAGGGATCTCATAGGATTCACAGAGGTAGAGGACTCTGTATCCTACTTGGGAATGCTGCTGGTGAGAGAGGGTTTTAAGATGCACAACTTCAATCTGGTGATACAGATATTCAAAACAAGGTGGGGGGTGGAAGAGCAAACTTTTATCCTACGTTGGGCACGTGGTCCTGATTAGGCATGTTTTGGCCTCCATTCCTCTTTATATGCTGGTGGCGACGCCGATCCCAGTGACTATCCATAACAGTATTGAGAGGATTCTTGCATGTTTCCTTTGGAAGGAAAGGGATTGATTGAAGAGATGGGCCTAGGTAGCGCGGAAATCAACTGCCTTACCCAGAGAGGAGGAGGGGTTGGGGATACCAGACCTAAAGATGATGGCGGAAGCTTTTTCCATGAAAGCTTATTGGGAGCTTCACCAAGGGAAGTCCCTTTGGACCATTTTCTGTAGAGTGAAGTACAAGAAAAGGAGGATGGACGACGACACATCTCATCAATGGGACATCGGCCTCTCATCTGCTCCTTCGCCCTTGTGGAGGAAGATGTGGAAGGTTTACGTAAAGGTCAAGAGGTTTATGAGATGAAAGGTGGGAAGGGGGCACTTGTCTTTCTATCTTGATACCTGGTGTGATAGACCTCTGTTCCAGCATGCTAGAAGATACAAGGATGTTAATCATACTTTGCTTGTGAAAGATGTCTAGCTCGAACAGGGGGATTGGGATTGACCGATGCTGATCAAGTTGCTTGATGATGATGGGAACAACATGGTTAGGAGAGGAGCTACGGTCATAGAGGGGGAGGACATCCCAGTTTGGAGCCACAAGTGATCATTTAGGGTCCACGACAATGAGGTGTGACAGAACCTTGGCTATGGACTAAATATATCCCGCCGCAGATCACCACCATGATGTGGAAAGCGATACATAGATCTCTTCCTACTAACAAAAATGTAAGGTTATACCAAATTCCAAGTACATCTAGATGTAATTGTTGGGAAACTCTGGATTAGGAGGATCTAAACCACCTGTTGGTTGCGGGAGAGATGGGCAGAGAGATTTGGGGGAGAGCGGCTCACATGGTTCAGATAGACCATACTGCCATACCAAACTTGGAGCTAAAGACCATCGCCAAGGTGTTCTGGGCTGATACGGCGAAGACAATGTTTAGAGGGTGGTGTCGAGGGGTTATGCCGATGATGATCACTTGTGAGATTTAGAAAAGAGATGCAGAGCTAGGTATGACAACAAGAGGATGAATGTAGAAGAAGCTTGAACAATGTTGATGAAATCTTTGGGATCTTACAGTGAGACATTGAGGTTGAATATGAATGAGATGATTTGAGATGGCAGGAGAGCCTAGATAGTACGGTCAATAGGTCGAGGAAGAGGATGAAATCCCTAGAGCTACTTTGGTGGTCACCTCCTGACCTACACAACTTAAAGAATAACTTAGCCTTCGGGCTGGATAGAGATATGGACGACAAGGAGAAGGGGTGGATGGCTTGTATAGTCAGAAGTCATTAAGGATGATGGTTGTGGCGATCAGGCCTTACCTGGGGGGGATTCATTGTGGAGTCATGATGAAGGCAATGGTGGTTTTGTTGAAGGTTTTGAGAGACATGAATTCTAGAGTAGCATGCGTGGAGAGGGGTGACAATGATTTGGTGGAAGCGCTTTGGGGATTAGGCCGAGCCCCATGGAGTGTGGCGGCTCATCATGAAGAAATTAGATATGGGACCATCCATAGAATGATTTTGGGTGTTGTCGTCCCACGAGAAGGGAAATTCACAAAGATTTCCCTTGGCCGGAGTGGAGAGATGTAGGGGGAGATATGGGTTTCCCAAGAACCCTACAACCTTCCACTACGGGTTAGACAGCTGATGGCCATGGAGAGAAGGAGGATGCCTTACATCTTGAGAAGATGGAAAGAGGGTGCATAACGGCTCAACCTTGGTGGTTTGTTTTTTGATGTACAACACACATGGTTTTTTAATTCTTTGATTTCTTCTTCTCTTGGGGGCTGATATGGGAAAGGGTTATGCTTTTTTGGGATCTTTGGGCAAAGGTCTGGGCCCCGTACATTGTACCTTCCAGTGGTCTAGGTCCACAACTGGAGTAGTACCGATTTTTTTTAGAGGGGATGATGAGGTCTCACAGTTGATGATGTATAATTCGATGTTTTCTTATGAGGTTTGCCCACAAGAGGAGTGTGGGATGAATATGAATGACTACTAGCTTACCAAAAAATTGTTCATAAGTAATCTACTCAAATTGAACAAAATACAAGTTCTGATCAAATGACCAGACAACGAAGCATATAAGGATGTGGCATAATTCTATTAACATGAGATCGGCAAATGTTGTTCATGATATATAAACATACGAAAGAGATACAATAGCTAATTCAAAAAGAAAAAAGATATTCATGTTTGATCCTATTTCCTAATGGATGTCAGCTCCATGTGACTACACCCCACCATGGCGGATATATGCTAATATACCTTCGAGCAATTGGTTTGGGTGGCCACCACTTGGCGCTAGTGTGGCCTAGCAGCTTGAATTTAATCCTTGGTGGTTTGTGGGGGTTCCTGGCTGGCATTTGGTACTGACACATCTTTTCATTTCTAATTTGTTTATGTATCATGCTTTCATTTGCTATTACTCACTTCACCTCTTCTTTACTTCAATTTAGGCTCAACTGAAGCATTGTGTTATCCTACATGCCCAAATTGGCTTGAGGAGCACGTGATCTAAGTTGATGGCCGGTACATCTCGGGCTAGTTTGCGTTTTGGGATGGAATCCTATCCAAATGCTATGTATATATATTAACTGTCAACAGGGGCGTATCCAGGGGGGCTGCTGGGGCTTTAGCCCCCCTCTCCTCCCCCAAATATACTAAAATGTCCTTATGAAAATTGAAATATACTACTAATAATATAATATATATATAGTTCGCAGCATACTAAATAGTAGAAGTGGCTAGCCGGAATGGTATTCTACATAGGTGACGCAGGTTCGAAACACTGTATTTGAAAATTTTTTTTTAGCCCCCCCTTATAAACTCAGCCCCCCCTATAGTATATTTCTGGTTCCGCCCCTGACTGTCATCATTTTTTATTGTGGTGCAAAGACTGAATAATATATTCAGCCCAACTATGTAGGGTTACATGCCAAAAAAAGGTGGTATTTCCCCACTTGGCATTGAGAACTGTCTGCCTATTGTCTAGGGTGTACTTAGATGTTACTTAGAATATGCAACTAGTAGTTTATGCTTTCCGGCAAAACATTGTGGTTATCTACTTCTTTTTTCCTAGATAGTTTTTCTGGCCTATGAAACATTTCCACTTCTTCCACGTGCACTATTAGAAGCTGCCTCTTCACCAGGCCGGGGGATTTGATGTTCCTGGTTTTGTGAGCAGGCTGCTCCTCGCATCATCTATTGACATGTGGCTGGCGATTTTAATCTTAATCCTTTGATTGTAACTGTCCCATTCAATGTACATGGATCACACAAGGAATGGCTGCTGGTGCTTAGTTGTGGAGCAACAAATCCGCAGTCACCCACCGGATGCACCAATCTTTAGCCCATGATAGCGAATCATTGGTTAATCGCCAGACAAAGACAAGATCCCTTCTGAAGCCGACCCACCTATGAGTCTATGACCCTTACTGTGTATGTCGGAAAAACTCGAGCAAACGGCATAAGGGCCATCCATGGACAATGGGGAAGTTGCGGGAGAACTTCGTCTGCCTGCCATTACTTTATTCTTCATGGTGAAAATTATTTTTTATTCTGCTTGAGCAAGAAAAGTACAATCACTCGGTGATTACAGCCATCCATCTTGCTTCCTTTTTGCCTATGTAAGTACATTCGGCTGGTGTTGGAAGAATTAATCCGTATGCATCAGCTGAGTTCGTGCTAGTAGTGCTCTTATCATGAAACACAGAACCGCGTCGCTGTCTAAGCGCACAATGGATGGTGGTCTGCCGCATATGATTGGTGTTCTTAGTCAATATATCTTAAACATATGTTAAGCAATCTTATCTTAGCACCGTCATTCAGTTATAAATGGAACGTTATTATGTCTCATAGAGACATTCACGGTGATAATTGTTCACTGTTGTGAATGTAGTAATATCTTGTTCATTGTATACCATATTATCTGGTTTGGTTGGCAGTAGTGAATATGAATGGCATGTGACTAAGGATATGGTTTGATGGGATGCAATTAAGGATGATAGCACGTTGTTTTCTCATCCAAAGATTGACAAAAGGAATGGATTGGTGCCATACCAGACTACCAGTCCATGTGGTCTGTCTTATTATAATTTTAATTTAGAAAAGTAAAATAGTAAATATAATCAAAACAATCTTTCTAAAACAAATAAAATAGGAATTTGTCCTTTTGAATGACAAATGGAAACAATACCATTTTTTTAGTTAGAAGATACATTAGTCTCCCTCTCCCTCAAATGTGTGCGGAGTCTTGGATGACTGAAAGTGTTATAACTAAAGCGCACAATAGGTGATTCAAATCGTGCTCAACCACACGCGTTGCACTAACCAGGTAGAAACAATATGATTTTACTTTGTACCTTTCTAAGTGTATATGACCGTAGAATAAAATTTTCTTCATAAAGTCAAGCTTTTATATTGACATATTGTGACAAATTAAATCTTATCACTTTATTAAAATTATGGAATATTTTTCTATATATACAATTATGACGAACAAATAATTTACATCTTCAAAATCTATTATTCACAATCACATATAACCAAGTTGGTATTAGAAAAAGTAAAGATTACATACTAACTCAATTAGTTACCTCTACTTTGGGCTCCCATCTCGTGCAACAAAGAGGTTGATTAGGGCTTCGATGTGTTGTCTTTCTGTCCCAGGGGCACTTTGGTGTCTACTCTAGGAGGGTCTTCGTGTAAAGGTGATGCTTTCCTATGCCAATTGGGAGCAAGATCCTAGATTCGACTTTGATTAGTGCTACAAAGTGGTGTCTAGCTCTTAGTGGTGTTTTTGGTTGTTGTTGGTGCTCGTCTATGGTGCATGTAGCGAATTTGCAACCTTCATAAAACTTTGATCCCTATTTTTATGGGCTTCTTTTCTCATCCCCTTTCTTCTATTGTTATTTTTGTTTGAGTTGCTCTTTTTATTTATTTTTGTCAGGTGCTACTTCTAAGATTTTTGTTGTTGTTTATAAACCATTTATCACTATGTATTTATTCTGCAATCCTCTCTTTTAGGAAAGTGATGAGACTTTTAGTTGTTTCTATGTCACAATTTTGCCACAGTTTGATCTTGTTCACTAATTGTATGGTTTCAGATGAGAAGAGAACCCATCAACATAACATCATTCATGTACAATCTCTCTACCATCACTCCATTATCAAGTTGAAGAATTTCCTCATTAAGATGTGCTTTGTTTGACATCACGGAAGATGAATCAATAAATGTGATCTTTACTCTCCTAATATGAGTTGTAGTGATTTAGTATTTTTGAAACTTGTTCTTTATTGATCTGGTGGTATGGTACTCTTGATATGTAGATGTTGTATGGCTTATAAGTAATAGAATAATCCATATTCTCTAAAAAACAATGGTTGGTATCAAAATTTAAGAATACTAAATTATTGAATTCCAAATAATCAAAGACAAATAACATATAAGAATAAACTCTAACTAGAAAAATAATTAAATTGAATAACATATATCATATATAAATATTCATATAGTCAGTAAAATTAATTAATTTGGATAACATATAAATATGAAGTCTAACTAAAAGATATAGCTAATGAGTAATCATTAAAACACTTTACGAAACCACACATTAAGGAAACTTGTTCTCACAAGTTTCCTAAATATCCTTTTCTTTTTCACTAATCAAATTCTTTATTGCATGCCATTATTTTTACTCCCACTAAATATTAATTTGGTTGTGAGTTTCTTAGGGTCATCGAGATCACTTGGCATTTTAATTGCCTCATTAATTGAATTCTTTTGTTTCTTTAAATGTAAGATCAATGTGTCGATAAATTCACATTTCTAAAAGATCATTGAGTAGCACCCAGATGGAAAACTAGAATGTTTCTTGGGTTTTTTTTTTCAACAAGAATTATTTTTTAGTACAACTCGGTTCATCATCCTAGGATTACTACAGATAATATGTTTTGAAGACAAATGAAAAATTAAATGCATGCAAAATAAGAATAAAGCACCCCATCACAGGAAGAAAAAATATCTAACAAATTGTTCATGTTGACTCGTGTTTTATTGAAAAATACATATTGTAATATAGATCGATAAACATAGACTCAAAATCCAATGAGTTTGTTCATCAAATAATGCATAAAAGACTCAGTTTGTGATTATTGACTCAACATCATTAACATAATACAAAATATGTGAACATGTAGTTTGTTGAGGCATCAATATTTGATATCAATTGGTATATATAATCTCACACAAAAATACATATATATGTTACATAATGCATGAAAGATCATATTGTAATAAAAACATAGTATTATCAACATGATACAATATCATTTGAACCGGTGATACTAGCACCAAGTCTTTAAGAAGAATAAAAATATAATATGAACCAAATGTCTATCATCATATGATACAATTACTGATGTAACCTATTTGATTTACCATAATGATACTCACAATTCATAGTCATTTCTTATACCTTGTTATTGGAACAACCTACATCATGGTGATTCGCCTCACAAACCACTAGTTACATCTACTATATCTAATTTTGGGGTGCATTTATGTAAAAGATCTTATTTACCTTGTGATGCAATATGCTTACATCTATATAAAAAAGTATAAACTACAACACAGGTCCTCAATGTAGTTTTCTTTGCTTATCACTTGTAAAGAGGAATATTGCATGGCTTGTAGTACATTATTATAAGGACCAACCTTCTGGATAAGAATTACTAACATCAACTTGTTTTTATTTTGATTGAATGCAAACTAATATATCAATATTTATTGCAAAACAAATAAGATCAATTTTTTGATCGAAATCATGAAAGTTTTTCCTATTTTTGTACCATCAAAACAAACCAGTAGAAACTGAAAAAATATGAAAAAAATAAAACATCAAGAATTCTCAACATTCAAATAGACAAAATATTCTCATATTAAACTTAATAAAAAATAATACAATGATATGAATCATTTAATATATATGTTATATGTATGAAGGTACATCATATGAATATACACCCACACTAGAAATGTTAGGTGTACATAATTTATATTTAAGTTTTATAGGTGTTTAGATATTCTTATACTCTTTTTCTTTGTTCAATGACTTTATACCTAGAACCATAAAATAATTTAGATGAGAATCATAAGTACCATGAGAGCATATAATCAATCTCCAAATATATTACATGTATGTGTTTTGAATTGGATTCGTTAGTCTTGATTTAACAAGCATATATAGTTTTGCTACATAGTCTAAACTATTATATGGAGAATATTTATAACAATATTCAAATATATACAACAAAAAAGTGTAAAATTTCACTACTTTCTATCTAAATAATTTTTTTATTGAAAATTATAATATAGTATATATACATATATATATGTGTGTGTGTGTGTGTGTGTGTGTGGAGGGGGTGGTTGTTTGTGTGTGAGTGTTAAACTTACAATTTACTCAAATATTAAATTCTTTACCAAAAATCCTAAAATTAGAATAGATCCAACTAGATTATATTAAGAAAAGTTTAAACATACCATTATTACCATTTTGAAAGAAGATAAATGCAAAGAAGCCTCGTACCTTTCAAATTAGTTGTTGTACATATGAATTTGGTAGATTAGTATATGGTAGTCATCATAAAATGTTCAACTCACTCAAGAAATTTGTAAATGAACATGACATATAGAAGTTATTCTAATAAGATGATTTCCTTCATTTAATTTCTAGAAATGAGCTTCAATTGATGACTTCAGGCAACCCAATGTAAGGTCTTAGTTTTTCTGGTGTGAAATGATTGTGTCAACAATACATAATTTGTATGAGGAAACCATATATGGTGTGTGGGGCAATCAAGGGTCTGCAATATGCAAATACACTTTTGTATTAACTTTGATAGTCTCAAGGGAACAAACAAAAAAAATTGGGTGATATTTTTAGAACATCCAAGAAATACAATAACAAGAACTACATATGGATAATAATAAATTATATGTAGTTCACCACTCGCTAATGAGTTACCACATTCAAATTTCTGGTAGTGAAGTCGAGGGGTCATCCCAGTTGAGTCAAGTCCCATATACTGACTCCAATACATATCCTACCTAGTAATTCTCATGATCAAATATATAATATTGGGAACCTTCTCATTACCCACTAGGCCTCTATAAGAGAACCCATTTTGTTTCCTTCTAATGGATAACTATAGAAGATCTATAAATCCTAGAGAACTCTCTCTACAATGAAAGGTTTCATTACATTGTTCCCTATTATTCATACTTTAGAATGATATATCATGCTTAAAGCATTTATTTTGATTATAAAATATGTGTTCCAAGATCAAAATTTATAATAAAAATAGAAAGATAGTATTTCATTTAATATAAATAGTGTAATCCTCAGGCCAACAGGACAAGGCTTAAGTAACGTTTTGTTAATGATGACTAGACCCAAAAAACAACAGTGGCTTGGTTGCAAGCTTTCACCTTAGTCACACATAGCCCGAGAAGACTTCCCATCAAGTCACCCATCATAGTGCCACTATGGGCTAAGCACACTTAACTACATAGTTTATGGTGATGGAGTCCTTAGAATAGAGATTCACCTTTTTGACACTAGTAGTCCAATCATTCCTTTTAAGATTAATTTATCCAAGGCCTCATCATCAAATGATACAATATTCCCTCACTCTAGGCATCCTTATCAGGATTAACTATATAACATCATAATCTTTCCCATTCCAAGTGACCCATAATTTTTCATATAAGCCTAGACCCATTTAGTACTATAGGTACTATATGATTCATCCTAACTTTCCAATTGCTTTTTAAATTATCTCATTTCTTAAATTTTCACGCTATATTAGATTTAAAATACAACATTATGTTCATATTTCATTTCGAATTTCAAAGTATAGGATATCGTCATGTATGAATCAATATTACATTACTAGAAGGATAAATATTATTTCTAACTTGGATACAACTTTTTTTATTCATTATTCTGGGGATATATTTTTAGATTTAATGAAAATAGGACATAAGTCAATAGATTTAACTGCAAATGATGTTGTAATAGTTTTTTGTGTCTCTAAGATTCATTAAAACCCCATATAATTATCTATTTTGTTACAACCTAACTATTTTGGTGATATTGAATACATTTACTATACTACATAGACTAAGAAATCAAAAACCATTGTTCATGAAACTTCACATACAATTATCAATCTTAAGATAATTTGTACCATTAATATTCATTACTTTATTTATAAGAGAAATTATGCATTCACTGAGGTATACATGTCAGTATTAAAGTTTCATTGAATTCTTTTATATATCTGATTTAAATCTTTTTATTCTGTTTGTTGATTCATGCCAACAATATATTATAAGATATTATTTTTAATAACCCAATTATATTACAATTTCCTTAAAGAATATTTTATGACATGTGTTCACCTATACATCACGTTATTGAAGTAGGAGTTACCAACATAATGAAAGTACATAGATATACTTGCAACCTATACATCAAACATCAAAGGGAAAAGTAGAAAAAACTATTGAAGTATACATGAAAGAAGTAACCAATCTAAATCCTACAATATATGTTTATATTATTATTCAGGTACATTTCACCATTTATTGTTCTAGGTATCAAAAAATTAATTAAACAACTAAAGGGTAAACACTCAAGGAGTTCGTAAATTTGTGGAGAGATATTAAAAATATTTGTTCTCCTACTTCAGAGCTTGAAAGGAAGATGGAGATTACTAATATTTGTATTAGGGAACAGGTAAGAAAGGATAATTTAGTATTTTTTAATGATGAAATTGTTATGATGAACTAGTTCAAAAACATATGTTTTGGCATCCAAACCTGGTATACTGAGCACACTAGGCTCTTTTCTCATGTACCTTGCAATGTTGAGGTATACTAGTCAACATTATAGCAATCCCTCTCTTTTATGGTGATTACAAAGCACCATAATAAGAAACAAACCATTCTCATAATTTATGTTCTTAGTGAAAGGAAGGAGAACAACAGTAAAATTCATAATTATACATGCAATGTTCTCAAGTTGATGAAATTAGACTTCATACTTATGTTTCATGAAAAAACATTTAACCATATTGTAGACACACAATTTTTTAGTTGCATGATTTAATATCCTAATCAATAAAGTGTAGAAGTTGTTAATTGAAGATATGAATATATGTGATCAAACTTTATAATTAACACATTTTTATCAATGAATTATTGGCATGTCCATAGATGTCAAAACATGGCACCATGAAGTGAGCTAAATACAAACATCAGAATATGCTAGTAACATCATAAGGGATGACAATATAGAAAAAAATGACAAAAATGCAAACCGTTACATATCAAACTGAATACAAATATTTTTTTTAATATTCCTAGTTAAATAACAAAACATCATTTGACTGTTAGCTCCATCGATAAAGTTAACAATTCATTTAATAAAAGAGACCCTATATCTATGATGATTACTAGTCATTTTTTAGATTCAAATATAAAATTCTCTAAATGTGAATGCCACCAACTATGACAAACGTCACTATTACAAAATTTCATCTCAAATTACCTTTCTGAATGTTATTATCAGGGTACCAACCCAACAAATTCCCATGTATTGGTCCCTATATATACAAATACATCCCCAGACAAGCAAATTAGGGTTCAAACCCCACTGAAACCTGAAGCACATGTCTACAAGGACCATGGTTATGTAGGGTTCCTATGAGATCATGCCTTTTCCTTAGAGTTTAAATCTGACCTTAAACTAACACCATGTTTGGTCAAATCAAGTCACACTAAACCTTATAAATCGAGGCACCAAACTGACCTGTATCCCTCCTTACTGCTTACTTTGGTCCCACCAGAGTGTTGTGTGTCTGATCAAGGAAGGCTTTAGAAAGTGTCACTCCTCTTTTCATGCATCGAGATTCATATCCCTCCCACATTGACTAATCATCTTTGCATTAACTAAAAAAATGTATTGGTAGGATTCCTAAAGCAAGGTGATCGACATCAAAGGGGTGTTCAGACTTTAAATTTATAACCCGAAACCTTCAAGGACCCCCAAAACTTTATTATGGGGTCAAAGTAGATATACATGGTCAAACATAGGGACGTGGGGACACTTAGGATGCTTAAGATCTCATTCTTAAGTCAGATAAGTCAATCCGATAGTCGATAAAAGTATGGAGCTAGAACTAGTCTAGTAGATTGTCACGAAATAAAATAAAACTAAGAAAAGAAAACAAAACAGAGTCCGTAGGATTCTACTAATCTGAGAGAAGGAGTTCATGGCAATGTAACTACAAGTTGGACAGTCTATGCACCCGTTCTTGGGCATAGACAACCCTCAAACACCTGAGAAAGCAACCTACATCCAAACATGGTACGTATTGTGGTATATGTTCCTGTGGGGTCATCCCACTTGCTCTCGTGTAGCGTGACTAAAAACCATCAATGACATGAAACCTCTTTTGAGGAATGACAAATTAGCACCCTAGAATATTCTAGATACCCTCTCAGGTCTAGAATATTCTGAGGTTCTAGGAGAATGTGTGATCTAGGTAGAACTAGGTAGTGGGCCCAACCATGTCGGGTTGGGCCCGGCCGTGCCCAGGTCTACAGTTCTGCACAGATCACCTTGAACCATCCTCCTTTTAGATTTTGATCCAAGCTGCCTTCTCTTATCTATTTCTACAACAAACCTCTCGATATAGGTAGAAATAGAAGTTCAAATAAGAAAGAGATCAACCAAACTAGCAATCATAACTAGAAAAAGAAGATAGAACAATAAACATACTAGATCTGAAATAAAATTGCATGCTTAAGGTAAAAGTATATAAACATGCCTAAAACAGGCTACATAGTCAAGAAGGTGCTCAACTAGCCATGGACAAGTATAGTTGGCACCAAACAAAGATGGAAGAACATAATTTATACAGAAATAAAGGAGAACAATAGAAGAAAGGAGAAGAAGAAGAGATTTAGCCCATAGAAGAGAGATGTATCTCACTCCTTAGCCTCTGTATAGGTCGGATCTCATCTTTGGGTCGTCCTCCTTAGCCTTTTGGATTCCTTGGCCTCCTTTCTCTTTGATTACGCCCCAAACAATAGCTTAGTGGGTGTATGGAGGTAAAAGATGGCTGAGAATGATGGGATATGGGTGAATGATGGTGGAAAATGGTGGGATATGGAAGAAAATAGGAGGGATAGACGTAGGATGAGTACTTCAACCTTTCTAGACCTCAGAACTCTCCCATGGGGCTCTGGGAACCAAAATAGGTCAGAACCAACACGTGGAGCCTCTAAAAATTTAGAACTCCCATCCAGGTCGTGAGGGTGGGTATTTATAGGCAAAGGCAGAACATGCTAAGCATGATAAGTGTCGGTGGAGGTAGACTCTGCGGTCGAGGTAGATTCCTTGGTCAAGGTGGATCCTACAGTCATGGTCAAGGTAGACTCCACGGTCACGGTCGTGCCACGGTCGAGGTGGATCCTACGGTCGCGGTCGTGTCATGATTGAGGTAGACTCCACAGTTGCGGTCGTGCCACAGTGGATCCCGTGGTTGTGCCCTCAGCCCGATCGTGCTGAGTGTCAGTCGACACAACATCTTGGCCATGGTCGCGGCATCTTGGATCAAACCGACCCCTGGGGGGCATTATCGGTGGTCGAGTGGCCCACATCGATGAACCTTCTGATGAGTGAAGATGCATTCTGATAAAGGACTAACCATCAAAAATGGGGTCCAAGATATCAAAAGTTTCTTATTAGATGGACCACCATCTCCTAAGTTGGTGCACATAGTGCAATGCTTAGTGCACTGCGGCTGCGATAGGTGGAAGCCTAGCTATTGCAAAAACCATGTGTTGGGAAGAAATTTTAGAGAATATATGTCTTTTCAGGTTCGGTACCTGTAAGTCCCAAAATTGGCTAGTTGAGCAACTTTATCTATGAAAAGATATAAATTACTAAAACATAAGTATCTAGGATTATTTTGGGTACATTAAGGCTATAATGACACAAAACCATAAATAAATTCTTAGCATAGATGCCTGAATTTGGGTGTTATCACAAGGTACCCATAAATAATGTGCCTCACATTGGTTTCTCTTCCCATGTTGACTAGTTAGTGTACATTTCCAAAAATGCTTCAAAAATATCTAGGAAGCAGGGTTTCCATCTATTATGTTCCTATGTTTCTCGCCTTGACTAGTTTTCCTTAGATTCACCTAGTAGGAAATAGATTGGGGATCTGAGCCGAACCTACCTAGATAGCTATAGCTTAGTCTTGGTTGGTTGCTGCTAAGTTACTTTCTAATACCATCATGAGTTGTTGATTCCATGCCAACCCCAACTGCTACAGAGGGCATGCACTGTGTTGGTGCATCACTCATACTAGAAAGCCAAATCCCTACTCTTGAAAAATAAGTTGTAGGAGCCAAACAAAAATCTATAACACCTACTACTTAATATCTAGCATCTGCTACTACTTTACTGAACCCTCCTCCAATGTCCAAACACAACACAACTGTTCCCACTAGCCACCACTGCAAGAACCAAGATAGATATATATATATTTGTGGATTATGATGTCATCCTCGACCCTTCATTCTGGTTCACACATTTTCAAGTTGTACAAATACAAGTAGATAATACATTATGATTGTCACAATCACCACCTCACACCACGAAGATATACATGGATTTTTTTTCTAGATATCTTTTACCCCACTTTTATTTACGCTTCTTTTCTCTCATTTCGTCTTCCCGCTATTTACCACCACACATTCACTTGTGTACCTGCATCGCAGGTGTATGTATAAATGTGTGTGTGCACACTTAGATAAAATGCAATGCTCATTTTTTATTATGAATTCCTCCACAACCATCAGTGCACCTCCATTCTATGATCCTTTTTTCTCCCCCTTTTTGATAGACTAATAATTTGTATTCTCATTAGTTAGATGCAACCACCAAGTGAGATAAATGTGAGAGGTTTTCCCATATTTTACGATTAGGGGTAACAAGGTTCATTGGTTATGTTACGCAAGCTTTTAATAGTGACTAATTACTAATAATTTTCTTCTACCCACTTTTTCAACAAACATTTCATGTGTTGTTCCTTGAGTTTTTAATAGTGATTGATTGTTAATAATTATCTTCTATCCACTTATAGATGAAATATTACTCAAGATTTTTATACCTATTAATTACTAACCATTCATGTAGAGGGAAAGATATAGAAACATGATTTGTTTTTCATGTGAGTTGGTGTATTATTTAGTTCAATTACTAATTTCTTAATGGTGGTTCAGTCTTAATTACAACATTCAATGCTAGTCTTTTTTGCAATTTAGGTTATTAATATTCCAAATATCTTAGGTATTACTATAGCCACTAATTTAGTGCATTAGTATTCTAAAATCTACATGAAAAAATGTATCCCTATAGTGTAACCATTCATGATATAACCATTAGGGTTATATATGAATGATCCCCAATATATGGGACTATTTTGAAATGATGAGATCACACTTAGGTAGTTAATATATACTTATTTCTTAGTTCTAACAAAAATTTAGTAATATTTCCCTAATTGTTCTCTGGATACACATGTGGAGTTATTTATAACTCTACATCAGTGTATTTGGTGAATTGGGAGAAAATATTTCCAGATTTTTGTTAGAATTTAGAAATAAGTATGTGTTATCTAGTGTAGTCACATGTTAAAATATGGGTTAGGACGTATCTGAAAGTATATGCCTATAGTGTACCGATTCATGATGTAACCATTAGGTGAGACTATTTTTGAATGATGTGATCACACTTTTTTTGGGACTGAGAGAACCCGCCCGGGTGAGCCTGCATGGTAAACTCTTGAGGCATGGGAAGGCGTGGTCCGGTCACCCCCCTCTCGTGCCAAATTAGTGTGGATTTCCATTCACAAAGTGCCTTTGGTGAGGTTCAAACCCAGGTCCTTCATCGGGACTTACTGAACTCTTACCACCCAGGGTACTCTAGTCGGACTTAGATAGTTAATAGATACTTATTTCTTAGTTCTAACAAAAATTGAGTCGTATTTCCCTAATTGTTCTTTGGATACACATGTGTAGTTATTTATTACTCTACATCAATGTATTTTGACAACTGGGGAAAATGATGCCGAATTTTTGTTTGAATTCAGAAACAAGTATGTGTTAGCTAGAGTGGTCGCACATTTAAAAATGGGTTAGGACCTATCTATAGTTAATTGATAATAATATGTGGTTGAATCTATAGTTATTATAGATTGTATTGGGTCCTATCTATTCTCATGTTATTTGAATATGGATAATGAACCCACTATTGGTGATTTTACTCCTATTTCTATTGATCATGTTGAAGAAGAAAGTCAAACACAGAGTAACGTTGGAGGATCTAGTAGTAGGGAAAGAAATCGTCAAATTCATGCATAGAAAAAATTTAAAATTACCATAATAGATGGAGAGACTAAGGTTGTATGCAACCATTGTGGCAAACCACTATCTGTTATTTCCAAAAATGGATCCAGTCATTTACTCTAACATTTCCTCCATTCATATCCTGCTAGGAAAAGTTTGGATGAATAGAGTGTGACAAGAAATGTTGACCTAGCTGGAGGAATGATTACATCGAGTGGTTCTTTTAGTCAAGAAGTTGCTAGAAAAGATTTAGCTCACATTATTTTAATGGATGAGTACCCTCTATCAATGATTAATCATGTTGGATTTTGGAAATTGATAAAAACTCTTCACCGTAAATTTAATTGTCTTTCTAGAAATACAATGAAGAGCGATATATTATCTACATATAAGTCAGAGAAGTCAAAGATGATGCAATTGTTTGATGGAAATGATTTTAGGGTTGCAATAACAACATATCTGTTAGCATATGACCATCAAAAGAGGGGATATATGGTCATCACTGCACATTACATCAATAATGTGTGGGAACTACATATTTTAATCTTGAGACTTGTTTATGTCCCAAGTCTACATATAGAGAAGTATTGGGTTCTTCTTTGTTGGAAGTTTGATCAACTGGAAATTTCATAACAAAGTATCAACTATTACTTTGGATACTTTTTCCACAAATGATGTGTTGGTTAAAGAAATTATAGAAATTCTTCTTGTTAATTTGTTGATGTTATTTAGAGAACCCTTGCATATGTGTTGTTGTGCGGATATTCTCAATATTATTGTAAAAGACAATCTATCTTTAATTTAATATGGAATAGAATTGATTAGTGATAGCGTAGCCTGTTGTACAACTACACCAAAGAGAACTGAACAATTTAAAGACACAACAAAACTTTTGAAAGTTTCCACTACAAAAAAAATTATTCTTGATTGTCTAACGCGTTGGAACTCTACTCTTGTTATGCTCCAAATCACATCCACTTATCGAAGTTTTTTCTTTCAATTGAGTCAATGTGAACCAATTTATAAATCATTGCCCTCAAATGATGACTTGGAATTTTCCTTCTAAGATATGTGATAAACTTCAAATTTTTCTCAGAGCTACTCAAACTTTATCGAGGGGATTATATCCTACGTCAAATTTGGGATTTATTGAAATTTGTTGCATCAAGTTGCATTTTGACAGTTGATCTACATTAGATAGGGATGTTAACAAAAAAATAGTCGGTGTTATGGTGGAAAAGTTCATAAAGTATTGAAACGATATCCATGTTTTGATGGGTGCTGCTACAACTTTAGACCCTAGATTTAAGATGAAGATGATCGAGTTTACTGTGGGAAATTGTATGATGAAAAATTTCAAAGTCTGAGGAAGACAAAGTTCACAATGTATGCTTTGATTCGTTGTTAGAGTATTAAGCAAAACATATGTCTAATGATTCATCTTATGGTCAATTGGCATGGCCACGATCTCCTAATATAGTACAAACAACAAGACCAATGGATGAATGCAAATAATTCATAAGAATATAAAAAAGGACACAGACTGCCACCAAAATTGAATTGGATATCTATCTAGAAGAAGACATGAAATCTATAGATAACAAGTTCAATCTCTTACATTGGTGGAAAATGCATGGAGGAAGTTATCCAACATTGAGAGAGGTAGCTCGAGATATTTTACCAATTCCTATGTCTAGAATAGCCTTTGAGTCGGCATTCAACAGAGGAGGCAAATTAAACAACCCTTATCACAGTAGTCTTCTTCTAGAAACAGATGAATCACTAAAGTGCCTTCAAGCATAGTCACAAATTCGGTATTCGGGATACGTACAGCCAAATTGAAAAATTCGGAAATCGAGGATTATGCGGAAAATTCAGATAAAAATCGGTCAACGTACGGTAAAAGTTCGGTCAACTATTCGGAAAAAAGTCGGCAAAAAAGCAGAATATATATATATATATATATATATATATATATATATACATACAAAATATATATAAACCCACACATAATGATTGAAAATGACTAAACATCGAACTGATTACTCTAATATTAGAAGAAGGAGAAGAAGTGGGAGCAGCATTCACAAATCAGGGAAGAAAGGGGGAGAATGGAGGAGAAAGATGGAGCGTACACGTAGAATGTCGAGGGTTACTCCTCCTGGTGTGTCGAGGGATAGAGGAGGAAGGTTGGACGGTTTAGTGGAACCCTGCTACAAGTTAAAAAGGACGTGGAAAAAATAGATGTGAAACAAAAGTACAAAACTGTTTAAAACGGCAAAAAAACGTATTAAACGCGTTTAAAACGCAATACGCGAATAAAATGCGAATTAAACGCGTTTAAAACGTATTATTCAGTTTGGAGTTTAAAACGGCCGTCATATACGTCACGTGAATAATACGCGTTTTAAACGCGTTTTTTTCAAAAAAGGAGTATATTGTGACTATGCCTTCAAGGTTGGTTGTGCATTACTCATGGTATGGATAAATACATTTTATTTTATTTTTCTATTTTTCTTCATTTTCAATTGATATATTATTATTTTTGAATAGATATTGGTAGGTCTGGAAATATTTGGCACTCTCTTTGAATCTCTCTCTGTGAAGGCTCCATGTACATTTATATACTACAAATCCTTAGAAAAATATAAATATTATTTTTTTCTTATAGAATCTAACTCTTTGTTGGAGTAGATTGACAAGTGAAGTACTTGTAAATTTAAAAAAAATTAAAGCAACTTTAAACTAGTGGATGGGTATATGTTTAGTTGATCATATTATTTAAGTCTGTTATATTCTGTTGTTTCTTAGTTTATTTGAGAAAATGACTTTACTCTCTCTCTTGGACTTCTTCTTGATGAACTAAGCATGCTAAACATTTCTAGGTTTGCGCTAGACTCCCTATTTTAAATTATAAGGTCATTTATATACTTTGATAGAATTTATGTACTTTTCTAATTCATGGAATAAAGAAGTTCACTTTTATAGACCTTTTTGAAAATTGTGGGATCATTTATTACATCATGATTGGCCATGATAGCAAGAAAGATACTGAGAAGTTAAATTCTCCTTTAGTTTTTTATTGTGTAGTAGTTTCTTATTTCTTGGGTGTGTTGATAACCTATTTATATCATGGATTGAGAGGGAGAACTCATGCGAAGAGAAAAGAATGAGCAGCTTGTATATGGTGTTTTTCTTAGCTTTCTAGTGATCTTTTCTTATCTGTCTTAGTAGAGTCTGCATGCCGAAGCAGCAAAGAATGAGAAGCTTGTCCTTATTTATACAATTGTCATGGTGTATCGTGATAACATTTGCATACTAGATCAATATGTATGCGTAGGTTCCAGTATCTCGTTTAGTATGTACATCAAAAGTGACTTTAAAGACTGAACAACTATGAATTTAGTATGTACATCAAAATTGAGAGGCTTGTTTGTAATTTTTTTACTGTTCTTATCATTTCTATTGTCTGTTTCAACTGTACTACAAGTCTACAAATCTTAGAAATAGGAAGTATGTTGTTTGGACACTCCATACTTTCTACTGACAGTTTGGGCATTTGACATTAGTTTAGCATCTTAGATTTTTCAAAGAAGAGTTGCAGCTTGATCTATTGTAGATTGATATTCATATTAATAAGTATTCTTATTATTTTTGGAGAAAAAAGTCTTGGAAATGGTTTGCTTGAGCGGCAAACAAAACCAATCAGGTGGTGCACTGTCTGTGTAGTTAGTTTCATATAAATGGGATTTGTGAAGTGAAAATTGACCACATTCAATATGAATATGTTTAAAAAAATACCAGCAGTATGCTCTAAACTAGCAGGTCACTAATTCATTTGGAGTATAGTTACACTGTTGAAGAAACAAATAGGTCACTAATTCATTTTTAAATTAATTACATCGTTGAAGAAAAAACATATGAGTTTTGCAATAGCAGCTAAAACAATATCCAGGTATTATGGGTATTGTCGGGTCTGATCGGGTCTGACGATTAGGACCGGGTAGACACAGTGCAAAAACGATATCTTGGTATTTTGGGTCGGGTCGGATCTAACCATTCGGGTCGGATCATAATGGGTCGGGCAAACTTCGAGTCATAATGCAAAAACGATATCTTGTCATTTTATTCCATTTATAAAATGGAATAAACCGTCGTTGTAAGGGTGGCCTACATCATGGTCGTGAGACGGTCACTGTCCTCATCTCTGCATTTATCCGCCAAAATGGAATAAACCGTCGTTGTAAGGGTGGCCGTAGGCCTCCCATTGCCTTGACCATCAAGCTTGGTGCTTGAAGGGTAACAAATAACAATGGTAAATGACTAAGGCTGTGTTTGGTACGTGGTGATAAAATTAATGGTGATGGTGACGGTGACGGTGATGGTGATAGGGACGGTGATGGTGATAGGGAAATTATTAAAATATGTTGTTTGGTAACATGTGTATGGTGATTGGGATGGTGATGGTGAAAAACTTAAAAATTGTTGTTTGTTACATGGTTATAGTGATGGGGAGGGGAATTTTTTTTATAAAAAACACCCTACACAAGTAAGAATCATATTTATTAGAATGTTTTTTTGCACATTTGTCTAAATAAGTAGTGGAGTCTTGACCGGAAACTTCTTTCACCATGATTCACCACGATTCACCATGTTTTTTCATGGGAACAAAAATAGATCAAAATTCCCCACGGATTCACCATGGATTCACTATGATTCCCTATCACCATGGCAAACAAATAACATTTTTGTTTCACCATCATTCCCTATCACCATGATTCACCACGTAACGAACGTAGCCTAAATGTTATAAAACTGCCCCGACAAGAAATCATTCCTTCGATTGCCTTCCCCCCATAGCCAGTGCAGTCGCAGGGCAGCTCAGCTGGGGCTCTGACTAAGGATGGCAGCGGGGCTTCATCGCCATTCTAGTAGGAGAGAATGCAGGGTCCCCATACGGAGATGCCATAACATACTTTGATAGATTTGGATAAGTTCCAGCTTCCTGCTGCAGTGAAAAACAGGTCCACCATTGATGCGGTGTCCACATGCCCGGATTTGGAAGGTTCGTATATCAATGACACGAACTTGCTGCACATATTGTTTGCTCTTGAACACTACTGAATTAAATATCGGAATGTACTGAAGATATGCTGGCATAATGGTGACTGAAAATATCTGAAGAATGGCTCTGCGCTGCAGTCGGTTGTTTCTCCACTAACATACCAAGTTCCTCTACTATCCTTTTTACACAGGAAGAACCTTAGCACATGTGTATTAATTGTTTCTTTCCTTTTTATTTTTTGAAAGCATAAGCTGCTTCAATGGTATGGAGACGAAGACGTGAGTAGCTTCCATAAGTAGAAACCCCCGCATATCCTTGTCTCCGTCAGTCGTCTGTCCGTAGGACACATCCCACTGAATGAGGACCACGTAACTTTTCCCACGAAAGTATTCTGTCATGCAACGATTGTGTATATGAATATTCATGCAACCAACTACCACGGAAACTCGGGTAATAAACAAGAAGAATTTATGTGACATGTAAAGTAAATCTGCAAACCAAAGCTACAAAAGTTGAGGCATACTCTACAATTGCATTGTTCGGAATGTGTTTTGTAGAATGCCAGTTATGATAGGATTAAGATGGCGAGTTGTTTGGATGAAAAATGAGTCAAAATTGGTATAAATCTAATTAAGAATGCACTTTTTTTGTTAATGCGATTAGCCATGTGTTTCGTTTTATTCTTTCTTTACACGTCTTTACCCCGAAGAAATTGTTATATATGTAACTTCCTCGATATGAAATAACTTTATCTGTCATACCTAGGATTTTCCATGAGAAATACAACTTTTTGTTGTTGTTCAAGCAATAATATGGCATAATTTCAGACACTGATACGAAAGCAAAGCAGCGACATCCATTTTGTAGGACGCGTCCTAAAAAACTTGGTAGGATCCATTCGAATTCCGTTATAGTGTATAGGTGGCTTTTTTGTCTCTTTAATTTTTAAGGGGGTTGGATTTTGAAGAGGAGTTAGAAGGAGGTATTGTATTTTGATTGGTTGTCCTATAAAAAAAATATAGGACACATCCTATACTACCGGCTAAGCAGACCTTATGTGAGGGTTCATATTTACTCTAAAGTTTGTTTAAAAAGATATCAAGTCATCATTGGTTACCATATTTATTGAAGTTAAGAATATTCTCTACCCATCTCTTTGTACTACCTTAAGGTTAATGAACATACATTGGATTGGTCTCATAATTCGATTGCTCTCATAGTTTAAATTTGTAACCATCTTTTACCGTCTAATTATATGACATGGTCCTTGTAATTATATATATATACACTTATGGCATTTTATACTACATTTAATTTCATGTTACATGATTAGGTCCAATAAGATGAATTTCAACTTGCAAAATTTTAACTCAAATGAATTAGGGTTCTTATCAGTGATTTAGTGGTTTCATTGGCGAGTTGATTTAATAATGGTTGATTAAATACGTAAAATAAACTTTTGGTATCTAAGCACTAATTATGATTCAATAAACCCTTTCTGAGGTTTGAAAGCATATAAATAAACAAAGATAAGTTTTGTTTGTTGATTGTTGGAAGGTGAATCTTGATTTGACTGAGATCAAAAGTAATCCTATCTTTCCACAAGACTTTTGACTTTGGGTCATCATGAACCTCAAGTCCCAAGGGCGGAACCAAGGGGGGCGGGCAGGGGCCATGCCCCCCCCCCCAAAAAAAAATAAAAAAATAAACATACATATACATATATATACATATATTTGTAACTTATATTTATAATATATATCATGTATGACGCATAAAAAACATAAATGTGAAAGTAGTGTAATGGTTTGCAGCTGCACTCATGTACCAAAGGTCATGAGTTCGATTCTTGGTGTGGGCATTATACATTTTTTGACAATAAATACAGAATACAGTTACATTTAATAAAATGTTTCACATATAAAGACTCAAAACTGAATATAGTGTAGCGGTTGATATGTTATTTCATGTACCAAAAGTCATGGGTTCAAACCTTGCAATGAACATTTAGTTTTTGCCCCCCCCAACCTATGGGTGCTGGTTCCGCCACTAACCTCAACCAAACAATGTTTTCATTATTCCCTTGGGATCTGACATGCCAACTAACACGTGAAGAGGTTGACTATTCTCTAAATAATGTTCAACATATAGAAGTTCATTTGTCATGCTACTATAAAGAAAAAACTTTAAAATGGTTAAGATCAATGTAATCAAAAAAATTAATTGCTTATAATGATCAAACTCGACCACATACACTCCAAAATAATGTCCTAATCATGAGAGGTCAAATTTTGAAAAAGATAAGTGATTTAAATTTGATATGAGAACAATTCAACACTCTTGATAATTAGTATATACTTCTTTATTTGGGAAAATTTAACAGAAACTAAGTTTTCAATCCTCTTTATTTTATTAAATTTAGTATTAAATTGTTCCTAGATGATAATATCCTCAATTTTCAACCTAACACTTATCTCCAATTATTTTTTCTCAAATCATCATGATTCTCCCTAGGTTGCTAAGGTTAGATTTAGAGATTTTGTTAATTTGGGGTAGTTCAAAGCTAATTTACTATAGTTAGCTCATTTTGAGATTTAAAGGTTTTTTTGTAAAATGGATAAAACATTGAATTCATAGGTTGATTTTAGTAATTTATGATGACTTTATCAATTTTATGAGACTCTAGAAATATGATGAATTTTTGCACAATCTATGAGCTTTTAGGAAAATAGTTGTGTTTTTTTGGAAAGATTTCATCTCATTGTCCATTTTGTGGTATATTGCAAAATTTGTAAAGTGAACTAATCCATGTCATTTGTAATAGCATATTTTTTATGAACAATATTTATTTATTACTAATGATTTGTGATTGAGATTTATGATTAATGTTGAATTTGAGTGTTTAAGTTTAAATTGACTATATACTGGAGTAACATGATAAAAATTAGGGTTTTGTACATGCATAGAATTTGGAATACAAATTGTTATGCTTCAAACTTTTTTGTCTGCAATTTATTCTTTAAATAACCATTTCTTAAGTAGGAAGAATTTAACCTATATTCATGTTTGATCTAAATTTGGGTTTTTTAATAATTCTAAGGTACTTCATCATGATGTCCTAAAATTTAGGGTTTATAGCCTACTTTGATCAATATGAAGGAATATTGAATATTATTTATTGATCTTTAAATTTCACAATGGGATATGTTCTAAGTGAACATATAAGTAAACTAGTAGTGTATATTGTCCTTGATTTATGGTCAAGTAATCCCACAATTATCTAACTAAGAGGTTAAATGATTACATAGGAATAGTCATGTGACAATTTTGATTTATCTCAATTTAAGTTGCATATATGTAGTGAAAACGTACAACTAATGTGAATATTCGAGGAGGTCTTGGTGTGTCTTGATGATTATTTTGATGAATATAAATACTAAAATGTACGTAATAGAGGATGGAATATTGTTCTTGAATATATTTTTATATACTTAAATAATGTAAAAGATTAGGAATATGATATCAAAGCTACGTCTAAATTTTAAACAAATTTAGAGATGGTGTATTGGGGACATGAATGTATGAAGATATATGCTAGTTGACTATTTTCTAGATAATATGAAAAAAATTATCTAGTGGTCAATATAAACCCACCATTGGATCCAAATCAAGAAGTTGTATTTATGTAAAATTAAGGTTTTCAACTAAAACTTCTCAAATAGTTGGTTTTAATATCATGAAAATTTCAAATATATAGCCTACTTGAATCTACATTGAGGATAAATTAATAATAAGGACTAAGACCTAGATAATAATATGAGATATGTTCTAAACGGATTACTATATAAATATAATATTTCATGTATCTTGATGTATATTCAGCTAATCATATAATGACAATGTAGAAATGGGGTTGAGTGTCGAGATATATTTATCTCTATGTAATTAGCATTAATATTGTTTTACTTAGAGCTTAGTGAATACATGAGTTCTTGTTGGTGTGATTTGAGGATTATTTAATGAATATGAGAATTAAAATGACTACCAACTTAAATATTTACTAAAACTGGTATAGTGATGTGGAATCTATACAACAAAGATCTATGTAATGGAGATATCTTATGTGGGAGTTATGAAGTTTTGAAAATATAGGTCATTTTGAGTTTATTTTTCTTAACATTCGTTGATTGATGTCGAGTGGGAAATTTTTTCCATCACTGGATCAATATCAATTGGCTAGATTAGTAGAAGTTGGGGAACATACAAACAAATCTTAGTGGGCCTAGAAGCTCATCACTAATTCTTGATACAAAATATATGATTTGTCAGGGTTGACTAGGCTAGGTAAGGAGTTAGATATAGATGGGAAAACATGGGCTCTGGGATAGATACCATGTGGCCACTGGTTTGTTTTATGCCTCCTCATTTGACCTTAAAAGAGAGGAAACCATGTTGTGATCTCCTCACATTATCTATCTCACATTAAGCTACTTCATGTGAGATTATCTCTTCACTATTGATGTCTAGATTTTAGGAGGGTCCCAAAAACCCTCCACTCATGGACAATACCCCAATTTATAATAAGAACCAAACCTCACAACTCACAAGTTTTCTTATAGGTTGATGAATGTTGTGCTGAGGAGTATGTAATAATAAGGAGGGGGTTTATCAAGGGTTTTTAGTAGTAGGAATCCACCCTAAAATGTAGAAAAAACCTTCACATGCTCAATTAGACTACAGAAGGTTGCATGGTGTTAGTAGGCTCGAATATCTAACAGGGAGGTGGCGACCTTGGGCATTTTACCCTAGAATTTCCTAGTGCAAATGGTTTCCTATGAAAACATTGTGGATAACAAATGTTAATCTCTATGGATTTCTTGAAGCTAGTATTGGTCATGATAAGAGAAAAGTATCATCTTCACAGCTTGGCAGTTTGCTACCACCACCAACACAAAGGTCACAAAGTTGCATCACTTATATAAATGCACTAAAGGTACTCCAAATCCCCTCATAGTCTATTAGGGGGTTAAAGTGGTATTCGATTTCTCAATCCCAACTAAGAAGCTCACTATAAATCCAATTAATATAGTGTTAAACCAATGATTCTAGAGAAGAGAGAGGGACGGGAAAGAGGAAAAATGTTCCCATTGCCCTATAAGTTTCTTGACTTAGTCGTCATGGTGGAGGGCACTAGCATGTGGGAGAGTGTGTGGTGGCATCTAAACCATATGGCTCCTGATTAAGAACCTACCTTTTTCTTTATTAGTTAATTACAGTCAATTTTCCATAAAATACCCATATCATGTATATTTCATAGTACAACCATGTTGTCTAAATGTTATTTAATAAATGTGAAATGGTATTTGTAGAAACATGAGTATACAAAATGTCACCATATAAGCTAATACATATTATATGGGTGTAGTAGATATCATAAGCACATGATGTGTAATATTCATTTCATGCATAATAAATAAAAATTATCTTCAAATAGTATGATAGCATGTCATTGGAATTTATATGACACATGAATATTATGATAATGTTGATGATACATGAAATGACATAATTTATTTATTATAGCTAATCAGGATGTGAAAATGAAGTTAATATGTATCAGTTGTGTTAATCACTAAAAAGTTGTAAAAATTCATTGAGTAAGTATGTGTATGAAGATCCTCTACTTAAACTCTAAGATTAGTAACATGCTTTTCTTTTGTTCGAATGATTTGTAGCACACATTTTATGCCTTATAACTAGTGTATGATCCCATAATTAGGTTAAACCTATGATTTCATTAATATATATACAATTATGGTCAATGTACATGTTATGGGTACAAAATATCATGTTCATATAATTAATCATGTTCTAAAGTGTGACATCATTAAGTTAATTTTGAAGTGATACGATCAACCTCAAATGGATACAATTAGGGTACATATGATGCACATATATATATATATATATATATATATATATATATATAGAGAGAGAGAGAGAGAGAGAGTTAGGCTAGAATACACTCGAGTGTATATATCACACTGTATACCAATGGTGTTTTCCTATCTAGACCCTGTTTTTCCAAAAATTTAATCCATTGATCTTCATGGTTACAATAATAGTAGTCACATACAAAATTTGAACTCATTTGGATGAGTGTAAGTCACTCATCCATGTATGTGTGTGTGTTGTGTATGCATATATATTTATAATCTTTTATTAATAAGGAGTAGAATAATTGAGAGTTGATGTATCGTATGCATCATGATAACTATGTCATGAGTGACATGGTTTATCCACTTTATATGTCACTTGTCTACTTGAGCTAGCTACATCATATGCCTCTTAATTGCCTAAAAATTTATTTACTCATGATATAGGGCATATGAGAATATTATTTTCCTTGGATGTATATCTTTGTATTATAATTTTGAATATAATACAATGATGTGATTTTTATCTAATAAATTAATAATTCATAACATAGTTGAAGAGTTCACTTGTTGTACTTTTGGTTCACTCCTTAGGTACATCTAGGATACATATGCTATACCACTTGTAGAACATTGGAAGGCTTTTTTAGATTGACATAGTTAGGTTAGAGTTTCATATTTAAAGTATATTTTATGTGAAAAAAATTATAAATGATGACCTCTTTCGCATAGAAGGAGATAGTGGTGTGAGTTTCTCCTTTTTCCCAAAATGGTTTTTTAATACCAAGTATATGAAAATAATTATATACTTCATTGGTCCTTGCACCCAATACATTTGTTTTGATTATATAATTAAATTTATGTTTTTGATTTAAAGATATCATTGGCTGTAGTACTCTAGCTATAAAATGATCATGCTTTAACTCATTTCTCTTTTTCACAAAATAATTATTTTTTGTTTTGAGAAAATATATTTTTAGTGTCATGATTAAGAGGCTATTTTTTTTAGAAAAATAGATTGAATGGATGGGATCTTGTCTAAACCCTGATGACTCTATTATCATTATAAATGATTTTTTTAGCTACTTCAAAAGAAAAACTAAGCTTAGACAAGGTGACCTCTTTCACACTATTTAATTTTTGTTATCACATCTATTATATCTTTCATGTTCAGTCTCGTTTTAAAAAATGGCTTCTGCATTAAAATTGAAAGTCTATGTAATGTTCACATTATCCAATTTTTAGATGATATGTTTTTATCAAACCTGGTGATGGAAGCATCATAAAAATCTTATAATTATTTGTATTTTGCAAAACCTCTCAGGATTTATGATTGCCCAAAAATCAAGACTAGTTGGGTACACATTGAAACCAACAATATAGACAAGTTTAGTCATATTTTTAAATGTAATCTTGAAACATTCTCCATGAAATATCAAGGTTAGCCTCTATCACCAAAAGCTTCCATTACATAGTTGGCAACCTATTTCATATCAAATGACCAAACTCATTGTGACGTTGGCATCATATTCCTAAACAAAGCCAGTCAACTTAGGTTGATTAATTGACACCATCACAAGTATGGCCTCATGTTTTGCATTCCTTGGTAAAATAATGTAGAAAACAAATATTCCTTTGAAAGAAGTTTATATATGATAGTACAAAAGATAATGTTAAAAATACATATTGTCAATATATATTTTCTATGAAAATTAAACTCACAAGGAGAATGTTCATTCACAATGTATGTTTAACAAAAGTATTGCCTCACAAATAAATATACACATAACACCTAGATGAAATATTTAAAGAACAATGCTATAAGAAAAAATTGGTAACTAATAAAACAACAACATCATGTTTGCCAATTTGGGGATATGTGGATTCTAATATACATACGATTTAGGACACCATGAATACAACATCACATACTTGGGATAATTTCATCTTCTGGTTGGATAATTGGATAAAATTTTGTCCAATCGTAAAATCCAAGCCACAATTATTCACCCAAGCTATATAAAAACAATTACATTGAATCAAACTTTCATTCTATCAGGATCAAAGATGAAAACTACCTTGAAAATTGTTTAATTTTAATTGGGCTCCATGAGTACATTCCCTATTTTATATACCCTAAACAAACTTGATAAATGCCCAAATTTTTATGCCTTGTGGTGATACTCACTAATGAATAAACACAACAGTTTTATTGATAATGATGGCCATTATTTAGTCTACATTAGACAAATTTTAGAGATTAAATACATGGAAAAATTTCCTAGCCTTTATCTTTCATGAGACAAAAAAACTTGTTTATATGATCTAATTAGATTAAATTAAGTATGAGGAATCATACATTTTCCATCTCTCCAGGAAAATGATATGATTCACAAATAGTAGGTGATACTAGTTTTCTATATACCTATCTTTTGGGCTAGGTAGACTAGTGATCAATACATTACATTTCTAGAAAGATAATGAAATAAATCAATAAAATCACAACCATAAAGAAATTGTTCTTCCTAGAAGCCATGGAAAAGTAATCATATGGGGTCTAAATTGGTCCATGGATGACTATCTTTTTATCGACATCTAACTATAGACTATCATGTGTCACTTCCATGGTCAGTTGTATGTTGTAGCAATAAGACTCATTACACTGTCTATGCAAGTTTTATTTACTACATATATGAGTTATTACCACACCTTTTGTTGGTCAAGGTACCTTTACTACAACTGACGGAGGAGGAATCCACTGGTGTTACATTTTATAATAGAATATTTTATTTGTACTGAGTTAAGAACACCAAAATGAACCCCATTTGTCCCCATCACACGAGAAAAGTTGCATAAGAAAAAAAAATATGTTGGTTGGTGACACTCTCACATGATTGTTCTTGTTCTAGTTTGGCTTTTGTGTCACCATTTCATGTACTAGGGAGAAGAGATGAGAGAGGAAGTGCAAGGAGAGAAATCTTGAAAAATATAAGGGAGGGGGAGTGAAGTATTGATAGAGAGGTAGAGAAATAAAGAAGAAAAAAGGAGGGAAGTTGTGGGAAGATAAAAAAATAAGAGGGTTGAGGAGGGTGGTAGTGTGTTTTGAAAAAAATACAAGAATAATTATGGAGGGAGAAGGAAGTAAGAGAAAGAGGGAGAAAGAAAAACTAGGAGGGAGAGGGATGTACTGGAACAAAAGAGAAAGAGAAAAAGAAGTATGGATGGAGGGGGAAAGTAGTGGGAAATAGGACATTAATATGTGAAATAAAATATCTTTTACACATGTTAGTATAAAACTAGCAGTCCAAGATGGGACACCCCAGTGGCAAGATCCTTGGTTTGTTACCATGACGTCTCAAGTTCAAGTCCTGACGGTGGCATTAATAGAGTATATAACTAGCAATGAGATAGGACAGAAGTAGTGGAAAGAGAGAAAAATGGAGGCAGGGCGGAAGTAGTGGGAAGATAGAGAAAATAGGAGAGGAGGAAGACAAGGATGCCCAAAGAAAATCAATATTCAAAACTAAACACATTATAATGCATGTTAATAGAAATGGAGGAAGTAAGTGGTCAGAAGGGGGAGAAATCACTGGTCCAGTAGCATGTTATATCTGGTTTGGTGTCTTATTTACCTTTCTATCATCCTTAATTTACAAATGTAGGAGGAAAGTAGTCAGAAGAGAGAGAAAGAGAAAAATATGAGGGAAGAAGGAAAGAGTAGGAAATAACACATGAATATGTATCAAAAACACGTTATAACACACGTGGACAAAATTCATGAGGAAAGTAATGGGAAGAGAGAGAAAAAAAGAGGGATGAGGGTGGGGAGTAATGAATTTTTTTTATCATTTATAATTAATGTGTAATATTTTGTCTTGTGTATTTGTATCTTTGGTCCACTATAATAGTTTCCTCTTTTGAGCTCATTTCTCTCATCCCTTCCCTTCTCTTATAACTTCTCTGTAATAACCCTACCCTGACTTAGTAGGTAATTGATGGTTATAGACCATAAGTTCAATTTTTAAGTGTTAAATTCAATTTTCATATAAAATATGGAGTTGATGTTATCTTTAATTCATATCTTGGATTTTAGGATGAAATTGGTGAAGCTGGGGTGATTTGCCAAACCATAAACCCTTAGTAATGTTTAATCAACATTTTCATGCTTTATAGCGTGTTTATGCCAAGTTAGTGCAAGAAATATCATTTCTTTTGTCGATTGATTGATTAACATATTATATACCAATTTCAATTTACTATGATAGGATTTGGATAGACAAAACCCTAGATAGGGTTGAAGTTAGGGTTTCTATCTTGAATTGACCTTGAAAAAAGTCAAAAATGATGGAGTTATGGTAAATAAATTTCATAAATTAAATCTCTACTTATAGTGATATTAGATTACTATTTGACTATAGAATGAAACCATACATGCATTGATTGTGAGTTCAAGTGCTCAAAATTTGCCAAATTATTGTTTTAAAATACAAAATATTAAAGTAAACTTCATTTTTCGACCTATTTGCAAAATACCCAAGCACCTAAAATGGCCTTATCATCCTAACTCGACCTAAAACAACTCAATACTCACTATTCTTCTCTAAAAAAATTGAGTATGGAGATGATATTTTAAGGAGAATTGGGTTGATGTTAACATAAAATGTATATAGCTCAGGTTCTTACCCAAATACAAGTTGAATCTGATAAGTTCTTTTATTTTCTCTTGTTCTTTCTTTCATGTTTACTTACTTCTATTAGTATGGTAGAAATCCTTTTGAACATGGAGTAAAACACCTAATCTTTACATCTTCTCTTTCTTTTCTCATGCTTTCATCTAGGAAGGATCCTGAGCTAGGGATTTTGTGGTGACTTTCAACTTGAGAGAAGTTTGTTGGAGATTTTTTATAATTTTAGAATTCACCTTCTTGGAGCATGAGAGGAGGCATTTCACCTTCTTATTACAACAATTTTGAGTGGAATTATATCAATTTAGATAATGATGTATGGTATATATAAATTTGGGCTATTTTATTCTAAATTAAATCTATGTTAGAGAATTTGGTTGGTATTAAGGTAAAATAGGAATTTTAATATGAAATTGAGGATTCATGTTTATTTTACAAAACTCTACTGATATGAACCTTGTTTGAACATAATTTTTATGTTATGGAATCAATTTTTATGAAATATCATAGTTGCATCATCTTTTACAATAATTTTTTGAGTTTCGGCCATTTAGGGTGAAAGTGGATCAAAAATTCATAATTTGAGATGGAATTGGATAAAATGGTCCAAAATGATTTAGATGATAGGAAATGGTTGCGTTCTATTCCATATGAAACCTATGAATTTGAAATTACTTTCTTTATTTAAAATCAATTGTTTTAGGATTTTTTTTTCCAATATTTTGGTGAACAAGCAAGAGATAATGAGATCTATACCAGTTTTGCAATTCCAAACTCATAGATATATCAACTTGAATCGAATAAATAAGATATTAGTGAATTTTGATGATGTTGGATGTAAGTTATGGTGTAAAAAAAGGAAATATTAATGATAAACACACTGATAATATGTGGATGATCGATTCATATATTAAAATCTTAAAATATGAGAAACAAAATGTTAAAATGTTTATTTTGTTTAATAAGAAATATTTAGACCCAAACAAGAGGAAAATATTGTGATCTCTAAGAGAAAAATATTGAGTGAATACTTTGAAGAATAGAATCCTTATTAGTTAAGTATCACTTCTCATCTATATCTTATTACATTAAAGTAAAAGAGAAGTAATATCCATTGAAAATGAAAATATATGCAATTAAGAGGTATATTCATTAAATTATTTAAAGATGGGAAATGGATAATAATGAAGAAAATCAGTATATGAGTCAAAATGGGTAATTTACTAATACTTATTTATAGAGCCCTCACTATTGTAAGGTAATGAGTATAGAAGTTTGTTGGGGCACATAGCCTAAGAGAAGGAAACATATTCATTTTGAAATTAATTAAAGGGTTAGTTGTCAAGAATTTTTCTGATGTACATTTTTTAGATGCTTCCATTGTTTTCTATATGAATGTGTTCTTGTATATAGGGTTTTTATTATGAGTTGGAAAACTCTGATGATTTCCCAATACATAATTGAAATTCTAAGAAATAATGTAATGAAAGGAAATGATTATTTGAAGTTCAAACCTCATGAGAGACATCTCATGTATGATTAGTGATTGTACATTGCAAGTCATAATACTCTAGTGGAACAATTAGAGAGATTCATACAAGAAAAACAAAATGATTGTATATATGAATTGTATGATACATTTGGATCTTAAAAGTGGAATGAATTTCTAGTTTTAGAGAGAAACAATTGCTTAAATATGATAAGTTGTATATGAATGATATATTTAAAAATGTTTTGGTATTTGGAAACCCAAGGTAGGTAGATATCTACTTGACCATGGATACCAATAATGTTACATGAGGAAATTAGAAAATTAATACATAGAAGGTAAAGTAACTACTAATAAGTAATTCAACACATGAGAAATGAAATTTCAAAATGTAAGTGAATAGTATTGGGAGGAATAAGAAAATAGAATGATGGATATGTATTAACATATGAGAGACACAAGCTGAAAAAGGTCATGAATGACGATAAGTCCATGCTAACTTTTCAGTATCTGAACACTCATAGTATAACATCTCTTCATAATGTGGTGAAAGGAATATGAATAAATAAGAAGTGAAAAGTAATGATGGATCAGAAATGAATCAATAAAACTATTTATTTTTATTGATTCTCAATTTTTTTTTATAAAAATAAGATTTGTGAAAGGTGTTCTTAAAAACGACTTTGTTTATATGATTTTTAATTTTGTATTAATGTATGCTAATTAAGTCAAACAGACAATTGAATGTGATCCTTATTACTCAAGAATCAAAATTTTAGCTCAATAGTATAATTGTGTTTTTTGGATCTTGTGGCTTATCGGGCTTCAAGAGTGAGATACCACATTTGCAAAGTAGATTCTTGAGGATTTTTAGTTTTAGTGACCATTCCCCTACATTTTAGGTAATTGAGGGTTATAAGACCCTATGATCAACTTTTATATGTTTACTGTGATTTTGAAATCTTATCTAGATGTGATGTTATCTTTCGTCCATCTCTTGGATATTAAGGTGGAATTTGAAAATAAGGGGTGATTTTTCAAATCCTAGACCCTTCTTAATGCTTAATCTACATGCTTTTGCTTCATAGTGTGCCTTTTCCAAATTAGTGTAAAAATCACATTTATGTTGTTAATTTATTGATTAACATGTCATATACCAATTTCATTTGATAATATAGGATTTAAGTAGACAAAACTCTAGACATGCTAAAATTATAGTTTCTGTCTTGAATTTGCCCTACAATATGTTAGAATGTTGGAATTATTGTAAATAAATTTAATAAATTAAATTTCACTTATTAGAAGTGATATTAGGTTATTAACGGAATCTAGAATAAAATTGGAATTTGTATATTTTATGAATATTGATTCGAATATCAACTGCTCAAGATATGCCAAATTATTATTTTGAAAGCAAATGTTAAATTGAAAGTTCATTTTTGGACCTCTATGAAAAATAAACCAAGCACCTCAAATCGCCTTATCAACCTAATTTGACTAGAAATAGATCAAAACCCATTGTTCTTGTATGAAATTTTGTGGTTAAGGGAAGAGAGGTGATTTTGAGGAGATTTGTGGATGTTGACATAGAATTGATTTTTCTCAAATTCTTTCTGATATTCAAGTTGAATCTAGTAAGTTCTTTGCTTCTCGTATTCTTTATTCCATGTTTACTTAGTTGTATTAGCGTGTCTGAAATATTTGTAAAAGTACCTCCATCTTCTCTCTCTTTTTGCATGCTTTCATATTGGAAGGATCACATAATAGGGATTTTGAGGTGATTTTCAAGTTTAGAGTAGTTTGGTAGAACATTTATAGAATTCAAGTATTATAAGGGAGGAGGTATTTCACCAAATTATTAAAGAAAGGGTTTGTGGATTGACACCTATTTATATATTTAAGTATTAAATAAATTTAATCAGAGCTGTTTGAAGCTAAATAAATCCTATTTAGAGATTTTTGTTGATTTATTGGTAAAATGGGAATTTCATTATGAAATTCAGACTTTAGTCTTCTATAACAAAAATTTTGCTAATATAAAACTCTTTTCAATATAAATTTTGTGTCAAGGAATCATTTTTGTTAAAATCTCATGTTTTATTCAATTTTACCCAAATTTTGGTAACTTCATACCCCACTAACTGAAATCAAGAGTGACCTGAGTTGCCATTGAAAGTAAAAATGACTCAAAACATTTTATTTTGAGATGAAATATGATATATTAGTAAAAAAATACTTACATTATAGGGAATATTTTTTGGTTAATCATATATAGATTTATAACTCAAAAATCAAGTTCTTTGTTAGATATAAGTTGATTTAAGTTGTTTTTTCCAAGATATTGGTGGAATGAGCTCAAAGTCAGTGAAAATAATCTTGTAGACATGATTTTTGTTGATCAAATTTAAAGTTACAACTTGATTTTGTCCTCTTCTACTTTATCTATTTTTAGCTCAGTGATTATCGATTCAGATTTCATGGCATATACGATCTAAATAGCTAGAAAAATTGATTCAAGATGAATGATTTCATTTCTATAATGCATCTATATGATTTGTATGAGTTTGAAACATAGTATATTAAAGAGGCACCAGTGTATTGGTATTTTCCCTAATCAATCAAAATTGAAACCATTGCTAGAGTGTGATATTAGATAGCTTGATTCCAATCTTATTTATGGATGATCTATTCAGTGAGTTAAAGCTTTTCATTATTTTTCATACCAGCATTTCTATGCATTTCAGCTACCTCTGATCTGCTACACTCAATATGAAAGCTTAGTAGTATTGTTATAGTACAAATTAATTGAATACATTCCTATATGTTCATATGATTAAGTTAATGTGAAATTCAATGTTGAGGATCACCAGTTTAGTTGTATTCTTTTTTAGAGTATCAAATATACAAAGAATGTTCAATATTACTATAAGTAGTAAAATATAGTGCATAATACAAAAAGAAAAAAGAATGAATTAATTTCAAGCTAAATCCAAGAAAAAACTTTGTATATTACTATTTTTTAGAACTAAAGAATTAATCAAACATGTAGATGCCCTGAACACAGTTGTTTCCTTGTGGAGGTCTGCATCACAGTGGCATCATACCCACTAATAGTGTCTAGGAGAGGAAGTTGAGGTGTGACTAATGTTTAAGACCTCTTGAATAATAGTAGGTGTACCCAAAAATAACTAGAACTTTTAGTTATACCCATTGGTACCCAACATTAACTATAGATCCCAATTGTTCCACATTCAACATAGTTACAATTAGATATGCAACAATTATCAGGTATCCCGATGGTGCCCAGTTCCATTACTACTCAACGAGTCATCCCTTGAGAACCACTGATGTAGGCATTTTAAGCAAGAGTGCTTTAACTCTCTACTTGACTTCCCATGTTTCATGAAGGAGTCTAGATTATCTGGCTAACTAATATAGCCATTGAAGCCAAACTTTACGAGCCCAATTGCAAACACAGTAGCTTTTAGCAGACTTAGAGTCATGGGTCTACTCTTATGTCTTGTATGGTCAGATCATATCTTGATTTTTTTACATATTGTGTTACACATAATATGGGTTCAGGGCATTAATAAGACATCTAAGAGTTGAAATTATACCAAAGAATTATTGTTTTATCATTCAAATTAAGTAACCAGATTCAAAAATGTATTATATACTTTCTAAGTATTTTAGTATGATGATGAATTTTACATTGTCGATCATTTAGTTTAGTATTTAATGCATGATTATTTACATTTATTTTGAAATACACTAAATTAATAATATTTGTATTATGTAATTTTCTTGGGTCAATTTTCATTCAGTATGCCAGTATCTGACGCATGCTACTTAAGAATTTTTTTGGTAACACTGTGGATATGCAGATATCAACAAATTTCTAGAAGAGTCCTTCCACTAAAGGATATTAGTGGTATTTTGAGATATAAATAGTCACTCTTAGTCCTTGTGTACTCTACAACTGTCTAGAAAAGAGGTAAATGATATTATAGAATATTATGTCTTTACTACTAGAATAGATTTTTAGTTATCAAGACTTGTGTGCATGTAAATAAGAAGATTTAGTATGAATGCTTTAATGTATGTTTTTGAGATTGAAATCAGCTAAGTGGAATCATGTTGTATCCCTATGCATTGTTAGATCATGTGATTGAATTTGTAAAATATGAGAATTTAAAATCAAAATAAAGTTAGGGGTGATGTTTGACTTTTGTTTAATCATTAGTATATCCTCTAATATCATGAAAAGTAGTTAACGTGAGATGCATGTGCAACATTTGCTTTACCAAATCAATATGTGAGTGGGAAATAACCCATTAATATGTTACTGGAAACACATTATAACACACATGTACACAAATAGAGGGTAGTAACACATTAATATGTGACATATAACAAAATATAACACATGTGAACACAAGTAGAGGAGGAAAGTAGTGGGTAGAGAGAGAAAAACCAAAAACTTTGGAGGAAGGAGGGAACTCTTGATAGTAGTTTATTAGTCTGTAATCAATTTATCATGAGTCATTTGTTGTCTTGTTAACTTTACAATTTCTTGTTTTCTTTTTACCTCTTGATTTCACTCCTCACTTCCCTCCTCTTTTATTTTATCTCTTTATAATTAGTATGTGAGTGGCAAATAACATAGTAATAACTTATTGGAAACACACTATAACAAAGATGAAAAAAATTGAAGGAGGAAATAAAATATTAATATGTGACATATTATAAATTACAACAAGCATGAACTTAGATGGTGGAGGGAAGTAGTGAAAAGTAAAAGAAACACATAATAGGATGGATATGGAAAGTCTCTATAAAAAACACATTGATGTGTGACAAAAACACATGTGAACATAAATGGTGGAGGAAGGTAGTGGTGAGAGAGAGATGCAGAAAAATAGAAGGGAGGAGGAAGGAGGGAAGTAGTGGGCATTAATTTTTAATCATTTGTAATTAGTGTGTTATCTTTGGTCTAGTGTCTTTCTATCTCTGGTTGAATGTATTGCTTTCCTCTCTCCACCTTGGTTCACTCTCACTTCCTTCCTCTTACAGCTTCCCTCCTATTGTAACTTCATTTTCCCAATCTAATCTATGATTGGAAAATAACCCATTAATATGTAACTAGAAACACATTTTAACTTATGTAAACACCAATGAAGAAGGGAAGCACAACAATATGTAATAGATAACAAAACATAACACAGGTGGACACAAATATAGGAGAAACATAGTGGGCAAAGAGATAGAGACAAACTCAGGAGGGAGTTGGGAAGTAGTTGTAGTAATTTGTTATCACTAATATAGTGTCTTGTTAACATATAGTATCTTGTTTCCATCTCTCCTAATTTCATTCATCACTTCCCTCTTCTTTTGTTTTCTCTCAGTAAAACTAGTATGTGTGTGAAATAAGACATTAATAACTGAGTGGAAACATGTTGTAACACAAATGAACATAGATGAAGGAGGGAATCATACATTAATGTGTGACTGTTTAAAAATTATAACAAGAAACAACATAAATTGTGGAGGGAAGTAGTCATTAGAAAAAAAAGAGAAAAAAGGAGGGGTATGGAAAGTAGTAGAAATAACACATTAGTATGTGAAAAAAAATACTACAACACACATGAACATAAGAAGAGGGCGGAAGTAGTGGGAAGAGGAAAAAACAAAAAGAGGCAGAAGTGAAGCGGTGAGAAATAATACACCAAAATGTGAGAAAACAACATGTATAAAACCCTTGAAAACACATGGAGGAGGGAAGTAGTGGGAAGATAGACAGAGAGAATTAAGAGGTACGAGGAGTAATTAGTAGTAAATGATTTTTATCTATTTTTTATTTTTTTGCCTTTGTTTGGTATATTGTTATCTCTATAAAAACACATTGATGTGTGACAAAAACACATGTGAACATAAATGGTGGAGGAAGGTAGTGGTGAGAGAGAGATACAGAAAAATAGAAGGGAGGAGGAAGGAGGGAAGTAGTGGGCATTAATTTTTAATCATTTGTAATTAGTGTGTTATCTTTGGTCTAGTGTCTTGCTATCTCTGGTCGAATGTATTGCTTTCCTCTCTCCACCTTGGTTCACTCTCACTTCCTTCCTCTTACAACTTCCCTCCTATTGTAACTTCATTTTCCCAAACTAATCTATGATTGGAAAATAACCCATTAATATGTAACTAGAAACACATTTTAACTTATGTAAACACCAATGAAGAAGGGAAGCACAACAATATGTAATAGATAACAAAACATAACACAGGTGGACACAAATAGAGGAGAAACATAGTGGACAAAGAGATAGAGACAAACTCAAGAGGGAGTTGGGAAGTAGTTGTAGTAATTTGTTATCACTAATATAGTGTCTTGTTAACATATAGTATCTTGTTTCCATCTCTCCTAATTTCATTCATCACTTCCCTCTTCTTTTGTTTTCTCTCAGTAAAACTAGTATGTGTGTGAAATAAGACATTAATAACTGAGTGGAAACATGTTGTAACACAAATGAACATAGATGAAGGAGGGAATCATACATTCATGTGTGACTGTTTAAAAATTATAACAAGAAACAACATAAATTGTGGAGGGAAGTAGTCATTAGAAAAAAAAAGAGAAAAAAAGGAGGGGTATGGAATGTAGTAGAAATAACACATTAGTATGTGAAAAAAATACTACAACACACATGAACATAAGAAGAGGGTGGAAGTAGTGGGAAGAGGAAAAAACAAAAAGAGGCAGAAGTGAAGCGGTGAGAAATAATACACTAAAATGTGAGAAAACAACATGTATAAAACCCTTGAAAACACATGGAGGAGGGAAGTAGTGGGAAGATAGACAGAGAGAATTAAGAGGTAGGAGGAGTAATTAGTAGTAAATGATTTTTATCTATTTTTGATTTTTTTGCCTTTGTTTGGTATATTGTTATCTATATAAAAAACACATTGATGTGTGACAAAAACACATGTGAACATAAATGGTGGAGGAAGGTAGTGGTGAGAGAGAGATACAGAAAAATAGAAGGGAGGAGGAAGGAGGTAAGTAGTGGGCATTAATTTTTAATCATTTGTAATTAGTGTGTTATCTTTGGTCTAGTGTCTTGCTATCTCTGGTCGAATGTATTGCTTTCCTCTCTCCACCTTGGTTCACTCTCACTTCCTTCCTCTTACAGCTTCCCTCCTATTGTAACTTCATTTTCCCAAACTAATCTATGACTGGAAAATAACCCATTAATATGTAACTATAAACACATTTTAACTTATGTAAACACCAATGAAGAAGGGAAGCACAAAAATATGTAATAGATAACAAAACATAACACAGGTGGACACAAATAGAGGAGAAACATAGTGGGCAAAGAGATAGAGACAAACTTAGGAGGGAGTTGGGAAGTAGTTGTAGTAATTTTTTATCACTAATATAGTGTCTTGTTAACATATAGTATCTTGTTTCCATCTCTCCTAATTTCATTCATCACTTCCCTCTTCTTTTGTTTTCTCTCAGTAAAACTAGTATGTGTGTGAAATAAGACATTAATAACTGAGTGGAAACATGTTGTAACACAAATGAACATAGATGAAGGAGGGAATCATACATTAATGTGTGACTATTTAAAAATCATACATAGATGAAGGAGTAATTAGTAGTAAATGATTTTTATCTATTTTTGATTTTTTTGCCTTTGTTTGGTATATTGTTATCTTTGAAGGGACATTTTCCCCTCTCTCCTCATTTCACTCCTTACTTCTATCCTCTTTTATTTTCTCTTTTCAAAAAAATTAAAGAGTAAACCCACACTTTCCTCTCATTTGTTTTCATTCCCCCAGTACATTTCTCTCTCTCTCTCCTTTTTCTCGTTATCTCTCCCATCTATCCCCTGTCTCCTTGGTAGGCTATCCCATCAACTAGTAGTCCATTCCATATACTGTCATATAGAAACATCCAAATTGTTGGGCACAACCATATGTGTCTGAACATGGGTTCATCTTGGAATACATATATGAATTCTTTATTCCAACTAAATGACATGCTCAGACTTAGGTGGAATGAAAAAGACAACATTTTGATGTTGATAGTTTTAGTGACATCTATTAATACAACAATGATGGAGGTATTCTTGATTAAGTGCAATGTTGGGCACACATATTTGTCATCATGTACAATGGCATGTGTCCAAGTGAGATCATCATGGATAGAGCGGGCATATCTTCAAACTAGATAACACTATGCTTCTCCCTGAGTTCATTTTTCAACATCTTATGATCATCATCTAGCTTATTGTACAGGTTCCTCAGGGCATAAAAGGCAAGCTCGATATGCTTCAAACTATTCATTTCGATGGGAACATGAACTGGTTCGATGTAGGGTAAGTCGTGAGTATAAGAACTTTCATTGCTAGTTGTGAACTGGAGAAGTGGGTACTGAATCAATGAAACTACCTTGCAGATGAGTAACATACATAACACTACAATTGAAATTTCTTGAGGAATTATTTAATTTGTACAATCCTATAAATTTCCTTTAAAATATTTGTCATAAACTACTTTACGGTAGGAAATTATTGAGAAATTCAATGTCCCAAAAAATTTCATATTTTTTAATGCTTAATATGAGAGAGAAAACTATTTATATGATCCACTTGTATAAAATGAGGTTTTAATGGACTATACATTCTCCATTAACGGGGACTGGGATAACACATCCAATTTTCTTTAGTTATTATTTCTCAAATCTAGATATGGTCCTATTTACATTGAGATAAAAAAATTATAGGATCTCCCTTTATGAATCAAGGTTTCATTGGGCCATACATTTTCAATCTATTCATACTATCAACTTTGGAAACACTTCACATTTTATTTGTTTGTTATTTCTAAAGATATGATTCCTTGCAATCTAACACAAATTATCTCATAGGGTTTCCATGATCAATTTATTTATTCTCTCTTCTATGTTGATGTTTTCTCAGAAGCAATTTACAAACATAATGCTAGTTCACCTGCATCTTGTATCATGTTGCACTTTTGGATTGAAAAAAGCAACATATATTTTCCAAGGTTTTTCAAAAGGAAAAATTATCATTTTTATTAATGTTATGGGCATGTTTGGTTACTTGGATCTAGGTGTATTGGATTGGAGTTGTGAATCCAACTATACATAATTTATGTTTGGTTACTGGGATTGGAGAAATATGGAAACTCTTGGACTTTTGGTCATACAGAGAATGTTGTATTATGTTTTCCTTTTCAAATTGGGCAGACACCATCATCATGTCTGGGCGTCCCTCTAGCCTTCTATCATCCACACTTGTTGATGGCTAAAATCAGAGAGACCTTTGGTCTCAGTACCCTATTGTCCATCAATGCTATTTGTGTTGACCCCACCTCCCCTTCCCTCCTCTTGAGTCTTGACCTAATGTCCCACGTTAGCGATACCAAGCAGCTACAGGCCATTGCCTGACCATATGATATCTACTCCGACCATCTTTAATGAAACCCTCAGAAAGCATTGAATTCCATGGTGCTTTCGAGATATGGCTATCTAGTGACCTGTAAATTGATTTCCTTGTAGATCCATATTTGAGACAATAACATTTTTTGGACCCCCAACTTCCAATGTTGTGAGGTTGAACTTTAGCAATGCAATGTTGCCATGATATGGAAGATGCAACCATAACGTTGTCTTTACTCCATCTAGGACACCAAACATAACAATTTATTTGACTAGATTTCTAGAAACCAGGATGTTGCTAATTCTGTATTTAGTGAATGCAACATTCATGGGAATCCTACTATATCCAACATAGAAAACATGCCCTATGTGTATAAATTTTATATGCTTTGTATGTTCATGAAAGACAGGGATGGAAGCTATGTGAACAATAGCTTTATTAATGCAATGCACTTTCATGCTTCAGATTGTAGAAATCTCAGTTCTTCCATGAAGTTCCCAATCCAAAGAATCTCATTGTTGATGTGAGTCATAGTGGATACTCAGACTCTACACTTGAGTGAAAGATGCAATTTGCTTCTTTCTCTTCAAAGAGACTAGTTACCCCTACAAAGACATAATATACAATCATATATCATTGGACCAATACACATCAGAGGAAATATGTACCTTTAGGTGTTAGTCACTAGTGTAGAAGAGGCCTTCTTCAGGTGTTCTTTTGAGATCGTGAAGGATGTGAATAAAAGCGTCCTATGTGGTTTGCCCATTAATTCACCAATAGTACATGTAGAAAATGAGATTTCTAGCTGAGTAGCTATGAGAGAATGTCATCTTCCAACCTACTGTATGTACTGTTGGGGATCTAAACGGGGCTTGTCTAATCTCTACATAGTTTAAGTTTAGGAACCATAGACGAATCTATAGGTTGTGGCCCCATAATGCCAGTTTCTTCAAGTAGATCTAGTAGACACTTTCAATGAGAGAGGATAATTCCATATTTTTACCTCGCCACCTCAATACCAAGGAAGTATTTGAGAAGGCCAAGATCTTTAGTCTGCAGTATTTCTTGAAAATAATATTTTATACGTGCAATTTCTTGGTGATCATCAACTTTACTAACAATGTTGTCAACATAAACAATTATAAGGATATAACTTGAGGATCCATGTTGATAGAAGACAAAATTCATCTAGAGTGGACCACTATAGGCTAAAGGATTTGACAGAATTACCAAGTATCATGAACCATGCTCAAGATGACTTCTTTAGACCATTTAGGGATTTATGACTCTGTGATAACCTCCCATTTTGTGACGTTATCTTATTAGTTATCTTTAGTTTTCCATACTCTTTCTTAGATAAACTAAATAGAATCATTAAACCTTCTTACTTTATTGCAGATACATCAATAAACTAACTTTTCCTCTTTTTCATTACAGAAAACACAAAAAAAATTACAAGGACTCCTCATGGTCCCAAGACCGCGAGAAGCCTCACGGTCCCAAGACCGCGACAAGCCTCACGGTCCCAAGACCGCGAGAAGCCTCACGGTCCCAAGACCGCGAGAAGCCTCACGGTCCCAAGACCGCGAGAAGCCTCACGGTCCCAAGACCGCGAGAAGCCTCATGGTCTCAAGACCGTTTGGGCTCAACTTGAGCCTATAAATAGGACCTCAAGGGCCATTTCAAAAGGATCGAATTCCAAGACGCCCAAAGGCTGCCTCTCCAGATCCAGAGCACTTTGGTCTTCCGTCCACTGCCCCAAGGCTGCCAGTTTTGAGATCCGTGCTCATCATCAAGCTTCCTTCTCTCTCTTCTTTCTCTCTCTTCAACAAAGAAGGTGGGAAGAGAAAATCCTTCATCAAAGCAACCACGAAGTGCGAAGATCGTTGCTCTCTTCACCAAGGGTTCAACCTTCCCTCCTCCGTGGAGATGACGTTCTTTCTCTCTCTTCTCGCCTCCTTCTTTGCCATGAGCGAGTAGTTTCATTCACTAGGGTGCGGGGAGTAGCCCCGCTACCCATGTTTTCATTTCATGCGATGTAATTCAATAACTTGTAATAAAGATACTCTTCTTTTCAGTTTGACTTCAATCTCTTAATGAATACTAGTTGCTTGATCATCAACTTGTGTTACATATTGTATTTTGGTATGAATTGTCTATGTTTGTACCCTTAGATCTAAATATCGATTGAATGTTGGTTATGGATGTATGTAGTCACCATATGTCTGTTTCGGTGTCTAGAAGTGTTTTCATGAGTGGAGTAAACTCACCCCCATCGTTGCACTTTCATACTATGAAATGGAATCAGTTGACGTATGGAAGTGCAACCTTGGTAAGGTCGAGGAACACATTTCATGAAGGAGTAATGCAAAGCATGTGACCATTCATTATGGAATGGCTGGCATTGCAATACTCCACACTTCTCGTAGCTAGTTGTCCGAAAGGAAGCTAGGACTACAAGATACTAACTGATTTGACTCTTTTTGTAGGTTGTTTTATTATGTTGCATGACTTGATCCATGTGTAGTGGTGTGAAACCCGATAACATCCTAGTGGTTTTTATCAATTGTTTAGAACCTTAATCTTTACTTTCTTGCTTTACTTTCCTCGCATTTAGCTTTAAAACCAACATCAAACTTTCGATCTAAATATCAACTGTTAAGTAGTTAAGTAAAACTAAAACGTTTTCCATCTTGACTTCGTCAAGACCGTTGTCCCGAGGATTCGACCCTTAACTATACTACGATAAGACTTCCGCATTTCCTAGCACACGTGGGTGGAGTTCTTACCATAGTACTAGCAAGGCTAAACCTAAGGATTCATCACCTTAGGATTTTTAGTGGTGTTGCAAAACTCCATCAAAAATTGGCGCCGTTGCCGGGGACAACGGAACTTTTTAGTTTTTACTTAACAACTTCTTGGTTGATTAGGATTTTACACTTTTTCTTGATAACTACTCCAAAACTTCTTGATTTCTTCATTTCCTTCCATTATCCTAACGTGTGATTTTCCTTCTACTCAGGTAGAAAACGTGTATGCAACCCCCGCATAGCATCGGATTCTCTCCTGAACCAAAATACGATTCTGAGGTAGAAAGAAGTTTCCACCGAAGGAATAGACTTAACCGCCAAAGAGCCAGACAGATGGCCGAAGAGCAACGCCTTGTTGCAGAAAGAGTCAACGCCGCCATAGCAGCACAACGAGCACAACTTATTGTCGACACTCGTGCGCAGGTGCAAGCTGAGATCCGAGCTGAGGAACAAGCCCGCATCCAAGTAGAGCATGCTGCTGCTCAACTTGCGTTAAGAAACAAGCAACTTCGGGACTACGCAGTCCCAAAGAATTATGAAGATGATCATCCTGTCTGACCACCGATTATTAACATACCACACTTTGAAATTCGGACGCAATGGATCCAGATCATGCAAGGCATTTCTTTCTCCGGAGCACCTGGAGACGATTGCATGGATCACCTTAATAGATTCAAGTCACTCTACCGACTTGTACCCCAAGCAGGAATTGCCTTGGTAGCAATCATGTTACACCTTTTCCACTTCACCTTATCTGGAAGAGCACTAAGCTGGTACAACGCTTTGGATAGACACCCCATCATCACTACTTGGACTCCTTTAGAAGAGAAGTTTCTTGAGAAATTCTTTTCACCTTCGCTAACCTATGAGATTAGGGGACAGATTAATCACTTTTCCCAACTACCTGGAGAAACACTTGCTAAAGCTTGGGAAAGATTCAAAGAACTCCTACGAAAGTGTCCTCACCATGGCATATCTCAAAATCAACTGATAGAAACATTTTACAGAGGAGTAAGTGATGATATCAAGCAATTCCTAGATTCCTCATCTGGAGGAAACTTTATGAGAAAGAATTATGAAGATGCCTGGAATATAGTTACGCTAGGGGCCGAGAACCAATCCAATTGGGGAAGGTCATCTAACCAACCCAAAGGCGTTCACAAGGTTTACAAAGCAGAAGAATCCATGGAACTCAAGGCCATTGCTGAGGCCTTGAAGACTATTGCTAGCAAGCAACAAGCCCTCAGAACTTCTTTCGGGGAATATGATAAGAAGAAAAGCTCTCAGGTTCAACAAGTTAAGGCAGCTACTGGAACTTATGAAGCCTGTCATGCATCCGATCATCCCACATTATCATGTGGCCTGTTATACAATGTCATGATGGATTTACAACCACCTATGCCGCAATATGAACCCATTATCGAGCATCCCGAGGACCAAATGCCAGAGCAAGTCAACTCCATACATTCAATACCTGGCCAAGTGTATTACAACCCAGATAAACCAAGGAACCGTCCTGGTTTTCAATACGGGAATCCTGCAGGGACTGCCAACCCACAGCAGCAGGCACAAGGTGGATCTTTCAATAGACAACCACCAAGATTTCAGAATAACTTCAATCAAGGGAATTATAGACAAGGTTTCCAAAGATCTAACTATCCCAGGAATCCTTCTTACCAATATGCCCATTCAGGACTGCACCCTTAGTTGCAACAACCCCAGTTGCAGCAGCCACAACAACCCCAGTTGCAGCAGCCCCAGCAGCCACAGTTAACTGCACCTCTACAACAACCAAGACAGCATGTCACTCAGTATCAACAAAGGGGTGCTCCTCCCCAATCATCTGATGAGATATCCTTGATTAGACAAATGCTTCAATCGCAACAAACCATGCTTGCAAACCAGCAAGCTCAACAAAAGGCCGTAGAAGCCCAACTGGCACAGATTGCCGCTCAATTGAAACCTCAAGCCGGCACTTTTGCTGGGCAACCAGAGGCAAACCCGCGTCATAACCCAAACAGACCAGAACAACTTAATGCCGTCACCACGCGGTCTGGTCGTGTCCTGCCTGATGTCACTAGAATCGACCATGATGATGATGACGTAGCCATTCTTTCCCCAACAGGGAATTCAAGCAGAGAAACAGAAAATTCTGCAGAGAAAGAAAAGGAAAAGGAACCCATCCCAGAAGTCCCACCAAGAATTCCTTACCCAGACAGACTAAAAGGAACCAAAATGGACACTAGGTTCCAAAAATTTAAAGAAGCTATGAAAAAGTTATACATTGATATTCCTTTTCTTGATGCCCTTTCCGAAGTACCCGCTTGGGCAAAATACCTGAAAACTCTCTTGTCAAGAAAGTATATGACAGAAGAGCATGAAACAGTGAAACTTGCTCAGACCACTTCAGATATTCTGCTTAATAAAATGCCAAAGAAAAAGAAGGACCCAGGTTCCTTCGGCATTCAGTGTTCCATTGGAAATGGCTCTAGCAAGAAAGGATTGGCAGACCTAGGAGCAAGCATATCTATTATGCCCTATTCAATGTGTAAAAGATTAGGCTTCACTGATTTGTTACCTACGACAATGACAATTCAGTTAGCCGACTCTACCATAACTGCCCCTCTTGGAATTATCGAAGACATCCCTGTCAGAATAGGAACAAATTCTTATGTCCCGTGTGATTTTGTTATTATGGACATACAAGAAGACCTGAGATATCCGATAATCTTCGGAAGACCTTTCCTAGCTACCGCCCGAGCTCTCATTGATGTCGAAGCAGGAACTATTATTTTGAGACTTGGGAGGGAAGCTTTCCAGTTCAGAGTTCTAAACAGCATGAAAGGTCCAAGCATTCAAGAGGAAGTCTTTCTCCTGGATGCTATATATCAAATGTCCCAGTTAGAAATGTCTGAACCATCCGATGAATTGGAAAATACTCTTACAAATCCGGAGGTAGAATTCTCTGCCAGTGAACTAGTGCAACAATGCCTACAATACTTAGAAAAAGTTGAAGAAGCTCCGACAACCACATTTGAAGAACTTAAGGCCATCACAATTATAGAAGCCACTGAGCCACCTAAGGCTCCAGAAATGAAAGCCTTACCCGAGGGGCTTAAACATGTCTTTCTGGATGATGAGAAGCTCTGTCCAGTAATCATCAGCTCCACTCTGGAGGATAATCAAGAAAACAGACTCCTCGATGAACTGAAGAAGCATAAGAAAGCCATTGGCTATAAAATGACTGATCTGACAGGCATAAACCCTACTTTATGTATGCAGAAACTGCCCATGGTTGAAGAGTTTAAACCATCATGAGAACACCAGAGAAAGTTAAACCCCAACCTCAAAGAGGTGGTTCGCCTTGAGGTCCTCAAGCTTCTAAAGGCAGGCATTATCTACCCAATTTCTGATTCTCAGTGGGTAAGCCCAGTGCAGGTGGTCCCTAAAAAGGGGGGAACCACCGTTGTTCTTAATGACAAAAATGAACTGGTGCCCACTAGAACCGTTATAGGGTGGCGTATGTGCATTGATTATAGGAAACTTAATAAATCAACACGAAAAGATCACTACCCCCTGCCTTTCCTAGATGAGGTCCTCGAGCGCCTAGCTCATCAGAAGTTCTTTTGTTACCTCGATGGATATTCCGGCTTTTACCAAATCCCGATACACCCAGACGATCAAGAGAAAACTACTTTTACCTGTCCCTTTGGGACGTATGCTTTCAGAAGAATGCCATTCGGGCTCTGTAATGCACCAGCTACTTTCCAAAGATGCATGTCTGCTATCTTTGCGGGATTGACAAAGTCTATAATGGAGGTATTCATGGATGATTTCTCAGTTTATGGAGACTCCTTCGACAATTGTCTGCTCAACCTGGTTCAAGTCCTACAAAGATGTGAGGAAACAAACCTCATTTTAAATTGGGAAAAATGCCATTTTATGGTAACAGAGGGTGTTGTTTTAGGACACAGAGTGAGCGACAGGGGGATCGAGGTGGATCAAGCAAAAATTGACGTTATCTCAAAATTGATGCCACCAAAAGACGTAAAAGGAGTACGTGCCTTCTTAGGACATGCTGCGTTTTACAGAAGATTTATTAAAGATTTCTCCAAAATAGCAAAACCTATGACACAACTGCTGACCAAGGACACAGAGTTCAACTTTAACCAAGAATGTTTGCAAAGTTTCACAACTCTGAAAGATGCCTTGATTTCTGCACCAATATTATGAGCTCCAGATTGGTCGTTACCTTTCGAAATCATGTGTGATGCGAGCGATTATGCCATAGGGGCCGTTTTAGGGCAAAGAATCGACAAGAAACCCTATGTTATATACTACACATCTAAAATGCTGGATGAAGCACAAAAAAATTACACCACTACAGAAAAGGATTTTTTAGCTGTCATCTACGCGTTCGAAAAATTCCGCTCATACCTGATAGGAGATAAAGTCATTGTCTACACTGACCACTCCGCTATACGATATCTGATTCAGAAGCAAGACGCAAAACCTAGACTTATCCGCTGGGTACTAATGCTTCAAGAATTCGATTTGGAAATTAAAGACAAAAGCGGAGTGGAAAACGTCGTCGCCGATCATCTCAGCCGTAATAGAGTCGAGGATGAAGACAAAATTCCTATCCAAGATTCCCTCCCGGACGACCACCTAATGAAAGTCTCCAATGGATTTCCCTGGTATGTCGACATTGTCAACTATTTGGCAACATGAATCATTCACCCATCCGCATCCTATCACGACAAAAAGAAGTTCATTCACGACGCTAAGCAATATTTCTGGGACGAGCCCTATCTTTTTCGCTTATGCGCAGATAGACTCTTTCGTAGATGCATCCCAGAGATGGAAATCACTCCGGTCCTTGAGCACTGTCACTCAGGCCCCACTGGGGGGCACATGAGTTCTAAGAAGACAGCCTTCAAAGTCTTGCAATCTGGCTTTTATTGGCCCACCATCGCAAAAGACGCACATGAATACGTGCGATCATGTGACAAGTGCCAACTATCCGGAGGGATAACCAGAAGAAATGAAATGCCATTGAACATATGGCAAGAAATCGAACTCTTCGATGTATGGGGAATAGATTATATGGGCCCTTTCCCCTCGTCTTATGGATTCAAGTATATCTTGGTTGCTATGGATTACGTTTCAAAATGGGTAGAAGCTCTACCAACCACCTCTTGCGATTCAAAACCGGTAATCAAGATGTTTAAAGAGATAATATTTCCCAGATTCGGCATCCCAAGAACGATTATATCTGACGGCGGATCACATTTCTTGGAACGGAGCTTTGAAGCCTTATTAAGAAAATATGGAGTCAACCACAAAGTTTCTACACCATATCATCCACAGACATGTGGACAAGTTGAAGTTTCCAATAGGCAAATTAAAGCTATTCTGGAAAAAACTATCAATCGGCACCGCACCGATTGGTCCACCAAACTATCTGACGCTCTATGGGCTTACCGTACAGCTTTCAAAACACCCATCGGAACAACACCGTTTCGATTAGTGTATGGGAAGTCTTGCCATTTGCCAGTTGAATTAGAGCATAAGGCTTGGTGGGCCATTAAGCAACTAAATTTTGATCTCAAGGGTGCTGGTGAATTCCGACAACTTCAACTCCAAGAACTAGAAGAACTACGAATGACAGCCTACCACAACGCAAGAATCTACAAAGAACAAACTAAGATGTGGCACGATGGCCACATCAAAAGAAAATATATAATCGTTGGAGACAAAGTCCTCCTATTCAACTCCAGATTAAAACTGTTTCCTGGAAAACTGCGTACTAAATGGTCGGGGCCCTTCACAATCAAACATATATACCCGACAGGAGCTGTCATTATTATTGACGATGATGGAGGAGAGAGGACCGTAAATGGCCACAGATTAAAAAAGTATCACACTCCGGCAGACAAGTTATCAAGACAAACCATAGAGATTCATGACCCTATAAAGTCAGCATAGCCGGGGCAAAATATTGTCGAGCCAGCGACGTTAAACCAAGGCACTTCTTGGGAGGCAACCCAAGGCCTGAGTATCACCTTCCCTGATTTTTCTAGCCTTTTCTTTTGTTTTTAAACACCCTTTTGTTTATCTTTGTTTTTCCTTTTTCTTTTGCTTTCTTTAAATCCAAAAATACATAAAAATCCACATGATCTTGAGGTCAAACGGTCTCGAGACCGTTTAGGCCCCTCGCGGTCTCAAGACCGTGAGGCTCCTCGCGGTCTCAAGACCGTTTGGATCCTCGCGGTCTCAAGACCGTTTGGATCCTCGCGGTCTCAAGACCGTTTGGATCCTCACGGTCTCAAGACCGTTTGGATCCTCGCGGTCTCAAGACCGTTTGAGCTCTCTCGGTCACCTGACCGAGAGGGCTCCTAAAAACCTATAAATATACCCCCCACCTACGCGCCCCTCTTCTTGATTCCCGAATTCTCGAACTCTCCTGTTTCATTCCACTTTGACCTTCGTCTCTACACTCCCGCGCGTCGCTGTTTCAAGTGCTTCGCAGACGACTCGGCTTCGTCGCCGTCATTCTCGACTTCGTCGTCGTTGTTTCTAGCTCGTCGTCACTCCCGGCTCGTCGCCATCTCTGCAGCATCTAACCCTTCACCGACCCACCGACCGCAGCGACAGGTTGACGCATCACCGTTTAAAACTCGCGTTCGAGCTCCTTTCTGCCGTTGTCGCCATCATCGTTTCCGCAGCTCTTAGCCGACGAACGGCCGCACGATTCGTCTCCCTCGCGGTCTCAAGACCGTTTGGATCCTCGCGGTCTCAAGACCGTTTGAGACCAAACGGTCTCAAGACCGTTTGGATCCTCGCGGTCTCAAGACCGTTTGGACCCTCGCGGTCTCAAGACCGTTTGGATCCTCGCGGTCTCAAGACCGTTTGGATCCTCGCGGTCTCAAGACCTTTTGAGACCAAACGGTCTCAGGACCGTTTGAACTAAATCAAACTAATAAAACTCAAATTCAAAATAATTTTACTTTGTTATAATTTCAAAATTTAAGATTTCTAACTCTTGTTTTTTATCAATTATTTCAGAATGACTTCACCTGCTAAGCAAGGACCAACAGACGCTCCCTTCTGGACAAAAGAGAAGCTCATTGCTGAACGAGCAAATCTGCAAAGCATAGTTGACGACTTCAAAAGGACTGGAAAAGTCCCAGCAGAAGTGAACCTGACTGCTGTCATGAAGGACATCAAGCGAATCAACCGCTACCAAGATGAAGAACCTTCTGACGAGGAGGTCGAAGAGACCTCATCCGATGAGGCATCCGAATACCAGCCTTCCCCTGAGAAAGAATCACCCACTACAAAATCTAAGGGGAAGAGATTGGCTCCAGAACCAACAACTGAGCCAACATCTAAGAAGAGAGCCAGGAAACAGGTCCACCCTGCCTGTGCAAGGGAACAAATCCTAGCAGGGTGCATCCCACCATCCTCCACCACCGTCACCAACCCCGCCACAATAACTGTTCCTATTTTTCCTCCCATCACCACCACAGCACCACCACCCGAGAACCTTCACCTCCAAATCATTCCCCCCATCAACCAACTCCTTAAACCGACCAAGTATGTCTGCCCCAGCATACTGATGAAGATGGGGATCTACCACAGAATCCTCACTCTTCTTGACAATTCTAACCTTTCCCGGCTCTGCTTTGTATCTGAAATTTGCTACTCTGAGCCAACTACTGAATTCTTCACCTACTTCAACAAAGAAGTGGTGGACATCTTGCATAAAGAAAGGGACGGTGGTGACCGTAGAATAACCTCCAGAATCTTCAACAATGAGGTGGTCATCACTGAAAATGTCCTGAACGAAATTTTCATCGACAATAAAGACCAGCTGAAGAATGCCAAAGCTGCTGGCACAGACCACCCCGGTTTCAACAAGCATAACTTCTGGAAGTCATTAACAGGGTTACCAACCTTTGATGCAAGGACAAGCAAGGCCTCCAACGTTCATTCTGTCCTAGTGCGCACGTTACACAAAATTATCGTCGGCGCACTTTTCCCTAGATCCGAAGGAGGAAATGTTCTCATATCCGACCTTTTTGTCCTCTGGTCAATCCTCAACGGAATGCCTGTCAACATTGGACGGCACATGCTGATCAAGCTATCAGCCTTCGCCCTTAGGAAAGAAATTTGCACGGGTGGTCATATCACATCTATCATCAAATATCTCAAGATGGATAGACTTCTACCCAAATGCAGCCCAATAAAAGGCGACATTCTTACCAATGAACAGACACTAAAGAACTCTTACATCTTAAAGGATAAGGATGGAAGGCTGAACTACGTGTTCTGCCCCACAAAATCTTCAAGAATCCTGCTCCCACTTCTAGAGCTTGCTGACTATGATAAAGACAACCTCCTATTCATTGAAGACGAGATCGCCAAAATCATAGCTTCAGTCAAAGCCAGAGAAAAGAAAGCAAAGGCAGGGCAGGCAGAGCTTAGTATAATTGCCCCGGCAGCTAAAACAGCAAAGCTCCTAGTCAAACGACCTTCCCGAAGGCTCGTCAAAGCTCATGAGCTGTCAGGGACACCCACATCAAAACCTAACCCTGAAACTGAACCCCCCTCCCTGAAGAAAATATTACATCCTCATCACTAGACTCTTTTATAATGAGTCTAAATGCTGAGCTCAATACCACCTCTCCACCTTCCACCACCCCAATATCTACCACCCCACCACCATCAACCACCCTTCAATCATCCTCCGCTCCACCTTCCTCTACCACCCCTCCACCACCTCCACCCTTCTTTACTTCGGGCACCCCATTCTCCACCACAATGCCCGAATTCTCCTCCTTGACATCCACCGACTTTCCATCAACATTCCCGGATCCATTTCCCTCTTCGGGAATGCCACCATTTTTTCCATCCTCCACCACCCCGACATCGCTGGTGACCCCATCTACAGTCACCACGCAATTCGCGGGTCCATCAACAGTGTCTTTTCCGCATGACACTATCATTCCACCCCGACCCCAGCCACCTCACCCTTCGTTCACTGGGGTCCCTTTTACTAACGTCGGTGAGGAATTCGGACGTCAATTTGACACCATCCGAAACCTCCTCACCGACCCATCTAACATTTTAAATTCTATTTTTTCATGCGTGCAGGGTCTAACTAAGCAGGTTGCCCAGATCGGCGAGCAGAACCGCGCCATGCCAGGCATCCTCCAAGGAATCCAACAACGTCAAGCTTTAGTGGCCAAGCAAGTCGACCACATCGACGGCCACTGCAACAACTTGCCCCAGTTGATCCAGGGAGTACAATGCCAGCATGAAGTGTTGGCAAAGCAAGTCGATAGGATTTCCACGCAGACTTTACCTCTGCCAGAGACCCTACGCGAGCTGAAGCAACAACAGCAAGCTTTCAGCACGCGCCTGGACGACATCACCACCACCCTCACGCAGCTACATAATAGCCAGGAGGAGTCATCAAATAACGAGCTCATTCAGCTAAGAGCTCAAGTAACAGATCTCACAGCAAGACTCCTCTCGGCCGAACAACGTTATTCAGATCTTAAAGAAACCCACGAAGCACTGCTCGAAACACACGAGCACGTGCAAGTGGCATATGATGAACTCCAATCCATCCATCGTCTGTGCAAAAAGAAAGCACAAAAGAAGATAACTAACGACGATGAAGATGATGCTGATAATGATGACGATTCTGATTCTTCAGCGGACTCCACCAACAGTACCTCCTCAGATGAAGACTCTGACAAACCAGATGATGCTGGGGAGGGTCCAAGCCAAGGAGCAGAACCCAGACAACAAAAAGATCACCATGACGGTGATAAGGATCCCAACTCCCCACACCATGATAATGTTAATATATCGTATGGGGATCAATTTCTTGACTACTCTGCTATGGGATCCATCGGGGAAGCTGCTAAAGACGCAGCCTTCACTGAGTTCCACCAATGCATAATCGGAACCGGCGCCACCCCTCCTACAACAGCTATCTTACCCCTCTCAGCGCCCACCATGACATCAACCTCACCCCTTGACGAGTACGAATCAGAACGAGTGTAATTAGATACTGATGAAGAGCTCGATTCTGCCTCAGACTCAGACAATGACACTCTTGGCTCTGAGGAAGCCCCAGAAGTACACCCTCCCCCCCCCTCTACAGGAGCTTCCCCTACCACCACCCCTGCCGCACAAAATGCATGACCTTGATATGGCGGCCATTTCCACTTTAGATGCTCAGGATATCTTTATATTGAATACTATCGTGGACGATACAAAGGCAGGAGATGATATTATCTACCACAACACTAAAACGAAGCACAAGTTGGCACGTGAAGATTTTCGCAAAATCCTGCGACCTGGGTCGACGATGCCAATGTCTATCTTCCGTGTCCTCCTCGCCAACTGTATCGAAATTTACAGAAGCCACAAGAGGAAGCAGCCTGTCTTTAATGCCTCACCCGCCCTATCCTTGGGCCTTCTATACAAGGATATCCAAGAAAAATCCATCGAACGTCTGCGTATCGGGCTAGCACAACGAGCACGTTATCTTACTGTGCCATTCCAAATTTTAAACCATTGGCTAGCTATGATTGTCGATACAGAGGCTCGGGACGCCACGGTTTATAACTTCTGTAGCACCGAGCTACCCGCCGGCACGATAAACTTTGTGGGTGAAGCAGCCGGCGAAGCAAGATGCATACCCTCTCGGCTGCTTAAGTTAATTTGGGTTGCACGCCCATCTCTCTGCCAAGACTGGAGCCATCCCTGGTTCAAAATTATAAACCCTCCAGTTCAAGCCGCAGAAGGATCCGGGGATTGCGCTTTCTGCACCATTCGTCACATCCAAGCGCTGAACCAAGAAATCCCTTTCTCTGCCCTGGTCACTGAAGATTTTCATTCCTTGAGAGGACGTTATGCGATGGAGCTCATCTGCGACAGACGGTTCTTTAAGGACCAAACGATGGCACCAGATGATGTCCCTTGCTACCTCTTCTCTGCTATCCAGCGACCGCAGTGGCGACCCTTCCGCCAAGCTCTAAAAGAGTCAGAGAAATCAAAGGGACCGACCTCCACTACCGAGCAAAGCAAAGACGTCAAAGATCCGTTGTCTGCCATCATACCATCTTTTCCAGACTTCGATCTCAGTGCTTGCAAAGGCCTATCCAGCTACGAACTACGTCTCATTATGTCAAAGCTTTCCGCCGAGAATGATGAGCTCGTTTTCATGTCTGGTGACATTCTTATAATGGCAGACACTCTGTGAGAATCTTTACAAATTAAAGGATCCCTCTCTGTTGGCCTTATGTCTGCCTATCAGCTTCTACTCGGACAAGATCACCCCACAGCATACATGGCGTCTCCATATCTGAAGGATGATCTTTTAAAGCTAAAAAACTTCGGCACAGCTGAAACACTAATCTCATATCTACAACACACAACACCGAAGTTCATCATGCTACCCTTCCTCTACCATGAACACTGGCTACTTCTGGCAGCAAACCTATCGGATGGAACAATTACAATTTATAACAGTTCTGATAGCCAGTACAACCCACGACAGAAAGTTTACGTCGTAACGCCAAAAACACCCACAGAGGTAGTGGCAAAAGAATGTGCTGAAAGATTAATTGATCTCCTTAGTCAGCACACAAAAGCTTATGCCAAAGAACACTTTCACCGCCCTTCCTTCTACCACAAGTGTCCCCAGCAAATCTGACAATCCAACGACTGCGGCTTCCATGTCCTCTACTGGATGTTTACCATCTTAGTTCTTCAGAAACCAGTAGAGGATATGACTGACGTAGACTATCACGCCCTGCGTGGACAGTTTGCAGTTAAGCTCCTCCAAGCACCAGGGGCAAGCTCAGGATTAACTGACGCCTAAATGCCCTTGTCCATGCATCTCTCAACCTATCCCTTTGACACTCTGTGGATAGAGTGCGTGATAAGTTAGGGGGGGAGTGCACTGGACAAGGGCGAGGTATCATCCTTCTCCAACTCTTCTAACTCATTTTTTCCCGCACATCATTTTCAAACTTTCTATTCGTACTTAGACTTTCTCCAGTAATTTTTTCAATAAAACAACTTCTAAGTATAACTTTCATCATGGAAAGTATCACCCTTACCTAAGTTAGAGATAAAGTAGTCCTCATATAAATAATAAGATTAGCTTACAGGCTTGAAATGGTGAATCCATAAAATTCATTCACTATTGGTTTCTATACTTTTGCTTCAATTCTATCTCAGACTCTTCACAGGTCAACTTCAGGGCCAAAGCGAACCGAAAACTCTCAAAGTCAAGAGGGAAATCAGGGAAATCCAAAATCAAGAAATCTCACGAGCGGACCACCAATAAAAAAATAAGTGCATGTCAGGAACCCCAAGAACAATTTTCTTCTTTCAATAAAAGAGGCTTGGCCGCCCAATCAAAAACCCTAACAAAACCCACTTCCTAAGCCTGTGAGATTCGAATAAAAGCCAGAGTGCTGAATAAAAACATGAGAGTTGTGCCATGCATAAGGACCTATATGAAGAGCCAACAAAGATCTCACCCGGCCGGTACATACAGCTGCCCTCATGAAGGCAGATGTGTTGTGCCCGGTAATGAGATCCTAAGGTTTCCTAATATATGATAAGGCTGATAAAAGAGCTCACCCGGCCGGTACATTCAACTTCCCTCATGAAGGCAGATGTGTCGTGCCCGGTAGTGAATCTCTAAAAAGCATAGACAAACCCTTCCCCACTTGAAGGGGGAGTTACACAATAAGCCTTTTAAGCCAGCCCTCATACCCACTCTAGCTACCAAATAGGTTTCTCCAAAGAAGTATAAAACTGATTAGAGTCGATGACATGCACACAATAAGAAAGGTGGTCCCAATGCGAGATTCATGATATAAAAGGAACCTGAGATCCATGCAACTTTTGATACTCGAAAGAGTTAGTGTAAGTAGAAGCCCTTATAAGACCTCGGTAGATCTCTGACCTAGAATTGAAGCAAGAGTATGGAAACCCTAATCAAATAAAATCGCCTCGCCATTACATGCCTTAGCTCTATCTAACTTGAGGACAAGCTAGACTCTAAGTTAGGGGGGGTGATAACCTCCCATTTTGTGACGTTATCTTATTAGTTATCTTTAGTTTTCCATACTCTTTCTTAGATAAACTAAATAGAATCATTAAACCTTCTTACTTTATTGCAGATACATCAATAAACTAACTTTTCCTCTTTTTCATTACAGAAAACACAAAAAAAATTACAAAGACTCCTCATGGTCCCAAGACCGCGAGAAGCCTCACGGTCCCAAGACCGCGACAAGCCTCACGGTCCCAAGACCGCGACAAGCCTCACGGTCCCAAGACCGCGAGAAGCCTCACGGTCCCAAGACCATGAGAAGCCTCATGGTCCCAAGACCGCGAGAAGCCTCACGGTCCCAAGACCGCGAGAAGCCTCACGGTCTCAAGACCGTTTGAGACCAAACAGTCTCAAGACCGTTTGGGCTCAACTTGAGCCTATAAATAGGACCTCAAGGGCCACTTCAAAAGGATCGAATTCCAAGACGCCCAAAGGCTGCCTCTCCAGATCTAGAGCACTCTGGTCTTCCGTCCACTGCCCCAAGGCTGCCAGTTTTGAGATCCGTGCTCATCATCAAGCTTCCTTCTCTCTCTTCTTTCTCTCTCTTCAACAAAGAAGGTGGGAAGAGGAAATCCTTCATCAAAGCAACCACGAAGTGCGAAGATCGTTGCTCTCTTCACCAAGGGTTCAACCTTCCCTCCTCCGTGGAGATGACGTTCTTTCTCTCTCTTCTCGCCTCCTTCTTTGCCATGAGCGAGTAGTTTCATTCACTAGGGTGCGGGGAGTAGCCCCACTACCCATGTTTTCATTTCATGCGATGTAATTCAATAACTTGTAATAAAGATACTCTTCTTTTCAGTTTGACTTCAATCGCTTAATGAATACTAGTTGCTTGATCATCAACTTGTGTTACATATTGTCTTTTGGTATGAATTGTCTATGTTTGTACCCTTAGATCTAAATATCGATTGAATGTTGGTTATGGATGTATGTAGTCACCATATGTCTGTTTCGGTGTCTAGAAGTGTTTTCATGAGTGGAGTAAACTCACCCCCATCGTTTCACTTTCATACTATGAAATGGAATCAGTTGACGTATGGAAGTGCAACCTTGGTAAGGTCGAGGAACACATTTCATGAAGGAGTAATGCAAAGCATGTGACCATTCATTATGGAATGGCTGGCATTGCAATACTCCACACTTCTCGTAGCTAGTTATCCGAAAGGAAGCTAGGACTACAAGATACTAACTGATTTGACTCTTTTTGTAGGTTGTTTTATTATGTTGCATGACTTGATCCATGTGTAGTGGTGTGAAACCCGATAACATCCTAGTGGTTTTTATCAATTGTTTACAACCTTAATCTTTACTTTCTTGCTTTACTTTCCTCGCATTTAGCTTTAAAACCAACATCAAACTTTCGATCTAAATATCAACTGTTAAGTAGTTAAGTAAAACTAAAACGTTTTCCATCTTGACTTCGTCAAGACCGTTGTCCCGAGGATTCGACCCTTAACTATACTACGATAAGAGTTTCGCGTGTCTTAGCACACGTGGGTGGAGTTCTTACCATAGTACTAGCAAGGCTAAACCTAAGGATTCATCACCTTAGGATTTTTAGTGGTGTTGCAAAACTCCATCAAAAATTGGCGCCGTTGCCGGGGACAACGGAACTTTTTAGTTTTTACTTAACAACTTCTTGGTTGATTAGGATTTTACACTTTTTCTTGATAACTACTCCAAAACTTCTTGATTTCTTCATTTCCTTCCATTATCCTAACGTGTGATTTTCCTTCTACTCAGGTAGAAAACGTGTATGCAACCCCCGCATAGCATCGGATTCTCTCCTGAACCAGAATACGATTCTGAGGTAGAAAGAAGTTTCCACCGAAGGAATAGACTTAACCGCCAAAGAGCCAGACAGATGGCCGAAGAGCAACGCCTTGTTGCAGAAAGAGTCAACGCCGCCATAGCAGCACAACGAGCACAACTTATTGCCGACACTCGTGCGTAGGTGCAAGCTGAGATCCGAGCTGAGGAACAAGCCCGCATCCAAGCAGAGCATGCTGCTGCTCAACTTGTGTTAAGAAACAAGCAACTTCGGGACTACGCAGTCCCGAAGAATTATGAAGACGATCATCTTGTCCGACCACCGATTATTAACATACCACACTTTGAAATTCAGACGCAATGGATCCAGATCATGGAAGGCATTTCTTTCTCCAGAGCACCTGGAGACGATTACATGGATCACCTTAATAGATTCAAGTCACTCTGCCGACTTGTACCCCAAGCAGGAATTGCTTTGGAAGCAATCATGTTACACCTTTTCCACTTCACCTTATCTGGAAGAGCACTAAGCTGGTACAACGCTTTGGATAGACACCCCATCATCACTACTTGGACTCCTTTAGAAGAGAAGTTTCCTGAGAAATTCTTTCCACCTTCGCTAACCTATGAGATTAGGGGACAGATTAATCACTTTTCCCAACTACCTGGAGAAACACTTGCTGAAGCTTGGGAAAGATTCAAAGAACTCCTGAGAAAGTGTCCTCACCATGGCATATCTCAAAATCAACTGATAGAAACATTTTACAGAGGAGTAAGTGATGATATCAAGCAATTCCTAGATTCCTCATCTGGAGGAAACTTTATGAGAAAGAATTATGAAGATGCCTGGAATATAGTTACGCTAGGGGCCGAGAACCAATCCAATTGGGGAAGGCCATCTAACCAACCCAAAGGCGTTCTCAAGGTTTACAAAGCAGAAGAATCCGTGGTCAGGTGGTACGGCCATGGTGAAGGGAAACTGGAAATGAATGGAGTGGATCAATACGACCGTGGCGAGGGGCCACAGCTGTGGTGAAGAGGCTGGGCCACGGGCGTGGTGTGTGGCCACGGGCGTGGTGTGTGGCGAACATTCTCCTGTAGACTCCTTGGCAATAAACATAACGGCCGTGGGCAGTGGCCACGGACGTGGTGATTCTGGCTTGTCATGGTCGTGGCCGAGGGCCATGCCTGTGGTGATTCTGGGCATTTCTCCTGTTGGAATTGCTGCTCCTTGGCAATAAACATTACGGCCGTGGGCAGTGGCCACAGCCGTGGTGAGGGCTTGAGCAGGCTGATGAACTTCAAACTTTGTCAAATTCGGATGTCCTTGCTTGGTGATGACTCTTTGGCCACTAAGGTAGGTTGGGGGAGCTTTGGGGCCTTCTTTGGGCCCCTCCATCACACTCGTCCATCCAGTGTGGTCCCAATACCTGAAAATAGTGCAACGAACATCCATAAGCGTATTTGCAATGATAATCATATTGGGGAGAATAACATGTAATTCTAATGCATTTGAATGTAATAAAGGTACAAAATGGCACAAGATACAACCCTAGAATAGGGTTGGATCACCACCCCAAACTTGAAACATACTTGTCCTCAAGTATGCTCCAACTCAATCTCTTTTCCATTTTCCACAATCAAAAGGTATGACAAATGCAATATGATGGGTGACAAATGCTAAATGGGATCAATGGTGACTAGGTACATGCAAATCACTTCCCTCCTATTCTACTTTCACAAACCAACCATGAAGGGAGCACAGAGCACATGAACTTTGCATATAATGCATGGGTTGTACAAGTTATCAATATCTCATCCATAAGGTTCCGGGTAGACCGTTTCATGATGATGTTAATCACTGATGACTAGGAGTGTCATTTCCCCTTCATGCCTTCAACCTTATGCTTCAAGTTATGCCAAATGACCCACATGGCTGCGGAAAAGGGATACAGTGAGCTAGATTTGAAGTTTCCTAGCTCAATGGGTATAAAAGTGGAAGAAAGGGATGCAGTAAGATTTTTGGAGTGTTTTTACACACTCATCTTTTCTTTATTTGAATGCTCTTAAATAGGAGCATCCTTTTATTTTATTTTGTTTTTCTTTTTCTTGCCCTTGGTGTAGATAGGGCATATGGTGGATAGAGTGAAGCGGGGAGATAAAGATGTGGCCACCCCAAACTTTTGGAGGTGGCCACGGCTAATATGTGCACTTTGGCATCTTTTTATGAGGCGGAGAGGTATGACGATGATGAAAGAGTGGTTGGGTCAAAGAGGGGTCACTTGGCATGATCTTCCACATAAGGTCTCCTGCATGAAAACTAGTCCAACACTTCACCATAGATATCACATCACATGAATGAACCAAATGAAATCCATATATCAATCAAGTAACTCCACAAACATTAAACGTTCTATGCTTGCTCGGATCATAATTCAATCAAACCAACACATTCCCAAGGGAGGTGATGAACATGTACGAAGTCACTCATTGATACCACATAGCACTTCATCATAGCATATCATCTTGTATTTGTCAAAGATAAGCAATTTCATTCAATATGGTAAAGATTGAGTCAAAACACGCTTTTTGGACAAGAAACATCAAATCTGGGCAAAATTGGCCAAAAAGGTGTCAAATTGCACTAAATCACATTCAAACACAATTTTAGGTAAAAAGCAAGTAAATCCTAGCTAAAATATGCAAAAATTAGCAAAAACCTACATGAGGCACAATGCATGGCTAAAATTTTGAAAAATTACGCAAAAATGACGAAAATGAAAACTACATGACATGCATGGATATGACATAAAAACAATAAAATGAAAACTAAAATAAATGGCAAGATGTAGAACAAAAATCACTAGATAGAGAGAAGGGAGGTGCGTACCGCCCTACCCACCCCAAACTTTAGAATCATGTTGTCCTCAGCATGAAACTATAGCTTAGGGTAGATAGGGGGAGTGTCAGTGCTGCTGCGAGGACTGGTCTGGCCCCTGGGGGTGATCAGGAAGAGGGACGGTGCCTGTCGGAGGATGCTGGTTCTGGTAGTACTGTCCCCAGTATGCATCCTGGGGCGGAGGGTAGGCTGCTGGATATTCCGCTACACCACCCCAAAAATCTTCACCCCATTCGGGGTTCCTTGCTGCCTGGGCGTGGTTGTAGTGGTACATGTGGTTGACCTGGTAGTGTAATTGTTGTTGGTCTTGCCACATGTGCTGCTGGGTGAGCTGCACCTGCTGCTGTATCTGATAAAGATCCTCAAGTTGTGCCTGGATGTGTGACATGTCATAGGCGTTGCTCAACGGCTGCTGCAGCTGGGATGTTCCCTCATCCCTCCTTCGTCTTCGCCAGGGTTTCTCTTGTTCTTCAACTGGTTGTTCCTGCCCCTGCACATTTGAATCTGCCATTTCTTCATGTGCGGCAGCGGCTCCCCTGACGTAGGTCTCTCTGGGGTGATCTCTCTCCCATTTTGCTATTTTGTCTCTCATCTTGTAGTAGATTCCCAACACGGATAGAAGAGGCACCGCGTGGTATGGGAGCTCCAGCTCGAGATCCGGCAGACTGGTAGTGAGATAAATCAGCCTATTGCCATCCTTCTTGATGGTGAGTGAGCAGATGAGATAATCCATATCAACATAATCTATAGGACACCCATCTTCGAGCCCAGAGAGATCATGGCCCAACCCGAGTGCAATTGAAGTGACCAACCCTCCCATGACAAATGGAGTCTTGCTCTTATAGGGTATGGACTTCATATGGTCAATAAGTAGCACTCCTAGGTTGACATGCTGCTTTTCTGTCATGGCTTTCAGGACAAACATTTCTTTTTGTGAGATCGTGCCCTGATTGTCATATCTTCCCACGATGGTATTAGCAAGGACTTTTTGCGTACGTGTAGCGGATGAGAGGGTTGCTTAGAGCTGAAGTCTTCACCCTCCCTACATAATACCCATCTCTGCCTGTCATTTGTTTCCAGAAAAGCACGTAATCATACTTCGAATCTTTTTCCAACAAGCCATCATCAAGTTCTTTGGCTTCCTTCGGACTTGCCGCAAAAATGTTGTTCAAGTCCTTCGATGTGAGCGTGTAGAAATGGCCTAAGATGGAAAACTTCAAAGCATCTTTTCCTCTCACTCTTGACTTTTCCAGTGTAGCAAAGAACTCCTTGGTCATCTGGTCATATGATATTTGGGGCGTGAAGAGAACATGCCACAGCCCCACGGTCTTCAAGCTCTCTTCTACAGCCTCCTCGATGCCCAAGGTATCAAGTATCTTCTCACTGCCATACCTTGTTGTAACGACCCCGTCTCCCGGTAACCCCCAATTAAGGGAGACCCGAAGGTCAGAGCCGTTATTCAATTAACAGGATCAAAGGTTCGACAAATAATCAATAATAATTAAATAAACTTTACCAACTAAAGCTAAAACTGGTATAAAATAAAACTTTGTTTACCTTTTTAAAAGATGGGATTTCTAAACTTCTATCCATGAAGATGTTACTCTAACTAATCCTCCTGTGTACGTTACTTCTCATTGAATTCCACATATGCCACTTTACTGTTTGTTCTTTTCATTTGTACCTAAAACGCCGACAAACAAAACGTCGGTCAGTATATCGAAATATACTGGTATGTGGGGTCAACCAAAAGTTTGCACATATGACTAACAATTTAATAATCACAATCAAATTATTTAACAATCCTATTTACACTTTTCAATATGACATCCTCCACCGCTTTTTCCCTAACCCTGGCATACCCACCTTAGGGTGCCCTTTTGCCAATGACTTAAGGCCACCTTCTCAATCCCGAGCTTGGTGCCTGGGGGTCACCACTCATGGTGCCCACTAGTCATGCAATAACATAGGCCACCTTCTTAGTGCCTGGGGTCACCACTCAAGGTGTCCATTGGTCTACCCATCTGGGCCTGACCTTTGGCATCATCCATCAGGGTGGCATGTAGGTGCGAGAATCCATACTTCTATTATTAAGGTGATAGTCATAGTGACTTTATAATTTGCGAGTATGAACATCCAAACAGTTTAATTGCAGTCAATGCGATTAACCATCCGGCAAACATGCGGAAAACTAATGCGGTTATTCGTAAGCGTAACCACATACCTGATCTGATGATTTTAATAGAAATATCCATGCAAATAAGAATCCAAGCAAGCAAGCATTCAATAAGATCCTGAAACATTTATACAATTTCCTATTATTACTCATGTCATTAAGATCTATTAAATCTAGCTCGCTTCCTAGGGTTTCTAGTCCCCTTTTAGGGTTTCCGTTGCAATTAGGGTTTCTCTTTCATATTTTATTATTTAAACCCTAATTACTCATAAACCCCAATTATTCATCTAGTGGTCACACAAGATGTTAAGGTTATGCTTTAACAACATTTAATCTTATTTTCAGATTAACAACACCATTATCTATCAATTAAGTCCATCAAGACTCTTTTCATTAAAGCTACTATTTTAATCCTTTTTACTTCATGGCAAAATTATTATAAGCATTTATCATCAATTCATAGCCCATTATGATCTAAGTCGCATATGAATTCATTTTATCATAATTTTACCCTTTTATTCCTGAGAAATCCCTAATTACTACTTTTAGGGTTTTTATCCAGAATTAAGGACTTTTGTACTCTAATAGTTTAGATTCCACATATTTCAACTCCAATCATCAAATTTGTCAATTAAAGCCATTAATAAACTCATCCACTAACATTAGGGTTTCAAGGCCCATTAGATTATTATTCATGCACAAGAAACTCAAAATTAATCTAATTATATGCAAAGTTCATCCTTTTTGTACCTAATGTCCCTTTTTATCATTAACAGGCTAATATCAACTTTATTCATCAATTAAACCTCCTAATCACATTAAACACATCAAAATAGGGTTTCTTAATCATCATTACATTAAAGTTAATAACTTGTACTACTTTTCGAATTGCAATCAGAATTAAGATTCAACTATATTTTTAATGGATTCCTCTCGTTTTTGTGAGCAAAATTCATGTATCATATGTTCTCATCGGAGCTACCAATTAAGAGTTATGAATTTTGTAAAATTACCTTCTTCGGGCCAATCACAGAGCGCCACGTCGCTTGGCTCCATGCAACGTCGCTGGACACTTATAAAAACATGACGAAAAGACTCTTTTGCCCCTTGCTTAAGTCGCTGTTTATTCAGCCCGCGAAGGGCAGAGTCGTCCAAAGCTATTTAGTCGTCTTCTACCTCGAACCTTCGGCTGCGGCCGCCGCTGGCCGTCCTCCCGCGGTCTACCTCTCCTCTCTGGAGACTCGGGAACCACCGCAGGTGGGTGCCCTACCTCCGACGCACCTCGGCGCACGCGGGGCGTCCGCAGCTTGCAGCCCACACGCGCGTTTCTAGGTGAAACTCGTCCCTTCATTGCTGCTGCGATAGCTGCACGTTGCAGACCTACTGCACTAGTTGTGCGATGGCAGGAGCGTTAGGTTAGCAACCGCTTAGCTCTAGAGGGTCGTGGAGTCTTCCCACCTTAACTCAGGCCATCAACCACTTCTCATCACTCCGGGATAGGTCCATACCCTCATGGTTAGGGTTTCACGATGAAGAACAAGAAGAAGATGGGGGAAAGAGAGTGGGAGATGCGGAATATCTCTGGAACTCGTCCCAAAGGGCCTACCCCTTTTATAGGGGAGGAATCCTCGCCCTAACATGCCTGTCTAAGAGGGAACAAGTCCCTTTCTTAATAGGAAACCAAATCCTTTATTAGGAAGTAGACCTCTCTCTCTCCTTTATCTTTGGATATTCTCAATTATATGAATATTAGAAATACGAACATCCATTTTCTAATTCTCTTTAAACTTGCCTTTTTAAACTATTGGTCACGAAATTTAGTTTCCCTTTTAATAGAAAATATCCTCCTTTTAATAATAACATGGGATTTATTAATAATGTACTCTCATTATATTCTTATTTTCTTTTATTGCTATTTTCTCTTTCCTCTTCCTTGATTGGGACTTCTTGAATCCCAATAAAACTCAAAGAATTCGAAATTCTTTATTTAAGGAACACTCATTATCATTAAATGCATCAATATGCATTATTCCCATTATCTTGCCTATTTCTTTTTAAAATATTTCCTCTTTGTTGATTTCTCTTTATTTCTCTCTTATTTTCCTCATTAGCATTCCTTTTATTATTAGGAAACATTGGGATACGAAATCCCACTAAGGATAACTCAAAAATACTTCTTTTCACATGTTTTCCCTATTTCATCAATGTTTTCAATTTTCTTTATTAACAAGGAAATACTTAATTGATATTTTCTTTTCTTATTGCCTTTTCTTTGCAACTTTGGACTCCTTGGAACCCAAGGAATCTAAGAGGCACGAAATCCTCTTTGGATTTGCCTTCTAGAGGTTTCCACACCTTTCTTATCTCAATTCTCAGTTATTCATTAATTAATTGAATATCCTTGTTATTGGGCCCAATAGCCAACAAAGCCCACAAATCAAACAACAAGGCTATTGTAAATGAAATCCATGCATTTATCCATTATTTGTTCATTTATATTCATTATGAGAAAATAAATTCCTCAACCAATGAACCCAAAATTTGGGGTTGTAACATCCTTCCCCTCTTATAAGAATTTTGTCCTCAAAATTCCAGCAAGCAAGCAAACAAACAGGATAATCCCTTCTTATGTCCATCAAGGCTACCATGTGGCTTTACCCTAACCATGGTGCTTTCCAAGAACCTTCATCATCTCATATTCTTCCATCTGAGTTCTTTCTTACCTTGGTATATCGTACCCTCATAGGTGACTCAGGACATTTCAGCCTTTCAAAAGCTGAATAGGTTCAAGGCTCAACACATGGCTTGGGTACCTCACATCGTGCTCTAGATCGGACTCATGTAACACATTATACATCATGTTATCCTGAGGGGTAAGAATACACAACCATCTCCACCAATCCATCTCAAATGGATTCCTATATCGGGGATTCAGCTCTCTTAGCTGTAGCTTAGAGGGGTCGGATTTTCACATTATTCCTCCACAGTGAATTGCATGTCAGTCTGCTTTGTATCAGCTCGTGACTCATGTCACCATTGGGCTTTCTCTCAGCCATTGCACGATCAAAGCGACGTCATCTGCACACCCCTGGGGTTCTTTTATGACCTTCGCGAGGCCTCCTTCACCAACATCTTCATAATGAAGTGGTGACCGACACTACCTCCTTATGGAACATCTTGCATCCCGATAAAGGCCATGGTGGTTAACATCACATCTTAGGAACTGTCTCTATGTATCACCCTAAATGAGCACACATGCTCTCATCAGACCCACTAGTCCGGATCATACTGTCCATTAGTATGGGGTGATAAACTGTACAACCACTGAGCTCTTCATGTATCTACTTCCACCTTATGGAAGTGAACCTTTAGGTCACATCAAGAACCTTTGAATTCGCATCATGGTGTAGTTGAACCATCTCATCTCATATGCAGTTCAACCAGATCTGTCCCTTGACAGAACTCTTCCTTTCTCATGTCATCTAGGTAAGGTGATCTACCATAACCCATATTGTATCTTGACCTTTTTGGTCTAGGAGAGACTCACAACATCCATAATGATGAACTCTCATTCCTTCTCGGGAACTCTTTATACTTTACATCCATGCACTGGGTTAATGGTGTTCGTCCTTCACCTCCTGGCTTGCATGGCCACATGCTACATGCAACTTTGTTTTATGCATCTGAAATGCTACCATCACTTACTATCTTTGTAGTACCAAGGTATATCATGTACTCATGTATTGATGCCTCAGAAACCCTAAACCACTTTAATCAGGGTTTCGTCACTTTCTTTTCCAAAGAAGTGAATTTGAGGTTCCAACACCATCCTTTCACTACATCAAGGACTAACTGGCTAACTAAACAACCATTAACTTGTTCAACCTATCTCCTCATATCTGAGTGTTAGCCAAAACACATCTTCTCTCCAAACGTAGGGTTAGCCTAACAACTCCCTTCTAGCCAATCTAGACAACTCTATTTCCACCAGAGCATCCATTACCACATCACATCCTTCGATATTAAGCAATGTTGAAGACATACTCTTCCATGTATTATACTTATCATCTCATCTCAAACTCTAAGTTTGTCTTCATCAAGAAACTCTAAGCTCCTACTCACTGTGATCGAACTCGTCCTTGGTTAATCTGCAAATTCCAGATAGTTCCTGATAAAACATCCTCATAAGCTAGCTACACTACCTCTCATAGTGTTTGCGAACCATCCATGTATCATTCCTTCCACATCTCTATCATTATTCCTTATAGCAACGTTCCAACTTACAACATCTTTGTCCTTGGTGTGTGGCATGCATACTGTCCTATCTCTCACTCTCATAACAAGAAGAAATAAGCATTTGGCGGCCGTCCAAATACAGAGTTCTTCCTATTCCAAGAGTAGGGATGGTACAGCCCACCTCGCCAGTACACCTCCGTTGAAACGTGCAACTCATGTCTCTATATCGCAATCATCATTATATCAAAGTTACTTTCATGGAAAACTGGCCTCGAACCTTCTTGGGTTTACACACAATCCTTGGTCATATCCTCTAGGTCTGTAGGGTGCCGGCACTTTTGGGGTCATCCCTCTTCCCATATGCACCAGAGAGTGCCCTACTCGCTTGCCCTTTGGGTCACATGAGTTAATGAAGGTGATCAATCTCCTAACCCATGGCCCTCAGACAATGATAGCTGTTACCTCCCGACCCTATGGTCATGCGCAATTAGGGAATTAGGCAACTCCGTCTTTCATCGGTCTTATCCCTACCTGACCCTAGGATAGACTTGGGATTATCTTATAGTACATGTCTGACTTAGAACCTTACCCAAGCTTTCATCACCTCTTTCTGCATTCATGACTGACTTTCATCCCTTCATAGGGGTCATGGCAACCTGCCTACCTTGGTCAGGCCCCATACTGGTTACCTCCATGGTAACTCATCCACATGCACTTAGAGATGGTTATCTATGGGCCTATAGGTTCATTTTCATACCATGTACTCTTCACTTATCTTCTCAAGATCCTATGAGACCTCTTCAGGTCACCTCAAAACCGACAGAACTGGTACACACCCTACCAAGGGTCCTCTCCCAGGATGGGAGGAAACTACAACCCATGACAGCAAGGTCACAACCACCCTTAGGGTTTACACCCGTATGAGCATGCTAAAACCAACAACTACTAAGACACAAGCGTACCTACAAAACCATGCTAGATCACACTCATTCTCTTTCCTCATCCTCAGATCAACTTATTCGTGAGGGGTTCATCAAACATACCCTTACCTGAAGGGGTTTTCCTTTACCTCTACACATTAAGAGTACCATGCTTGAAACTATAGAGACTCAAATCTTAACATGAGCATTGGGTACACTGCTTCCCCTCTTAGGCCTAGGAACCCTATGTTCACTTTTGGGTATCCAACTGCATGTTCAAACTCTTAACCATGAATCAAGCATGTTCAAGATATGTCATGTACTTTCCATGATCTTTCTACTTAAGCAACACTTCAGAGTTGATTCCTCTTCCTAGACAACCAACTAGGTATAAAGCTTCACAACTGGTTACTTAAACCTCCTCAGGGTCTAAAGCACTCTTTATCTCATCCAGTAGGTACTCACTTAAACCATAGGTACTAGAAGCGTCATCCTCCCTCTAAGGTTTGGTCCCTCTAAAGGCAACCAAGACATCATCAGCCTTCAGGGGTCAAACATAAGGCAACCACTATCATCCACTTAGGTCGCATCATCCTCGATTATCCACTGTTCCCTATGTCTCGGAACCTAAGCTTCCAATCCTCTTTCTTGAGTCCTTCTTTCTCTCTCTAAAGCTAACTCCACATCCAGCCATATTGCTTGAGGTCCTTTCTCCATGAAGGATCAAGCTTCACTAGCATACCTCCACATGGGGAAAACCTATGCTTCAAACTTATGTTTACCCAAGGTTATCCATAACCCCCTATGCTTATCTCATAAGTCATCCCTCATGATCTCTTGACTAGGGTTTCGTTTAATGTCACCATTGCTGACGCACTCTGGGTACAAGTTATATCCTATGGTGACAGCCCTATAGGCTCTTCTCTAACCTCATCCATGAAGGAGTTACCCTTCGCCCAAACATGCACGACCCTCTCCAGGGTTGGGTCGCCAAAGGTACTAGGTGATCCAACCTCTCATGGCCCATATGACGATCCCAAGGCATGTCCAACCACACACTCGGTCTAACTCATCATGTCATCTCTATCTCTAACCTTCACTTAGGGTTAGGGTTACCATCATCCTCAAAGGATGTGCTAGGTTTCTACCTTGAGTGGAGGTCTCTACCTCCACGACTGACTCTCTCTACTCATCCTCCTACCAAGGAGGTCCATCCTCAGGTCTCTCCTGAGGGCAATAACAACTCATGTCATGCGACCTAAGCATGTATCTATTCCTTTACGCTTACTCTATTAAGCTTATGTCCATGACATCTTATTTACATGCTTTTTATTAATTTGCTGGAGGATTCCTTAATCCTTATCAACCTTACCCATACCTCAAGAGGGTGAGGGAAAGAGAGAAAACCCTAATCCTTAAGGTCCTTAACAGAATTTGAGTTGAGAAAGGATGAACGAGATAAGAGAGTCCTAAAAGGTATCTTATTTCGATTCATACCCTAAGACTTTGGCCAGGCAGTCACACGGATCCGGGAGTCCTCGTATTCCGACTAGCGGTGCGGAGGAAAATATTGCCAGCCCCCGGTCGTGATCCTTTTCTAGACACCTCAGTCTTTCGGATAATCCTCTAATAACTCCCTTGGGTTCTACGGAATTTGTAAAATTTAATAATTATTAAAGATTAGATGAGGAACCTATGCTCTGATACCAATTGTAACGACCCCGTCTCCCGGTAACCCCCAATTAAGGGAGACCCGAAGGTCAGAGCCGTTATTCAATTAACAGGATCAAAGGTTCGACAAATAATCAATAATAATTAAATAAACTTTACCAACTAAAGCTAAAACTGGTATAAAATAAAACTTTGTTTACCTTTTTAAAAGATGGGATTTCTAAACTTCTATCCATGAAGATGTTACTCTAACTAATCCTCCTGTGTACGTTACTTCTCATTGAATTCCACATATGCCACTTTACTGTTTGTTCTTTTCATTTGTACCTAAAACGCCGACAAACAAAACGTCGGTCAGTATATCGAAATATACTGGTATGTGGGGTCAACCAAAAGTTTGCACATATGACTAACAATTTAATAATCACAATCAAATTATTTAACAATCCTATTTACACTTTTCAATATGACATCCTCCACCGCTTTTGCCCTAACCCTGGCATACCCACCTTAGGGTGCCCTTTTGCCAATGACTTAAGGCCACCTTCTCAATCCCGAGCTTGGTGCCTGGGGGTCACCACTCATGGTGCCCACTAGTCATGCAATAACATAGGCCACCTTCTTAGTGCCTGGGGTCACCACTCAAGGTGTCCATTGGTCTACCCATCTGGGCCTGACCTTTGGCATCATCCATCAGGGTGGCATGTAGGTGCGAGAATCCATACTTCTATTATTAAGGTGATAGTCATAGTGACTTTATAATTTGCGAGTATGAACATCCAAACAGTTTAATTGCAGTCAATGCGATTAACCATCCGGCAAACATGCGGAAAACTAATGCGGTTATTCGTAAGCGTAACCACATACCTGATCTGATGATTTTAATAGAAATATCCATGCAAATAAGAATCCAAGCAAGCAAGCATTCAATAAGATCCTGAAACATTTATACAATTTCCTATTATTACTCATGTCATTAAGATCTATTAAATCTAGCTCGCTTCCTAGGGTTTCTAGTCCCCTTTTAGGGTTTCCGTTGCAATTAGGGTTTCTCTTTCATATTTTATTATTTAAACCCTAATTACTCATAAACCCCAATTATTCATCTAGTGGTCACACAAGATGTTAAGGTTATGCTTTAACAACATTTAATCTTATTTTCAGATTAACAACACCATTATCTATCAATTAAGTCCATCAAGACTCTTTTCATTAAAGCTACTATTTTAATCCTTTTTACTTCATGGCAAAATTATTATAAGCATTTATCATCAATTCATAGCCCATTATGATCTAAGTCGCATATGAATTCATTTTATCATAATTTTACCCTTTTATTCCTGAGAAATCCCTAATTACTACTTTTAGGGTTTTTATCCAGAATTAAGGACTTTTGTACTCTAATAGTTTAGATTCCACATATTTCAACTCCAATCATCAAATTTGTCAATTAAAGCCATTAATAAACTCATCCACTAACATTAGGGTTTCAAGGCCCATTAGATTATTATTCATGCACAAGAAACTCAAAATTAATCTAATTATATGCAAAGTTCATCCTTTTTGTACCTAATGTCCCTTTTTATCATTAACAGGCTAATATCAACTTTATTCATCAATTAAACCCTCCTAATCACATTAAACACATCAAAATAGGGTTTCTTAATCATCATTACATTAAAGTTAATAACTTGTACTACTTTTCGAATTGCAATCAGAATTAAGATTCAACTATATTTTTAATGGATTCCTCTCGTTTTTGTGAGCAAAATTCATGTATCATATGTTCTCATCGGAGCTACCAATTAAGAGTTATGAATTTTGTAAAATTACCTTCTTCGGGCCAATCACAGAGCGCCACGTCGCTTGGCTCCATGCAACGTCGCTGGACACTTATAAAAACATGACGAAAAGACTCTTTTGCCCCTTGCTTAAGTCGCTGTTTATTCAGCCCGCGAAGGGCAGAGTCGTCCAAAGCTATTTAGTCGTCTTCTACCTCGAACCTTCGGCTGCGGCCGCCGCTGGCCGTCCTCCCGCGGTCTACCTCTCCTCTCTGGAGACTCGGGAACCACCGCAGGTGGGTGCCCTACCTCCGACGCACCTCGGCGCACGCGGGGCGTCCGCAGCTTGCAGCCCACACGCGCGTTTCTAGGCGAAACTCGTCCCTTCATTGCTGCTGCGATAGCTGCACGTTGCAGACCTACTGCACTAGTTGTGCGATGGCAGGAGCGTTAGGTTAGCAACCGCTTAGCTCTAGAGGGTCGTGGAGTCTTCCCACCTTAACTCAGGCCATCAACCACTTCTCATCACTCCGGGATAGGTCCATACCCTCATGGTTAGGGTTGCACGATGAAGAACAAGAAGAAGATGGGGGAAAGAGAGTGGGAGATGTGGAATATCTCTGGAACTCGTCCCAAAGGGCCTACCCCTTTTATAGGGGAGGAATCCTCGCCCTAACATGCCTGTCTAAGAGGGAACAAGTCCCTTTCTTAATAGGAAACCAAATCCTTTATTAGGAAGTAGACCTCTCTCTCTCCTTTATCTTTGGATATTCTCAATTATATGGATATTAGAAATACGAACATCCATTTTCTAATTCTCTTTAAACTTGCCTTTTTAAACTATTGGTCACGAAATTTAGTTTCCCTTTTAATAGAAAATATCCTCCTTTTAATAATAACATGGGATTTATTAATAATGTACTCTCATTATATTCTTATTTTCTTTTATTGCTATTTTCTCTTTCCTCTTCCTTGATTGGGACTTCTTGAATCCCAATAAAACTCAAAGAATTCGAAATTCTTTATTTAAGGAACACTCATTATCATTAAATGCATCAATATGCATTATTCCCATTATCTTGCCTATTTCTTTTTAAAATATTTCCTCTTTGTTGATTTCTCTTTATTTCTCTCTTATTTTCCTCATTAGCATTCCTTTTATTATTAGGAAACATTGGGATACGAAATCCCACTAAGGATAACTCAAAAATACTTCTTTTCACATGTTTTCCCTATTTCATCAATGTTTTCAATTTTCTTTATTAACAAGGAAATACTTAATTGATATTTTCTTTTCTTATTGCCTTTTCTTTGCAACTTTGGACTCCTTGGAACCCAAGGAATCTAAGAGGCACGAAATCCTCTTTGGATTTGCCTTCTAGAGGTTTCCACACCTTTCTTATCTCAATTCTCAGTTATTCATTAATTAATTGAATATCCTTGTTATTGGGCCCAATAGCCAACAAAGCCCACAAATCAAACAACAAGGCTATTGTAAATGAAATCCATGCATTTATCCATTATTTGTTCATTTATATTCATTATGAGAAAATAAATTCCTCAACCAATGAACCCAAAATTTGGGGTTGTAACACTTGTGGTGACTATTCGCCTCATCAAGCACTCCGGGTATTTGTGAGAGATATGCCTTTGCCTCAGCCCCCTCCCATATGAAGTTCCCTCGGGTACCTTGCCCATGATTTTTAGTCGTTCCTCCTCCATCCTTGCCAGAACATCATCATCCTCCATGGACAGTTCCATATCCTCATCTTCACTATTTTCATCGTCCGCCGGCGTGTAAGTTTTCGAACCCGAAGTGGTATCCAGATTGTACCACTGTGCCAGTTGCTCCTCTCTGGGCTGCAATTGCCGCACGGACTGCGACTGCTCATCTTGGCCCTCTGACGCACGGGATGTGGATAGGCGTGATGTGGATGGCCCCATTTTTGTTCGCCGGGCTCGCGAGGCAGCTTCTGGTATCACTTCATCAACCATTTGATCGGGGGTAGCCTCCTCGGACTCCTCCTCTTCTTCTTCCTCTCCTCCCGCATAGGTCTCGTCAGTGAGGTGGATGCCGTCGGATGAGTGGGATGTGGAGGTGAGTGGAGATGGTGTGTGGGACGGTGCGGTGACGTTGGTGGAGGCATTTTTGGAACGCTGCCCTCCAGTGATGACGTTGAGGGTCGCCTTCGCCCCACTCTTCACCATCTTCCCTGCCTTCTTCATGATTTAGGTTGGAATTTTGAAAATGAGTAGGGAGTGGTATGGGAGTGGATTGGGTGGTGGAATGGGGAGATAGGAAGGTTAGGAAGGTGATTTGGAGGTTTAATTTGGGTTTGGTGGATGAAAAGTGGGATTTAGTGGAGGTTTTAGGTAGGGAATGTGGCTGGGCGGTTTTGAGAAGAAGGTGGAGAAGGAGGTTCGATTGGGAGTGTATTTGTGGTGGAAAAGGGAGTAGGGTGACTGGAGAAAGGTATGGTGGAGAGAGGAGGGTGATTGGGGGTGTTTTGGAGGGCTAGAGGTGGAAGACGAGTGCCCACGGTGGTGCTGGCGGCGTCACGGCCGTGCTCTGCGCGGGGAAGAATAAGAAAAGAGGAAGGGTGGTTTGGAGAGTGTATATAGAATCTTGCTAAACCCGGTCCGGCCACGGTTGTGGCCAATGGCCACGGTCGTGGTACTTCCATCAAAGAACGGGCGTGGCGTCATCCCACGGGCGGGTTGTCGCTGAAGGAGCCTCGTCTGACCTCAATATGGCCATGGCCGGAGGACACGGTCGTATTTCTCTGTGTTTGCCACGGCCGTGGCTGAGGGCCATGGTCGTGGGCCAAATCTCTAAAATTCCTGTTGGCTCCTGTAACTTTCGACCAATAAACATTACGGCCGTGGCCTTGTGCCACGGCCGTGTTGGGCTCTTAGACAACCTCAACTCAGCAGCACTTCATTTTTTTCTTCGATATTTCTCTACTTAGTGTGTATCATCTTCCATTTCATCAAAACTAAAAACAAAACTATCAGGCACAAGTGTGCGTGTGTGTATTTGTGTAAAACAAAACTAAAGTATCAAAGGAAGGGTTCGAGAATCTCAAACCACGTGGGTTGCCTCCTACTAGTGCTAAATTTAACGCCTTCAGCCAGGCTTATTGATTGTTGGGATTTTTCACTTTTTCGGAATCTTCAAAAGATCCTTGTAGTAAATCCCTTTCTCATCCTCGTCCAAGCATTCTTCTTCCTCGGATTCTTCTTCTATAAGCATGACAATATCAAAATCTTGATTGGCCTTGTCCGGGCCAACCTCAACAACAGATTTCAGCCTCTGCCCATTAACGGCGAATTCCTTTGCTCCTTCTTTTGCACAAATGATCACTGCCCCGGATGGGTACACCTTCTTGACAAGGTAAGGACCTTCCCATCTAGAATGAAGCTTTCTGGGAAAGAACTTCATCCTTGAATTGTATAGCCAGACCCATTTGTCGGGCTCAAACTCTTTCTTCTTTATGATCTTGTCATGTAGAAACTTGGTTCTTTCCTTGTAGCTCTTTGACATTTCATATGCCTCATGCCACATTTCTTCTAGTTCATGCAATTGAATCTTTCTTTTCATTCCGCCTTTCTCTTCATCAAAGTCCATCGTCTTCAAGGCCCACAATGCCTTGTGCTGCATCTCAACCGGCAAATGGCAACTCTTACCATAGACAAGCTTGAACGGTGTAGTGCCAATCAGGGCTTTATATGCAGTCCTATATGCCCATAAAGCTTCATTGAGGCGAAGTGACCAATCCTTGCGGTCTGGTCGCACCGTCTTCTCCAAAATGAGCTTTATCTCCCGATTCGCCAACTCAACTTGACCACTCATTTGAGGGTGGTAAGGAGAGCTACACGATGGTTAACTCCATGTCTCTTTAGCAGCCCTTCGAAGGTGCGGTGAATGAAATGACTCCCGCCATCACTAATCATAGCCCTTGGAACACCAAAACGGTTAAAGATGTTGGATTTCACAAAATCACACACCACCTTATGATCATTTTTTCTTGTTGCCACAGCCTCAATCCATTTTGATACATAGTCTACGGCGACCAAGATGTAGACATACCCAAAAGGAGGGAAAGGACCCATAAAGTCAATCTCCCAAACATCAAACACTTCTACCACCATGATAGGTGACAAAGGCATCATGTCCCTCTTTGAGATAGTGCCCACTTTTTGGCACCTGATGCAACTCTTGCAAAAGTCATGAGCGTCTTTGAACAATGTCGGCCAATAGAATCCACATTGAAGAACTTTGGCGGCCGTGCGTTTCCCTCCAAAATGGCCTCCGCACACTCCAGAATGGCACATAGATAAGACTTCTTGCTGCTCCATCTCCGAAATGCACCTCCTAATGAGTTGGTACGGGCAATACTTAAAGAGGTGAGGGTCATCCCAAATGTAGTTCTTTACCATAGCAAACAATCTCTTGCTTTCCTCTCTTGTCCACATGGTCGGTATCCTCCCACTGGCTAGGAAATTCGCTATGTGCCTGTACCATGGCTTTTGGATAGATGAGACTAGGAGGAGTTGTTCATGTGGCATTGTCTCTTTGATTGGACTTGTCATATCAAAAGGTCCATCAAGACGGGATAGATGATCTGCAGCGCCATTTTCTATTCCTTTCTTATCCACAATTTCTATGTCAAATTCTTGGAGCAACAAAATCCATCGGATCAACCTTGGTTTTGAGTCTTTCTTGGACATAAGATACTTCAACGCAACATGGTCCATGTAGATTGTCACTTTGTTTTGCAAGAGATACGGCCGAAACTTGTCAAGAGCGAAGATCACCGCAAGCAACTCCTTCTCGGTAGTCGTATAGTTGTTTGAGCATCGTCTAATATTTTGCTTGCATAATAGATAGCATGAGGAATTCGTCCAATGCGTTGACCTAGCACAGCCCCCACCGCCATATCGGATGCATCCGTCATGATCTCGAACGACAAACAGAAATCCGGGGGCTGCATGATAGGAGCAGAAATGAGCCTTTCTTTTAAATGATTGAAGGCTTCAACACATTTGTCATCAAACTGGAATTCAACATCTTTCTCAAGTAATTGACAGAGTGGTCTTGAGATTTTTCTAAAGTCCTTGATAAAACGCCGGTAGAAGCCTGCATGTCCCAAGAAAGATCGAACATGTCTTACGGTCGAAGGAAAGTCGAGTGTAGAAATAAGGCCCACCTTGGCCTTGTCAACTTCAATCCCATCTTTCGAAACTCGGTGTCCCAAAACTATACCCTCAGGTACCATGAAATGACTTTTTTCCCAAGATAGAACTAAGCGAACTTTCACACATCTTTCCAGAACCACAGCTAGATGTAGCAAGAATTCATCAAAGGTCTTCCCAAAAATTCAAAAATCATCCATGAAGACCTCAAGTGATGAATCAAGCATGTCACCAAAGATCGAGGTTACACATCTATGGAAAGTGGAAGGGGCATTGCACAATCCAAACGGAATTATCCGGTAGGCAAATGTACCGCTTGGACAAGTGAATGTCATCTTTTCCTGGTCCGCCAGATGCACAACAATATGAAAATATCACGAGTACCCATCAAGAAAACAGTAGAAGCTCTGCCCAACCAATCTCTCTAAGATCTGATCAAGAAACGGAAGTGGGTAGTGATCCTTCTTTGTCTTTTTGTTGATCTTCCGGTAATCCACGCACATTCTCTACTTGGATTGCTCTCTCACCGGCATAAGCTCACCATCGACATTTTCTGTAACCGTAATCCCACCCTTCTTGGGCACGACTTGGATGGGGCTCACCCATGTACTGTCAGAATTGGGGTAGATGATCCCTGCATCAAGCAACTTAACAACCTCTTGAGTTACAACATCCTTCAACTTTGGATTTAGCCTTCTTTGCATTTCACGGGTCGGCCTCGCTTCTTCTTCCAAGTATATCCGATGCACACAGATAGAGGGGTCAATCCCTCTCAAGTCAGCAATAGACCATCGAATGGCTTGGATGTTCTTCCTCAAGACTTCCATCAAGGCATCTTCTTTCTCAGGAGAGATAATAGAGGAAATGATCACTGGGAGGGTGTCATTTGAGCCAAGGAAAGCGTACTTCAATCCTTCAGGAAGTTTCTTCAACTCAAGAACGGGGGGTGCTTCAAGGGAGTTCTTCAAAGGTGCAGAGATAGAAGGGAGGTCCTGGCTCACAGCCACTAAGGCTAGCTCACACTCTTCCTCATCTTCCTCTTCATCATCAGGGAACTCAACAATTGGTTCAAGACCTCTACCTTGGGTGGAAGTCTCAATCCACGCAGGTAGGAACTCTTCAACAATCTCATCTAGGCATTCCACCAAATAACAATCTTCTTCGGTAGCCCCTATCACTTCAGCTGTAGTAGAAGACTTGAAAATGTTCAACCAGATCTTCATGTGCATGAAAGTAACATACATGGTCCCAGTCCTCACATGGATCACGGCATCAGCTGTGGCTAAGAAAGGTCTCCCCAAGATGATTGGCACCTTTCTAGCTTCCTTTTCCATATCAAGAATGATAAAGTCGGCTGGGAAGAAGGCAGAAGTATCCTCATCAAGACGGACCAGCACATCATCCACACGCCCTCTAGGCGTCTTCACAGATCAGTCGGCCAACTGTAATGTGCAATGGGCCGGCCTTAACTCCCCCATTTGGAGCTCAGCAAACAGATCATACGACATCAAGTTTACGCTAGACCCCAAGTCAAGAAGAGCCTGGTCTATGCGATGTGCCCCGATGTAACATGAGATGATGGGAGCACCGGGGTCTTTTCTTTTCTGGGGGATGGTGTGTTGGAGAATGGAGCTCACTTGCTCAGTGAGCTTGATCTTCTTAGGCGTCCTCCCTGTTGTCTTTCTTTTGAAGGTGCACAATTCTTTAAGGAACTTTGCATAGGACGGAATTTGCTTGACTGCATCTATAAAAGGTACATTGATTTTCACTTGCTTGAAGATCTCTAGAATATCTTCCGCATGCTTCTTCTTTTTCTTTGCAGCCGAAGGCTCCTCGAGTGCATCAGGATATGGAGGGAGTTGGGAACCCAATTGGTCCAAATCAACAGTATCATCCACTGGTATCACTGGAATCATGGTATCACGGCTCGGTATCACAGTATCACTGCTCGGCGTCACAGTATCAACACTGCCTCTTATCACAGTATCATCAATCTGCATCTCAGTATCAACCTGCTCTGCCTCATTGTCATCTCTGCCAACAACTGTACCATGGGGCCTCTCCAAGGTCCTGCCACTCCTCAAAGTAGTCACATCCTTCACATGCTCATGGGTGGTAGAAGGGGGAGCTTGTGGAGGTGGTTGTGTTTGTTGGGGTGGTGGAGGCCTTTGGTGAGGGGAATTGGGATTTTGAAGGATGAATTGGGGTTGCGGTTGTTGTTGAGGTGGGGGTGATATTGTGGAGGTGGTTGTTGGTAAGTATGAGGTGGAGGTGGGGCATATTGATAATTGAGCGGCGCTTGAGGAGGCGGAGGAGCATATTGAAAAGTCCCATCATTGTTTGGATTTGGCATAGGTTGAGAGGGGAGTCTTCCTTCTTCTCTTCTAGCCAAAGAGAGAGAAATCTGATCCAACCTCTGCTCAAGTCGGCTTATAGATTGGCCATGTGCGTTGACGTCCTTTTTGACTTCATCTAGGCTTCTTAGCCTTCAAAGAACCTCGTCCTCAAACTTAGAGCTGTAGCGTGGCTTATGCTGCCCCTGTCCTTGTCCATCCTCATTTTGTTGTTTCCAAGAGAAATTTGGGTGGTTCCTCCACTCGGGAGTGTAGGATTGGGACATTGGGCCCTAGTTGTTGCGGCCACCAAAGGAATGTAAAGCGTTAACTTCCTCGTCTACAGTGTCCACAGCCATTGCGGGTTGGCTAGAAGAGCCACCCACTTGATTCTTCATCATTTGCATCATATCTACCATCATTTTCATCATATCGGGGTTGGTGGCATTGCGTGTGAGAGCCACAAAGGAAGGCGGAGGAGTGTAGTTCTGGCCGCAATGCCCCCCTTTAGTGGAAGCTCGGTGGCGAGAATTCTCGGCGAGATGTTCAAACAGTGGCCATGAGTCCTCGGGCGGCTTGGCCATGAACGTGCCCCCGCAAGAAGAATCTACATTGTTTTGGCTCTGCTCCTCAAGCTCGGTGTAGAAGGCTTGAACCAGCTGCCAAAGCGGGACCTCATGGTGAGGGCAGTCACGAAGCAATTTCTGGAACCTCTTTCATGCCTCATGGAAGGGTTCGTTCTCTTTTTGGGCGAAGGATGTGATGCACCTTCTCATGTAGGATAACTTGGCTATCAGAAAGAACTTCTTCAGAAACTCATTCTTTACTTCATTCCATGTGACGAGCTCTGGCCTCGACACGTACCACTCCTTGGCTTTCTTCTTGAGGGAGAAAGGAAAGAGCATTATGCGGATCGAGTTGTCGGTGGCAGCAGGCGTGCAGAAGGTCGAACACGTTTCTAAGAACGCGTCTATATGGTGATAAGGATTTTCATTCTCCATTCCGTAGTATGTGGGAAGAAGTCCCAAGAGTGCCGGCGGAATGGAGAACTGCTGACCGGGCATCTGGTCCACCATCATGGCTATGGGGGAGTTGTAGTTCCCCGGCATGAAATACTCATGAAGCGGGCGATGTGGCGGTGGAACCTCTGGCGGCGGGTCATTCTGTGCCATCTCGGCCTCTCGGTGTAGGTTGTGGCAAGCTTGATGTCTTCTTCTCCCAATCTCGGGGTCGTAAACCACCAAGTCGGTGCAAGTCAAACACGTGCTACACATGCACAACTGTCACCTGTGCAAGTCACAAACAAAAAACAAGGAACCAAGTTAGAAAACCAATATGCAAGAGTAACACAAAGAATAAATAATCGCAATGGTGAGGGCAAAAGGAAAGGCTAAGATACACTATCTAACTAGGCCGAGCGCCTCTAACCCCGGCAATGGTGCCAGAAAGCTTGGTGCGTCCCCGCTAGTGGTGCTTTTACACCCCACGAGATCGGAGTGCCCGGGATATGGGATTGTGCTTTCAAAATTTATATTGTCCCACACTAACTACCTACGTATACTAAGACACCACGCCCGCAAGCGCACGGGGTCGTGCCGTAGTATAGGTGAGGCGGCAAGTACGGGGTCGATCCACGAGGATAAAGGGGGCGCTAGAGTTAGACAGTGTGAGCTACGTTCCTAGTGTAGAGAGTAGGGTTTTTAGGGTTTAAGATTGATTGTTGGTTGATTACACTAATGAGCAAGTAAGAGATGTGAAAAGGAAACTAAATTATGGAAGAGCAAGTAAACTAGCAAATTAAGTTATCAAACTAACTAAGCAGGAATAAGAAGGGTTACACTACTCTAGCAAGCCAAGAAGAAAAAATGAACTAAACTAACCACTAGCAAGAGCAAAAGCCTAAGTTAACACTGAAGAGTAAAACTAAGCAATTGACTAAATTAGATTAAAGCAATTGAACTAAGTTAGCATTAATAAGCAAACTAAGCGATTAGGGTTTTAAACAAGGTGATTAAGGTGGGTGGGCTATTCGGGGAATGTCACTTTGATTTTAGTTGGGGGAGTTCATTAAACATGCATGGTGCTCAATTCGTATCTAGATTACCAAACCAAACAACAAGGGCAATGCCATTAGAACATACCCCATACTACTAGTAGAAGACTAGGGTTAGGTGTAGTTCTAGTGAGATTGGCCAAATCTAGGTTTCTAGGGTAAGTGATAGTGAACAATTGAGGGTTGAGGGTAGAGATGGGAGTGGAGATGAAGGGGTTTAACCTCATGCCACTAGCCACTCTAGCCTTTAGAAGGCCCTAGGCAATTACATCACTCTCGCTTGCACTAGACACTTAAATCTCACACTCATTTGTAGGAGGAGGGGTGTGTATGTAGGAATAAAGGGGGCTAGCTAGGGATCCACTAATTGGACCTAGGAGCCATTCCTAAGATTGCCACATACACCCCAATTCCTCCTAGAAATGAAGTGTCATCAAAAACCTCAAAACAAGCAATTCATACAAGAAGCACAAACCACATTCAATAAGATAGGAAAAGAGATGGAAGCAAGAAGTAATCATCATAAATATGAATTGAGTTCATTATAAGAATTTATCCCCCAACATGGTATCAAAGTAACATTTTAATCCCAAACAACCCACCACAAGGGGGCTTAGCTATACATAGTCATGAAAACAGGAAAAGAGGGGGGTAGAAGAGGAAGAAACTCCATGAAGCTTGATGAAGTGGCCTCCTTCTTCACCTCCAAGCAGCTGCAGACGTCCTCCCTCCTCCAATGGTGTAGGGGTGCATGAAAATGGTGGAATGGATGGATAGAAACCTAGAGAAACTAGGTTTCTATGGTGGAAATGAGTGGCAAGTGGGTGGAAAATGGGTGGAATGCAAGGAAATGGGTGGATGGGAGCAAGGGATGCAAGGGAGCAACTAGGGTGCGGCTGGGGAGTGCTCTCCCTCGAGCCCTAGAAGCAACTAGTGCTTATATAGGAGCTAGGGTTGAGTAGTGGCATAATAGGAAAAACAGTGGAAAAGTCTGCTGGAAAGAGGGCCACCACGACCGTGGTGAAGGCGGTATAACATGGCCGTGGTCAGGTGGTATGGACATGGTGAAGGGAAACTGGAAATGAATGGAGTGTATCAATACGACCGTGGCGAGGGGCCACGGCCGTGGTGAAGAGGCTGGGCCACGGGCGTGGTGTGTGGCCACGGGCATGGTGTGTGGCGAACATTCTCCTGTAGACTCCTTGGCAATAAACATAACGGCCGTGGGAAGTGGCCACGGCCGTGGTGATTCTGGCTTGTCATGGTCGTGGCCGAGGGCCATGCCCGTGGTGATTCTGGGCATTTCTCCTGTTGGAATTGCTGCTCCTTGGCAATAAACATTACGGCCGTGGGCAGTGGCCATGGCCGTGGTGAGGGCTTGAGCAGGCTGATGAACTTCAAACTTTGTCAAATTCGGATGTCCTTGCTTGGTGATGACTCTTTGGCCACTAAGGTAGGTTGGGGGAGCTTTGGGGCCTTCTTTGGGCCCCTCCATCACACTCGTCCATCCATTGTGGTCCCAATGCCTGAAAATAGTGCAACGAACATCCATAAGCATATTTGCAATGATAATCATATTGGGGAGAATAACACGTAATTCTAATGCATTTGAATGTAATAAAGGTACAAAATGTCATAAGATACAACCCTAGAATAGGGTTGGATCAGTCACATGAAATAGTCAGCCTACGTGACGCTTGATCGTCATCTTCGTTGTTTTAAGAAAAGAAACTATCCTATTTCTACTAAACTTATGACATGGTAATCAGAAACCTCAAGTTACATTTGAGAGGAGCAAAGAGCAGAAAGAATAATACTTTTACAATGGGAATAAGAAGGTAGAGGCTCGGTATGTCGACTGAGATAAAACATGAATAATAGAAACCATCCAACCACACAAATATATTTGGATTATTTGTCATAACCATGCTACACATCCACCATAAAAACTCCATTTTGGGGTGACACATGTAAATTAAATATATATCATGTCATATATATAAATTAGTTTGGGATCATATGTGGTCTTGAATCGGATATGCATATTAAGCAACTTAAGTATTCTCATCGTATGTAATAAATAAATGATGAAAATGAAAAATTGGATCATATCGATTATCCCAAAACATAATAGATTGACATGGCTATGATACCATTATTGGGAAACATGGGCATCAGATAGGCAGAGAAAAAAAATTATTTCCATATTCCCTAGAATAGTAAGATCATATCAATATTATGTAATAGGAAGGATGGTTTAATAAGTATATACCTAGTCCTGGTGCAAGTCCAATAATTATTCTTTATTGCAGTAGTGCAACTCTCCTGGTTGCACTGGGATGACGTCTATAGTAGTTCCTAGTCCCCACCACGTACAGTAGGCTGATGTTTCCCTCCTAACGGGAAAAGTATCCACACCTCTATGGTAGTCCACACAGACTGCCTAGAACTCTTTTTGTTATATTAGAACAGACAGGAAGGATTTGTCCCTCCTATTGATATCCTAGTCACCAACTTACTCTTCCACAAATTTTCTCCCTTTCTATCCCTCCCTTTGTCAGATAGGACTTTCTCAGGATCTCTATTGGTTACCACAACCAGAGAGGAAAACATTCATCTTAGACAATTGAGTTGTGTCTCTTGGAATCCCCCAATACCCCTCTATTTATAGGAGTGTTAGGGTCAGAGTTCCCAATCTATGCGGGAGTGGAAGAGACCGTAATCACATGAATTCTTGCAACTTGCGATAGGAAAAATGGTCAGTTTTCTAGTGATTCTAGTAAACTGATCGGTTGGCATGTGAGACAATCGGTTCACCCAGTCAACCGGTCATTTCATCATGTTTCTGAATCACAATTGTATTGGTAATTGTAATCCAATCAGTGCACAACATGCCGTCAACACTAATCCTTGATGCAACTGACTTGCCCTACAAACCAGATATCTCACTCAGCCAAACGGTCAACTACAGACGTCAATGCGGTCGGTTTGATCCCCAATTTGTGCAAAACTCAGCCAATGTAATTTCCAATCACCTTGACACTCCAACCAGTTAGTTTTAAGATTTGAACTGGTATGTTGGGAGTTTAGTCAGCCGTTCTGTTACTTAAATTGAATATCAAAACACTTTAGGAATCAATTTGTGATATATGAGATTTTGTCTTAATTTCGAGGAAATTTTTTTCTTTAAGGTATGTAGGATGTGATAGAGTGAAATTTTGACATTCTTATTTTTACAGATCATAATGACATAATGATAGTTACTGAAGTGTGTTTTGACCTTATGAAGGTACAGCGATTGGTTTGGCAATATTTGCAAATCATTTGATGTTGAAATCATGGTTAAGATCCCTAATTCTATGTCATTTGAGATATTTATCTAATTAGACAAACAAATGAGTAGTAACACCCAATTTGTATAGAATGAAGCTTGACTTTCTATAAATCCATGGTAAAAGTTTCATGAGGTTTTGATGTTCCTAGAAGAAGTGATTTAGGTTTTAAATCAGTAACATTTGTTGATGATTTATGTAAGTTGGACCAAGACATTTGATCTTTTAACCTAAGTTTTAATATAACCTAGTGTCACACCCCTTCTGGTTTTTGGATGGGCTGTGTGACCTTTCTTTTTCTCACTGATCCAGTAGCAGTGCTCTTAGTAATGTGGGGAGGCACAAATTTGCTCCATTGATGTCTTGTTCTTAGCCCTTGGATGAGATCTGACGGCCCTTAAATTGTCACCCCAGTAATGGTTACTACAAGTACAAGAGACATAGGCTCACACAACGTTGATCTTTCCCGACGTGGAGCAAGAAGTAGTTTTGACCCCACAGTTCACTTTGGTCTGATCATGGCTATCCTATGACCCCTCGCTTGAGCGTATATACTAGGAGAAAGAAAGAATTTTAAACAGTCAGCCTTGACCCCTCTCCATCATTCAACACAGACCAAAAGGAGTTACAAAACCAGAGAGGGAGTAGTGAAGAATCAACCAGTGGGTCTCTGTGGAAACAAGGTGGAGACCGAAGGAGAGGAAGACCACAATAGAAGGAACACCTGACTTGTAGGGCCTGCTCTATTGCAGATCGAGGAGTTGGGGGTAAATCTTTGTGCCTCTCCATCTCATGTGGAAGTCATGCTCAAGATCCTGGAGTCTCCACACACCTCTTCGAGGTCTTGCTTGCTAGATGATTTGTGAGGATGAGGAATCCCTATTTCCTATCCTCCTCTAGTTGATGGTGATGATGGATTCATGGTGGAGTTCCAATGGGAACTTAGGGATCTGAGTGTGTGAGAACCCGTTATACTAAACAAGATTACTCAAAACATAAAACATGATTACACATCAATTAAACACAAACCTAGAAAATAAAGTGAATTAAAACTGATTTCAACATTTCCCAACTGTTCAGAAATATTTACATAAAACCCTTGCAACTTCTTCTATTTCATATAGCGCTCACTATCCTTTTCCACTGTGATGTAGCCTTAGCTACAACATAATCTTTACGAAGGAACACTATCCACATCTGCAAACATCAACATGCTATGAAAATCTTAATTCATCAAAGCATTATATATAAACTTTTCACCCAGACCTGAGAGTACATGGATGACTCTAAGACACATTAGACAACTAAACAACCATCTCTAGGGTTCATCACCTCATATTATTCTCACTATCATGATATTGTTGTCGCTTCTATCGATCACCTAAAAATATGTAGTGACCCACATGGTAAGACACAGTCCCAATGAGATATATATCTCTCTCTAACATATATTGATTATACAGATTATTCCAATAGTAAATAAACTAAGAAGTTGGAGTATTTAGTAGTAAATTGAGAAGATTGAATAGTTCAAGCATGCTAAAAAGATTTAGCACATAATCTTAGCAACAAGTATAATTATCAATGTACATACAAGTAACATATAAATTCATTTCTTCTATCATATATCTACTTAGGTTTCATAAGATTGCATCTATAACAATTGTCATTATTACTAGACTATCATCATATGTCATGCTAATAGCACAAGAAAACTAATAGCATAAACATGTCTAACATCATGAATATGTCAAATAGCATAACATGGATATCAATATTGGCATGTTTTATAAAGAAAAGAAATCTACATCATAAGTAGAGCTATCAATATTTAAGAATTTTTATTATGAAGGCATGGCTATCAATATTCAACATAGCTAGAAGCATCATCTTAACTATCAATGCCAGTATAATTGAAAACATGAGCATAACTACAACATAAGCATATCTATCATCTCTTATTGACTATACATCATCTCTATGTAAGGAAAGAAAACAAGGATTTATCATCCAATGTGAAATGTTGTGTACAACCCTAAGCAGATATGCTACACGGCTATATTACTTTTTTTTATTACGGCCGAGGAATTTGAGGATACCACTCAAAATCCAACTAACCACTGCTAAGAAAAAATTAGTGCCATACAAGATCTAAGAAGAGCCAGATTCCTAAGATCTTCTCCTCCCCCGATCAGTACGGGTCCACAACAGTGACACATAAGGTCAAGTTGCTAATAGCCTAGTCCATCCTTGGTACAGGTCATGACACTAATGAAAGGAGGTGGGTACACATACCCTATGATTAGAGGTACAACCATAGTTGTTCTCCAATCTAATAAAAAATATAATCACTGAGACACGACCACAACTGCTCTCAAACTGAGGGCTAGGTATGATCGAAGTCATCCTCCTTAAACACTTAGATTCAGGATGACAAGAACCCCACACACTCAATAGTATGCGCTCCGAGTTTCCCTTATGAATACTCATTTCACCATCTGGCAAGTTCTGACACTCAGATGGATCTATGGAACAAGGCACTACATGATTAGAACTCCACATTATTAATTATTTCCAATTGGGTGAATTAATCATGCATCATACAAGTGGGCATACAAACCTAATTCACCTCTAGCAAACATTGTTATATAATAGTTCCAGAAGATATAAAACATATGAGACATATTGTTCATCATCTCATGATCACATGATACTATTCACTTGCCATTCATGAGACTACACTTGTCATCATACTATTACATTATATAAATCCTTAGCAAAATATCATAGGGTATCAAACCTTGTAAACGTAAGAGGACTATACCTCATTCAAGGATCAACCATGCCTAAAGGTCATTAAGACCATCATATCATTCCCCCCAAGTTCATCATTATCTTTCCATTCCTTATAACAAGGCTCAACAAACATCACCACTCATGTGATGTACAGGCTCAGGATGATGTTGCAATAAATAACTAAAAGATGTTTACAGGATAACACTGTAGGGTTATCTTCGCATTGAGAACATTCCTTTATTATATCAACATATAGGGAACTATATGATTGGCCATCATCACACTAACAAAGTATAAGTTTAGCATAAGAAAGCATAAAACATAAAGCTATGGTGACCACTAGTTAACATATTGGAGTCAATATCAATCATTAGGAAGGATATTTTATCATTATATTAACCATTCAAGGAAGGGAAGCATAGCTAAGTACATCATATATTATCATTAGGGTTAGGTTCAAAAATATAGGTTACTTTGATGTTACAAATCTGCACTCGTACCAAAACCCTAACTCATGGCATCCAGATTGGATCATGGATGCATGGGATGAAGCATCACCATCACATTCCATACCATCCTAAAGTATGGATTTACACATAACTCAAGATGTAGCCATAATTTTATAACATACTAGGGTTCAATCACAAAAGAGAGTACTCTATGATTATATTTTCCATTCAAGGACTATTCATAACCACTTACCAACATTTGGTTATATTAAGACTAGGTATAACAAGATATACCTCATTAGGGTTACATATCAACACAATATGGTCATTATCCCTTCTATTCATATGAGTGAAAAGGTAAGACTACCTTATTAAGGTTAACCCTCCATTTGTTCCATCAATTATTCAACCCATATCACCATACCACAACATCACCCAGAACCGTTGGATGTTGAAAAGGTATGACCATTGGTTATTTACATAAGTAAACACCTTATCAAAACATATGTAAATCCATCGAGTTGTAACCTAGAAAGAGTCACCATTAAACCCTAAACATCCCTTGTTTAATAATGTAAAGGGGAAGTATATGTTGTGGGATTCAAACCCATCGTCAGTTGTATATTTTAAGAAAGTAATCATGTCAACAATCAAGCTCCTTCAATTGATCATAAGAGGGATACCATCAAATTCAGATTATTAGAAATCATATGTAACACTATAGCTTTTAATAAAAACCATTGGATGTTAAAGAATCGAATATCAACCATTGGATAAAGTCTATTATTCAAAACTATTAGATGAAGAAGTGCTAGATCCTAACCATTGGATCAGGTTCATATTTCAAAACCATCCATTGGAGTATAAGTCTAACCATTACATCAATTGAACCAAGAAACCACTGGTTTATGGATCAATAGAAGCTACATTTAAAGTGTTGACTCACAATTAATTGTGGTGACCTAATCTACCATTCGTTGTGACATCTTAAGTCACCATTGGTTTATAGGATCAACACTATATTCATTTAACACCATTGGATATTAAGCTAATGTCATCATTGATTGATAGCATCATTAGAGAATCAAAGCATTGCTCATTGAGATTCCAAGAGTGCCTAAAACTGACTAAGGTGTGACTATCAATTCAAACCATCATTCATCACCCTTTAGTCACCACCTTTGGTTGTCATGAAGACCACACCTTCGGGTCATCTGTTTAGAGAAGAAAACAACCTAGAAACCCTAATACGGACCATCGGTTGATATGTCCTTAGAACCATAGGTGGTGATACCAACCTGAACTAAATCACATCCTTCCTTAGGAAGAACGTGCACATGATTACAGGTTCATCTAGAACTGGAAACATGATAGGAAACACCACAAAAATTGAAATCCTAAACAAGCTTAGCTTCTTAATGCTTAAATCACCATTTTAAGCAAGAACTTGAGCTTACAAGCTTATAGTAAGAAATATAATTAAAGAGGGTTATAAAAATCAACTCTATTGAGAAGAAAAGACTTCTATAAGCAAGAAATTTGAGAAAAGAAGGAAAGAAAATCCAAGTTTCAGATCTGAACGGGGCCAAGTAGGTACTTTTCTCCACAATGAGGAAAAACCCTAGAAGAAGAAGCAAGAAAGGTAGATTCTTGAGTTCTAGAGAAACTTCCACCATGGAACAACAAGATTACAACCTAGAGAAATGTAGGAGGAAGAAAAATAGAGAAAGAAATGGAGAATAGAATGGGATACCTACTTATTTAGGTCAAGATCACCAAGAAGGAGATTTAGAAACCCTAAACGAAGCAAATCGTAACCCTAGATGCTTCTACCAAGAAGATCCACACCTTCTTCTTACTTGAACAGAAGTTCTACGGCCAAATAGAGGAGGTAAGATGCTATTAACAGGAGGGAAGTGGTAGAGGGGAAAAGTATCATTTGGGAGCTTAATGATAGATATATAATGCCTGGAGGAGAAGGTAGAGAAGAAGCATGAGGTGTACAAGTACCTCCCCATGTGTCCAAGGCCTTAAACTATTAAGGATATACAAGCAACCACACAAGAAACTGCTAGAACATTCATGGAGACCTTCTTAGCCACCGTTTCTTGAATTTACAAGCCAAGCAAATAAATCATTGGTTGATAGCTCCCAAAGGTAGCTCATCCATAAAGGGGTAAATGCTAAAATATCCTGGAAGAAAACACCTCCAAACCATGGTAAAATTGAGAACCCCATGGATCAACAAGCTCAAGAATGATAATAGTGAGAAATTCCATAGAAAACCTCTCAATTGAGTAAATTGCATAAAAGTCCAAAATGTACATAAAATTCTATAACTTGCACAAACAATGTCCAAATTGGACCAAACTTGAAACTTAAGTTTGTCACATGATACCAAAACTAATAACAAGGTTAGATTAGTGTTCAAAGAATTAAATTATGGTAATTAAGCATGTTCAACTATTTAAGCAAGGTTAGGGGTCTCAAAGAGTGGTCGAGAAGGACATCAACGGATAGGTAGACGAAGCTTCCAGCCTCACAAATCTGAGTTGAAGAGAGCCAGATCCATACTAGTTGGTCATCAGAGAGAGAACTAGCAATGACGGAACCTATTCATGGAAGAACGAGGTTGGATGTAATGCTTTATCATGAGGACAGAGAAAGGGAGAGGGCACTTTCGAACCGGATCGACGATGATGGTGGTGAACCCAACAGTGGCATTGGTGCCTCGCAAAAGACTAGAATCCTACTCAGGACTCTGGCTACCGAGCACACAATCATGAGGAGAGAGGGATCGGGCACAACACTAAGGTTGCGAGCTCAAGAAAAGCAAGGTGAGCTGGACAAGAAATAGTAAACCAACAAACTCCTGATCAGACTAACCCTAAATTGTGTCTACAGTCGTGAACTACCATCTCCACCAGAGAAGGATCCACACCCTCTATTGGAAACGTGGCAGGTGTCGATTGGCTGAGAAAGGTACTTATCTCAAAAATGTATAGATCTTAGAAAAATCACAATAATTAGTCTGATTATAAAAAAAATACAAACAAGATACGAAAATGCTCAGAAAAATAAGTAGAACAATATGAAAGAATAATATCAGACATTTGACGGATAAATATAGATGACATCATGTAAGATATTTTACACTAGTTTCATTTGTAATAAATATCAAATGAGGATATAAAATTATGAGAATGCATCAGTAACTCTTAAGTGTGTTTTATAATCCAAATGATGTCAGTTTTGATCATAATTGGACATGTAATCATATAATTTTGTTAATATGTTTATCTATGGCTAATAACCTTAAATAAAATGAAATAAATACATTTATGATCAATAAATGATGGAATTTATAGAACACCCTCATATCAGTAATTGGAAGCTAATATGTAACTTATATGTCAATTGGATGCACATAATTCATGTTAAATGAAGATTACGCTTAATATATGTGTTGTAACCCTAATATGATTAATAAATGTGACATGTTAATATGTTCACCTAATGATGGAAAACATGATTATTAGTTAATGAGACAATAAACTAGAATATGACATCAATAAGATAATTCCAAGACAAGAATACAAGTAAAGATGAGAAGATAAGACAAATAATGATGCACATATCTTAATAAAAAAAGTAAAAGCCTAATGTACTTAATTAGGGTTTAGACGAGATATAAAGTAATGGAAAAAATAATTTTATTACATGATCTTATCTTAATCAGAGTTTGACCAAGAGAGATATTTGACTCAAGATTATATGGTGATTAATATCTGTGATCAAGGTATGCCATTACCTTTTACTTGGCTTATTATATGATGTGCTTTTATTATGTGTTTACAAATACTTGTCATATAGTATTGATTGAAATGATTGTTCTTGAATGATATGTTTCTTGATGTTTTTCATACTTATATGGCTATGAACACATGAAACATAAGATATCTAGTTCATCATATGATAGAACTAAACTCTTTGGTAGTACAATGCATTGAAGTGATCTAACTCTTTTGTAGGAGATCACGTTGTATACATGATCGAACTCTTTGGTAGGAGATCACGTTGTATACATGATGTAACTCTTTGGTAGGAGATCATAAGGCCTAAAAGAATATATCCCTTTGGGGGAAGATGTATGAGATATATGTTGGAAATATGCTTAAAATATATGTTCTCTTTTGTTAATAGACATCTTTGTTCAATTATATACCTTTTGTTTTATTTGTTTACTATTTCCAAGTATTATCTTTGTCTTATTACCAAGTCTTAGTAAGAAGAGGTATATAAAATACATGTAGGCGTACTCAGTACAATATTCTTGAAAATTCTGTTGACGTGTAATATATGTAATCTTTATTTTAGGTATGTGGACATGCGATTTTGAATATCCAAATAGTTGAGAGTTGTGTGGCGAGCTAATGTATAGGTGAACCTATTGTCATAAGATATTTTTGCTTAGTAGTAGTACATGAATATGTAAAATTTTAGTATTCAATATGTAATATCAACTATTGTAACAATTTATTATGTAATTACATGTTGAATGGTGAACATGTGTTGTATGGTTTGATTATTATTCATGTACATGTGCTAGTGTTGTTTCTATCTAGTTTCCTCTAATTTTCTTCTTCTTAGCCTAGAGTGGGGTGTTTAAATTGGGATGCTCGCTGAGGTGAGGTTTCAATTTAGATGTCACACATCAGATTTTTAGAAAAGTTGGGGATGTCACAGGTGGTATCAGAGCATGAACAATAGCAAAGCCTGACATTTTCTCATTACGTAACTTGAAACTAAAGAACCTTGAGCTTAAAACACATCTTTAGGGTTAGATTATTTGTCTTTGAGACACTAAATCTGACCTAGCCTCTAGGTTAGCACCTAGATGTCAGAGAACTATGTCTAGACTGGTGCTTGTTGTATAGCAGGTCCTTAGATGTTGTTGTTTCCTTATAGTGCAACGGTATGGGACGTTGCATTATTTGGAAATGACGCACATCATAGGATGAGAAACCTTCGACATATGATGCATCTATGTTTTGGGTAGCTACACCAGTCTACACCATGTTCTCACCCTTTTAATTAGGTGACATGACACTAGAATCTCTACTATGTGTGGGACACTCATTTTGTTGTTTTAGTTTTTGATTCCAATCAGATCGAACCTCAATAGTTTTCTTTGATGTTTTTTTTATCAGAGAAAAACTATATAATATTTTATTATATATATGTCCTACAAAAATGTGTCCCCACACATGTACGAGTAGGAAGTGGTCATGCAACCTAAGTGAAAGTGTATGACATCAATCTAGAAAAGAGAATAGTTGTAGAGTAGATGTCGAGAGCCTTATTAGAATATGTGATATTATGTAAGTATTATATAGATGATATAAGATCGTTTATGATGATGAATGTTGTCTTTAAGAATTAAGGTTCAGTTTTGATGATTTGAGATAAGTTTTGATGATCCAAGTAACTAGGCTTTTATGGGATAAGAGAAGTTAAGACAAGGTTGTGAATCAAAAAAAGCCTCAATCTCTTTTTTAAAGGAGGACCTCCAGTATTAGGACCAGCTGTAGGGTTAACTCCAAAGTATAAATGGTTAACCATATACATGAATAATGATGATAATACAAATAGTTTGCTAATCTCATGATGAATCTCTACTAGAGTTTACAACCTAATATGAGAAAGTACAATGAGATGACACTAATAAAACATGTTACATGAATTGTAATGATGTAATATGATTGGTGAATCTAGTGGTGAATTCACCAATAATGTTTGTGACCTAATGTGAAATTTGAACGAGATTATCTTAATGATATATGCCAAACAGCGATACTATTAGTACTTAATAAATATGTTGAATATAGTCTGAAAATTTAGTACAATACAAAATGATGTTGGCATCTTGATATGATATAGATGAAAGAGAAAAATGGGCTAGCTATAAATAACTCATTTTGAAAAAAATAGGTAATTTTGGAATCTTAATGTTTGGGGTGAACAACGATCGAAATCCTAAATGTGAAATATGTCTTATAAAACTAGAGTTTCTAAACCCTAATTTTAACCTTATATGGAGGGGTGGTTAACCCTAGATTCTTTTATATATCTCTTAGAAGGGCTCCAAATATATGGTTCTAGGTATCTTGTGGGGATATGTTGCCCCTAGAGTGGTGTTCCAAATATGAATGAATACCTTTGGTTTCTTTTAATGTAAGATATGGTTTAATTTTGAGGACAAAATTTTCTTGTAAGATGTATATGATGTGATAGGCGATATTTTGGCTTAATTTCGAGGATGAAATTTGCTTTAAGGTGTGTAGGATGTGATAGAGTGAAATTTTGACATTCTTAGTTTTATAGATCATAATGACATAATGATAGTCCTTAAAATGTGTTTTGACCATATTGAGGTACTCTGATTGGTTTGGTAAGATTTGTAAATCATTTGATGCTGAAATCATGGATAAGATCCCTAATTTTATGTCCTTTGAGGTATTTATCTTACTAGTCAAACAAATGAGTTTTGACACCCAATTTGGATATAATGAAGCTTGAGTTCTATAAAACCATGGTAAAAGTTTCATGAGGTTTTCATCTTCCTAGAAGAAGTTATTTAGATTTTCAATCAGTAACATTTATTGATGATTTATGTAAGTTGGACCAAGATAGTTGATCTTTTAAACTAAGTTTTAATATAACCTAGTGACACGCCCCTTCTAGTTTTTGGATGGGTTGTGTGACCCTTCTTTTGCTCACAGATCCAGTAGCCGCACTCTCAGTGAGGTGGGGAGCCGCAGATCTGATCCTTTGATGTCTTGTTCTGAGCCCTTAGATGAGATTTGATAGCCCTTAAATTGTCACCCTTGCAATGGTTACTGCAAGGACAAGAGCCACAGGATCCCACGATGCTGATCTTGCCCGACGTAGTGCAAGAGGCAATTTTGACTCCACAATTCACTTTGGTCTGATCCTGGCTATCATATGACCCCTCACTTGAAAGTATACACTAGGAGAATAAGAGAGTTTCAAATAGTCAACCTCGTCCCCTCTCCATCGTTGAACATGGACTAAAAGGAGTTACAGAATAGAGAGGGAATAGTGAAGAATCAACCTATGGGTCTCTACAGGAACAAGATGGAGATTGAAGGAGAGGAAGACCACAACAGAAGGAACACCTGACTTGTAAGTCATGCTCCGTCACAGGTCGAGGAGTTGGGGGTAGAGCTTCGAGCCTCCCTATCTCATGTGGATGGAATACTCGAGATCCTGGAGTCACCACACCTCTTGGAGTTCTTGCTTGCTAGACAATTTGTGAGCATGAGGAATCCCTATTTCTTGTCCTCCTCTAGTTTTTGATGATGATTGTTTCATGGTGGAGCTCCAATGGAAACCTAGGGATCTAAATGGCTGACAAGGACAATAAGGGATTGGTAGACAAAGCTTCCAACCTCACAAATCTGAGTTGAAGAGGGCCAAATCCATACAAGTTGCTCGCATGAGAGAGAACTAGCAGCGGTGTTGCCTATTCATAAAGGAACAGTGTCAGACGTAACACCTGATCGTGAGGACGGAGAAGGGAAAGGACACCTTCGAACCAGATCCATGACGATAGTGGTGAAACCAATGATGGATTTAGTGTCTCACAGAAGACTAGAGTCCCACTCGGGACTCTGACAGGTGAGCAATGGATTGTGAGGAGAGAGGAAACGGGCACAACACTGAGGTCACGAGCATAGGAGAAGCAAGGAGAGCCGGACCAGAAATAGTAAACTAATAGACTCCTGATTAGACCAACCCTAAACCGAGTCTACAATGATGAATTGCCAGCTCAACCATATATGAAGATGCATCCTATTATTGGACACATGGAGGGTACTGATTGGCCTAGAAAGGTGTTTATCTCATAAATGTACATATCTTAGAAAAGTCATAGTAACTAGTCTGATTATCAAAAAATACAAACAAGATACTAAAATGTTTAGAAAAATGAGTAGAACAATATAAAAGCATAATATCATAGTTTTAATGGATCAATATAGATGATATCATGTAATATGTTTTACACTAGTTTCATGAGTAATAAATATCAAATGATGATATAAAATTATGAGAATGCATCAATAACTCTTAAATGTGTTTTATAACCCATATGATGTCAGTTATGATCATAATTGGACATGTAATCGTATAATTTTCTTAGTATGGATATCTAGGGCTAATAAACATAAACAAAATCCAATAAATAAATTTATGATCAGTAAATGATGGAATTTATAAAACACCCTCATATTAGTAATTGGAAGATAATTTGTAATTTGTATATCAATTCGATGGACATAATTCATTTATATGAAGATGGCCCTTAATACATGTGTTGTAACCCTAATATGATTAACGAATGTGACAAATGTTAATATGTTCATATAATGATGGAAAACAAGATTATTAGTTAATGAGACAATAATCTAGAATATGACATAAGTAAGATAATTCCAAGACAAGAATACAAGTCAAGAAGAGAAGATAAGACAGGTAATGATGCACATATCTTAATGGAGAATCTAATGTTAGTACATGATCTTATCTTAATCAGGGTTTGACCAAGAGTGATAGTTGACTCAAGATTATATGGTGATTAGGATATCTGTGATGAAGGTACACCATTACCTCTTTCTTGGCTTATTATACAATATGCTTGTATTATGTCTGTACAAATACTTGACATATGGTATTGATTGAAATGATTCTTCTTGAACGATATGTTTCTTAATGTTTTTCATACTTATATGGCTATGAACACATGAAACATAAGATATCTAATCCATCATATGATAACACTAAACTCTTTGGTATTATATTGAATTGAAGTGATCTAACTCTCTGGTAGGAGATCACATTGTATATATGATCTAACTCTTTGGTAGGATATCATAAGGCCTAAAAGCATCCATCCATTTGGGGGCATATGTACGAGATATATGATGGAAATATGATTAAAATGTGGGTTCTCTTTTGTTAATAGACATCTTTGTTCAAGTATATGACTTTTGTTATGTTTACTACTGCCAAGTATTAGCTTTATCCTCTTCCAAGTCTTATTAATAAGAGGTATATAAAAGGCACGTAGACGTACTCAATACAATATTCTTGAATATATTGTGCTGAAGTGTACCACATGTAATCTTTTTTTCGGTATGTGGACATATGATCTTGAAGATCTGAGATAGTTGAGAGTTGAGTGGTGAGCTGATGTACATGTGGACATGTTGTCTTAAGATCCTGTTGTTTAGTAGTAGTACATGTATAAGTAAAAGTTTACTATTCCAATGTAATATCAAATGTTGTAACAATTAATTATGTAATTATATGTTGAATGGTGAACATGTGTTGTATGGTGTTATTATTGTTCATGTACATGTGCTATTGTTGTTTCCTTCTGATTTCCTCTAATTTTTCTTCTTGATAACCTAGTGTGGGGTGTTTAAATTGGGATGCTCACTAAGGTAAGGTTTCAATTTAGATAACACACATCATATTAAGTTTTAGAAAATTCGAGGACATCACACAATTTAATTATTATTTGTTATCAAACTCTTCTTCTATATGTATCCTATGTATGTGACCCATAGGTTCCTATTTATGTTGTTAGTGAATGACCATGACCTATTTATGACATCACAAGAAAAAAGTGTTTCCCAGTCGCACATCATTGCTGCCCAAATAATTAGGATAGTTGGAGAACAACTTCAACCTACAATTTGTTTCAGGTGTTATAGTGATTGTATAATTCCTTTGTCTCTGATATCAGGAATGTACTCAAGACATGGAGTCATCATCCTCTCAATGTTAATCCATGTTCCTTGATCCAGAGTAGAATTTCTGAGATATATGTAACCTCAATATCATATATTGATTCACATGTGCATGCACATGATTTTCTTAGTCTCACTTATCACATGGCCCGAATATCAAACTCTAGTAGGAGGGATAAATCCCATCTACATCACTCACTATCATCCCCATGTGTCACAACATATCTGATCATTACCTTTATGGAAACCCTTATTCAGGATCATGTTGGATGACGTCAAAATATACCAAATGACATGTGATGACTGTAATGACTTCAGGTCTAAGAACCACAATCACCACCTTCACTATGAGAGATGATTATGACCACCCATTGTTATTTCCATGTGTCACTCTCAAGGTGGGTCTGTCTGATCCACAGTTCCCTAACAAGTATCTATCGCCTTGGTTTGATATCTCATATATCATGAATGATGAGATTCTATCATCAACCAACACATACTATAGTCTTTAATGTTATTGTTGTCTATCTTCCTTCCACAATAACATCTGACTAGGGACATAATAAAAATGTACACTCTAATCATCCATATGATCACATTGTTCAAGTCACATGCTTGAAGACATACACAATTGAGTAATGTCATTCCTTAGATATTCTTAATGTTTCCTCATTATATCATGACCGAGTGAAACAAAATAAATTGAAATGTTGACTTTATTATAATCAACCAAACATCATGTAATATTCGATCACAATCATCATATGATTGGCTCTATGGGAATAGTTACCAACAACAGAGAGTGAGTGAGAGAGAGATACATATCTCTACTTTCTCCTCTCCCTCCCCATAATTGATTTTAGGGAAAAACTAGAGGAGTTTTAGATAGAGTTGAAGGTAGAGAAGGAGATTATTGAGTAATAAAACCATCCCAGTCATAGGTTTTATCTAGAGAAAAAAATCAACAAGGTGCATCTAGCAGTAAAGGAGGTGGTCAAACCCTGTGTTTAACAAAGGGGGAGATCAAGGTTGAAGGAGGATAAGTTATGGCTGGTTAACTATGTGAGGAGGCTCTCTGAGATAGTTTTGTGGATAAAGAAAACCCATGGGGATGATGGCAGAAGTCTAGAGGGTCTAAGGTGGGAGGTTATAACTGTGAGATTCTGCCCCCCTATTTCCCTTTCTTTTACCTTGTGGCAGTGTTGCAACCTACATACCACTAAGATTTATCTCTATTGCTCTCTTTGTGGATACAAAGATATGATAGTTGGTGTGGACCTGCAAAAAGGCCGAGAGGTCCTTCAACTATCACATGACATTGTAGTACATGTTTGGAGAAGTTGTGAAGGTGGTGGTGAACAATAGTGGATCCTAGAGCCAACCCATCTCTAGAGTGTCGTGCTGACAAAGTATATTACATAGGAGTCAAGGGGAGTGAAAAGACTTCATTTTATAGTCTATAAAAGCTTATTGGAATTGTAGGAATCTTCTTAGGTTGTGGTGCTTAGGCAAAGACAATGTACATATTGAGGATGATGAAGATTTTGTTTGAGAATGCAATAGTGAGAGAAAGGAAGGGGTCACTCAGTATAGTAACCAACCAATGAGCATGTCCTCAAACCCGCTAGCCCACCTAGGCTAGCAGAAGAAATTATGTCATTTAGGGTTGCATGGAATACATCTAGTGTCCATCACAGGAATGTGACAGCTATAGATTCTCACAAAAAGGAAATTATCTTAAATAAATTGACACTTCAAAAAATCTTAAATAATATGTAGATCTTAGAAATTTCTTAATATGTAGCTCCCTTGGACAAATAACATTCAACAAATATTGCTAGATTCATAAAATTATTAAGTTCATCCATTGACCCCTAAATCAACCTTTTGAAGCACAACTAATGATGGTTTCTAATTTAGATATTTACACATATATTTTGGATTTTTTTGGTATTAAAACGTGATTTAGTGATTTAAATGCTCATATAAATTATAGAACATAGCCCAAACCTGAAGAAAATAAAAAATGGATCAGACCTAGAGTATGACATATAGATCTATAGAATATATTATAAACCATTGTAAGATCATTCTGACCAATGTTTGGCTAAACCCTAATGTGATCATAAATATCAAGAATTATGTTGTACCTTTATTAATGATGATTAATTATTATTAAACATGTGATGATCATATATCTATATATTCCAAGATAAGTAGGAAACATTGAATCATGGTATGTGGGTTTAATTAATTATATGACTATGATTTTCTTGGTTGAATTATGGTATCTTAAATATTTTATTTTAGCTACAAATATCAGATGTAGCCTTACTAAGTAGTACTTGATGTTTTGCCACTTGAAAATATAAATTATTTGTAGGTGTTTTGTAGTTATTAAGGCTCTCATTATCCCGTTAAGAGGAATGGATTAATGATGACTAGAACACATCCTTAGACCACATGGTGTATGGGGAGTTTTCAAGAATACTTGGTGTTGATATGTATGCCCAGAGAGCTAGTCATACAATGATTGTGTTGGGGCATCATGTACTTGATTTGATAATAATAAATGCAATTCCTTATATTATATTTGTGTCAGTCATGAGATAATGACACAAACATGGTAGATGTCTAAAGAATAATGTTACCCGATGGCATATGTCTTCAAGTTGAGAACATGACGAATGAGATCATATGTATGATAAGAGTTCATACATTCTTGCTATGTCCCTACTCAAATATTATTGCAGAAGCAAAATAAATAATAATAATAGATAAGAATAGAATTTTTTTTAATTGATGACTGAGTCTCATGAGTCATTATATTAGATATGAAGTCAAAACATAGGTACCTATTAGGGAACAATGCACCGAACAGACCCACCTTTAGAGTAATACATGGAAACAAGGGAATGGTAGTTAGAATATGGTTTCAAAGTGATAGTGGTGATTATGGATCTTACACTTGAATTTGCTACACTCATCACATGCCATTCTATGAGCTTTGACACCATCCAACATGACCTTCAATAAGGGTTTCCATAAGGGTGGTGCTCGATTATGTTATAACACATGGGGATCGACTATGACTTATGTAGATGGGATTTTCCCCCAGTACTAGAGTTGATATCCTGGCCACATCATAAGAGAGACTGAGAAATGTGTGGCCCTACTTATGTGACTTGATATATGATATGTGAACTAACATGCATCTCATACAATCTACTCTAGTTCAAGGAACATGAATTCAATATTAAGAGGATGATGATTCCATGACTCGTGTTCATTCTCATTGTTAGAGATAAAGGAACTTTTCGACCACTATAACACTAATCATAGATGTAGTTTAATGTTGTTCTCCAACTTTGTAATTACTTAGATAGAAATGAAGTATTTTTAGTTATCGCTCATTACTTGTGATGTCAGAATCTAATTATGGACATTCAATGCAAATGTAATTTGGGACCTATCGGGTCACACCCATAGGATGCACTTGGAATAGGATTTTACTCTTGGATAAAGTTTAAGTTGGTTAATAAAATTATTTAGGTAATCAAATTAAACAACAATAGTTGTCACTCAACCTACTGGAGTGTACAACTGACTAATTGGTGTGCTAGTCGATTGATTGGATTGTCAAGTCAAGCAATTGGACTACTTTTGACATAGGATGATGGAACTAGATAGTGGACATATTGGAGTGTCCAACCAACTGACTATACAATGTTCCCAACAAATGGTCAAAATAGCCAATCTATCGGTTGGAGTGTCAAATCGAACAAATGTGATGAATCAAAAAATTAAATTAGTCAATGTGGGCCAAAATGACACACATTAGTTACTAGTGTTATTGTGCAACTGGCCACATGCCAATTGATCGAATAGATTGACCAATAAATTGATTGGTAGTGCACAACTTGGCCAAGTATTCTAACCTTTTTTTTCCAGGGTATGTGAAGTATTGGTCTAGTCACTCCTATATAAAGGGGGATGGCCAAAACTCTATACACACACTTGACTTCACATAGTTGTAGTAACATGAGATACAAAGATGTATTACTTGAAAATGGGAGATAGTAAGGGAGAAAAGTTGACACTAGAACATTGAAAATGAAGGGGCAACTCCTTCCCTCTGACTCAGGAAGCATGACATGGAGTTTCTATTGGTCTGCTAGACTATGTAGTGGCGTGAGGTCTTTTGATCCTATGCTAGGAGGATGATGTCACCCATTGTCTGTGAGTGATGCATCAAGAGAATGCCATGGACTTTTGTTCATGTTCCACTTTCAAAGGAAGAACATCTTCATGCATGGATAGTCATTGGACTTTCTCCAAGAAAAGGTATGTCTTGCACCTTCTTTTCTTATACATCATTGTTGACGTGATCTACTAGTAAGGGATTATGGAGAAATTTTTCCCACTACCATCTCTATCCCCATATTTCCCTATAGTGGTATTAGAGCCACATCAATCTATGGTGTATCATGATTTAAATCGAAGTGATAAAAAATTTATTTTATCATCTATTTTGTTACATACAGGGCGAACATTTAATTGGTTAATCCACATATCTGGTTAAATATCATATATTCTAGGGAATGTCCCATAGATACTATATGTATATCATGTGATATTAAAGGGATTAATATAGGCATTCTCTCCCACTCTCCCAAGACTGTGATGAAGTCTGAACATATGGGAGGTTGGTATATCAAGGCGACATTTGGGATTCGAACCCAAGTCCCATTGTTCGGGGATACCATGCTTGACAACTTGAGCCACTCCTTTTTAACAAGATATGTTGTATATTCAACCCATATACATCGCCGCAAAATTGTTTTGACGGTGAATGCATGTGTGGTTATGGCCAAAACCCTTAGATACTTGAAAATTGTTGGATGGTTATTGTCTTTCCTAAAATTTGATTTGCATACTGAGACTCCTCTCTCTCCTCAAATGTAATTAATGCTTGACTCTCTATGCTTCCCTAGAATGTATCTTGAGTTATTCACTCTAAACAATATAATATGTGGACAGGAATATTATTTTTTGTGCCAGGTGACGTCCTGCGCCACACAAAGAGAGATTACTCAAAACAAAAACGTAGAAGAAAGATTAACAATGGTATTATCAGAAAACACTAAAAATTTGAACCATTTTCATAAAACTGCCAAACAACAAGGAACATCACTTACAAGTCCATTCACGCCTCAAAGCATATACAAGGCATGTTGTTAACATATTATTGAAGAACTATTCAAGAACATAGATACATGATTCCACCAGATCTGTACATAATAGGTATACAAGACAACCACATAAAGAAAACACATTTGCAAAACATGTACAAAACATTCGCGATGACCCAAGTGTATAGGGATGACTCTAAGACTCCATTAACAAAAGACATCCAACATCACTGCCAACCTCATCAGCTACTAGTCCTCCTGCTGCTCCTCAACCCCCACTACACGATCTCTACCTCCTTGTGCTTGACCATCTAAAAAGGGTGTGGGAAACCCACGGGGTGAGATTATGAATCTCATCGGGAGATATAACTCACCACCAACTCTATTATTATCATAAATAAGATAAATAGAGTAGCCATAAAATTACTACTAAGTGAAGTAGGTAATTATTGTTATCAGGAAGAGCATTTACTATCTGATTTATGAAACATCTAAATAATTTAAAAGGAATATGAAGAACATGTATATTTCCTATCAACAACGTTGTATAAATATCAAGAAAGGCCTCATCCAATGTTTTCATATTTTGATCCTATACAAGTATACTACATGGCTGATTACGTATTTTATTGTGCCCTAAGGATTTTAGTCATACCACCCAAACCCAACTGACCACTTGATAAGTCAGAATCAGTGCCATACAAGGTCTAATGGAAGAGCCAGAATCCACAACCTCACCACAATTCTTGGTCAGTATAAGAGAAAACACTGTAGAGACATATTAGTCATCTGCAACAATGACATATTGTCAAATTCAAAGATTGGCTCACACATGGCCATCCACATAGATAATCATAACTAGCCCACCTTGGTACCGGTATGGCACTAGAAGAACAGGCTCACGCATGCCCGTTCTAACGAGAAGGAGTGTCTCACGCATGGCCATCCACACCATAATGAGATCGACTCACGCATGGTCAACTCACACATCTTGTAGTTAAGGATACAAGGAATTACTCGACTTGTACCCCACATATTCAAAAATATGCCCTCCAAGTTAAACTCGTTTAACCATTAAAAAAATGCTAACACTAAATGGATCGATGGCATAGGGCGAACTACACTATTATATTTCACTTGATTAATTAGGGAAATTTATACATATTTAGCATCAATCAACTTAAAACTTACAACCTCTAAACAAATTCTACATAAACAAAGGACATACCTCATCACCAGAACATACTAAAACTTAAAAAGTGTGATCTCATCACATCATCACTTCATGTCTATCTTTCAGCATGTGTCCATCACAAGGACTACATATCTTTGGCTGACAAACCCTCCTCTCATCACTGAGGAGAATTTTTATACAAGGCATCAAGACATTATCAGGTCATAAGACCATTTCCTCCTTTTTTGTATGCTACCACATAACAATTGCCTCACAAGGCTTATTCAACCATATCATAACCACCATAGCACATACTTGGCAATGTACATCCACTGGTGTTGCCTGCATGGTTAGAAACTGATAACAAGAGGGCAATACATCATCAACACCATCATCTCATAGGACTCATGCCATACATTTCACATCATCAAAAATTAGGGTTTCTCTTTACTCAATTAGGGTTAATAAGGTTGGATCAACAACCACCCTTAGATCATTTCATTCATCACCTTTATGAGATGTATTATGAAGTAACAAAACATAGTTCTCATCATCATTATAAAACATGTCATGATATATAGAAACATAGCCCTCAACATTATATATACGGCTACCCGAAAGGGTAACACATCTTATCATGTGACTCTAACATCAACATGATGTATCATAAACACCACCACAAGGCATCCAATTAGGGTTTCACCATAGGATATCAGTTAACCCTAAGTGTGTCGAACAACCACCCAAGGTAGGGTACCGGTTAAGAATCACTATCTAAGGGTATCAGACACTTAACTTAAGGAAAGGATGTCTTCCAATAAGATGTATTAGGCAACTTACCCTATCAGTCATCGCCAACATTGGGTGTGACATTGTCAGGGGTATCGGGCAACACTTGTGTCTCGAGTATCACAAGGTAACAAATTGCTTAGGGTTTCAGCCACACATCAGGCTCTCCTCATGTCGGGCAACACATCACATATTGACAATGCTTCTTAAGGGTGTGATGGATGCAAGTGTGTCAGGCTACAATGCTCCCAAATTAACAGGCTAGCAACACATCAAGCCATGATGACCATCAACTCTATCACCAAGATGTGTCGGCCCCTACCCAAGCAAGATGTCACAAAGCATCACAACCAAACCATAATGGCCATCAACAAAACATGTCGTGCTAGGCCTCTCAAAGGTCATGACTTCCTACCACAAAGGGTGACAACAAGTGGAACTACAGGTCGTGATGACCACCCAAGGTATATCGGCATGCATGCCTATCGTCCTAAGTAAACATATCACTCTAAACAAACATATCAGTTCATTATTCTTCAACCTCAAGATGGCATTATAAGAAAGGTAGAAAGGTGCAACACAAATGCATCAACTAAGAAAGGTTATTCTTCCCAAAACAGAACACAAAACTACCCAAAAGAACTACTAGCATACAAGAGATAACGAGCCAAAGGTAAAGAGTAAGATAGCAAGTAAAGGGTGATAATAACAAAGAGGGTTTAGATTTATATAACCTGCCTCAAGGATCATCACCAAGCTCCAAGATTCATGAGCTTAAGGTAGAAGAATATATCCCAAGCTTGATCACCACAACACCTCCAAAAGAGAAGATGGAACCAAGGTTAAGAGAGAATGATAAGGAAAAGAAGAAACCAAGGTCCATGGCCGAGAAGAAGAACGCAAGAAAGATAAGGACCATGGCTTACCAAGATAGAGGATGAAGAGAGCATCACAAGCATGGGACTCATCCTCCAAGCTCCAAGGGAGAGACTCCTCTAGCTCAAGATCATCAACCAAAGAGGGAATGTAAGGATAACCAAAAGGATTCTCTTACATGGAGGGAAAGAGGTATATATACAAGAGTTATGAAGGAGAGAGAAAGGGGAAGGCATCACCATCATAGAACCCTAGGTGACACTTGTCCATGAGGAAAGAGCCACATGCAACACCATGGAACAAGGTGATAAGGTTTATGTCTCGCCCACCAGTTCACTTTCCTAGGTAATGATCGATACACATCTCTACCTCCCTTCACAACCGATAGGGGTAAACCCTAGGTACAACAAACCAATATGGTGCATCTCTACACACCACTAAAACTGATAGGATATCCCTTAAGACACCCAAAAACTGATGCAAGGCATTTCCAAGGCTCTCAAGCCCGAGACAACACTTCTAAGAACAAGGCACACCTCAAACACGTGTCCAAAACACCATCAAGGATGTTAGTACTCATCTAAGAATCAAACAAGATGTCAATCTCTTTATCTTTACTCTAGATGATGCCAAGAGAGAAGGAACACTCTAAAGGAGGCAAACTTGCACATCAACCCTTACCCTGGGTAAATTGCAATTTTCATCAAGACCTCTCCACAAAATACAAGCATCAACCATACAATCTCAAACAAGCAACTAAGTTTTCAACATGCCCTAATTACATCTCAGATGATTAGAGCAAAGAGCTAAGAAACATACTTAAGCAAAACAAATAGGTTTATCCCAAAATGTGGGTCAGGGTCCTTACAAGCCATAAACCCCTAACAATGATTTCACCCCCAAAATCCTTAGACAAAAGGTAGGGGTACTTCCTCCTCATCTATTTCTCAAGACCCCACATGTCTTCCTCAATGCCACAATGATGCCAAAGGACCTTCACAAGCACAAGGTCCTTCCTATTCAACTTCTTCGCCCTCCGATCAAGGATCAACACGAGTCCTTCCACATAGGTCATATCATCATCAAGTTCCACCTCCATAGGCTGTGACACTAACTCTATATTTGGATGACACTTCTGTTGGTATAGTATGCCTAGGAGCCAATCATATGATGATTTCAATGAGGCATGAGATACTTGATTTGATAATAATAATAAAGGAAATTTCCATCTATATGTTTTAACTATATTGAGATAATAGTGTAACATGTTAGATGTCTAGAGAATGACAATACTCAATGATGTATGTCTTTAGGTTAAGGACCTGAATAATGAGATCATACATATGTTAAGAGTATACATTATTGTTATGTCCCTAGTCGGTTGTTATTGTGGAAATAACCATAGACATCAATAACACAAAAGACTAGACTGTGTGTTGGTTGATGAAAAAATCTCATCAGTCATGATATATGATATCAAACCAAGCACACAGATACATGTTAGCGAATAATGCATCTGAAACACCCACCGTATGAGTGATGCATGGAAACCACACATGGTTAGTCAGGATCATCTCTTATAGTATTGGTGGTGACTGTGATTCTTAGACCTAAAATCAATGCACTCATCACATGTGGTTGGGTACACTTTGACATCATCAAATGCAATCCTGAAACATGGGTTGTTATAAGGATAATGATTGGATGGCTTTGACACATGGGGACTTGACTGTGAGTGATAGATATGGAATTTGTCCCTCCTAAGGGAGTGTGATATCCTGGCCACTTTAGGAGTGAGACTGAGAAATGCATGGCCATGCACATGTATGTCAATATATGATATTGAGCTTACATATATCTCAGACAGTCTTCTCTATGTCAAGAAACATGGATTGAACATTTGTAGAGGATGACAAATCCATGCTTTGAGTTCAATCCAGATATCAGTGACAAATGAACTGTACATTCTCTATAACACCAATAACAGATTGTAGGTTGAAAGTTGTTCTCCAACTTTAATTTTCACTTGGGTAGCACTCATGTGCAACTAGGCACCACTCTTTGCTTCTGAAGTCATAAGTAAGTTATGGACATTCACTGCCAACATGAAATGGGACCTATAGGGTCACACACATAGGATTAACCTGGAAGAGGAGTTTATCCATGAATGATGTTTAGATTGATTACTAAAGTGTTTAGTTACTCAATTAAACATTCAATCAATAGACTTGACTCATAATCATCAATTTCAAGTGTTGAACCAACATATTAGGGTGTCAGATTGATTGAGAACTGCATTGACTGAGTTCTGCACAACCTGGACCACCAACCGACCGGTTCACTGGGTGAACCGATCGGCTCATGTTTAGTGAGATGACAGGTTCACACTGGTGAACTGATTGGTTTACATGGACCAAATGAGAAACTGTTGGGTTTTCTAGTTTGTGAGAAAAGATCCTTATTTCACTTGTTCAATTTGATTGGGATGAGAATGAATCTTTCCCTTAATTAGAAACAAATAAGGAAAGTCAATTATGGGCAAGTTTGGGATATGAAACGACCGATTCATTGGGTGAACCGGTCGGCTCACCTGCCTAAATGACCAGTTTAGTAATGAATCGATTAGCTCATCTACCGATTTGATCAGTTCAGTTATGAAATGATCGGTTCGCCTGCTGTTGTGCAATCAGTTCGTGGAAAAACCAGACCCTTCTACTCCCACACAGACACGGAACCCTGACCCTTCCATCTACTATAAATAAATGAGTACAGAGGGCTTCTCAGAACACACAACTTAGAACATTAGTTGCTCTGCAAAGTTGTTGTCCTCTCTGGTTGTGGTAGTCAAGAGAGCCCAAGCAAGTTCTACCCATCTAGGGAGGAACAACGAGGGAAAGACAACTACAAAAAAGCAAATGGTGGTGGGAGAGTGTGTCAGTGACTAGTATGCTGACTGAAGGGGACAACTCTTTCTAGTATGTGTGGACTATCTATTGAGGTGGGAGAGTTCTATCGCTTTGGAGGATGACTATCAACCGCAATCTAAGTCAAGACCAGGAGTTGCACAGACGTCGTTGAAGACTAGGTGGTTGAAGGCCACACTGGTTGTGAGGTATTGTCACTGAGCAAGCCTCAGGACTAGGTATATCTTTCTAAACCATCTTTCCGATTGCATAGTTGTTGATGGGATCTACGGGTTATGGGCTTTTGGTTAGATAAATTTTTTATTTCTGCTGCATGTTCTGTCCCACAAAACCCAACTATGGTATCAGAGACACATCAACATACTATGTTTTAGGATTAATCGATATGATCGAATTTTGGTTTTTCGCCATTTATTTATTGCATGCGATGTGAATACTTTCATTGGAAAATGTGCATATCCGATTAAACACCACAAATCACTATATGCATATATGATAGGTTATATATATGCAATCGATACACATCACCCTAAAATGTTTTTGATGGTAGATGTGTAGCGTGGATATGGCCTATAAACCCATATGTGTGTGCTTGGTTGGTTGTTGTTGTTTGCATCTCAGTCTGCGTATTGAGTCCTATCTTGTATTCCAAATGTAACTCAAGATAACTCGAGCCTTCTCTTATACCTTTACTCCCCCCCGAATGTAACTCAGGGTTTGCTAAAGATATACATAAAAGTAGGATAGTTTTATTTCCTGTTATGTTAAAGAAAGGTGGGTGCGCAAAGGAGCGGTTAAAGGTTCGAGATGACCGAATAATGTTGCAAGATGAGCAACTGGTGGCCTAACGAGGGGCATGACAACCCGACGAACAACTGTCTCGAGGTGCCAGGGGATTGGTTGGCGATAACCAACCGACCGGCCAAGAGGCGAGTCCATCAGTCATAGGATGAGCTGATCAACCCGTAACGACCCAAGCACAAATCTTCATCAACAATAGGTAGCTGCATGTGATGTAGACCTAGATAACCATAATTCCTTGTGGCTCAAGGAATTACAAACAGGATGGCCATAATCATCGCTTTATCGCTTTGCATGTTTTCTTGAGGGATATATCATGTATATGATGTGTACTATATATGTGGTGATTGGATATGTATATGTATATAAATACCAAACCCCTCAATATAGATATTATGTTTAAGATGCCTTCCAAAAGCAACACACATGAAAAGCTTGATCGAATAAATGTGGGAACACCCTAGAGTGGTGCATCGTCTATCTCGTGGAAGTATGATAGTGAATATGTGGGTCTGCCCTAGCAGGGTGCATATTCATTGTGTTGGCATTTGGGTTGAACTTACTAGGTGACCTTGATAAGATCAAGTAGCTTGATGCATGGAGATGTACATGAAAAAGAGTTGTGCATGACATCTATCAAGAGTTCATAAGATGCAATTGGCAAACGTTGCCTACCTGAAAGAATCTAATTGTGGGTGACAGCTCTAGCTGGTCCATGACTTAGAGGAAATCAAGATCTTGCTCATTAGAAGGTTGTATGATGTAATCTTCCAAATTTATGGTGAGGGCTATAAATTTGATCAAAATAGTGGGAGCAATAATTAATTAAAGGCCTAATTAATATCGTCAACTTTATGAAATCAAACAAATAAAAAATTGTTTTGAAATGTTGCAAAATTCTTTTGTAGAATCCAAATGACAAACAAAAATACATTATTGTTGTGATCAGTTCATAAACGATATAAACTTTAAATCTAGTTTGGGACCTTTGAGAAGTGTTCTCAATAGTGAATGTATGCTCTAAAGTCCTTGAAAGACCAGAGCCAGTACAACCACACCAAATGTGCCTAAGGCTAAAATTGGATGCTTACTTGAAGTATGCCAATGATGCCTAAGACATCAAGAACCTTATGCTGAGCTATATGAACTACAAGTTGTATAAATATCATGAAGCATGGACATTCTTGAGATGGTTACACATCTTAAGAATCATGTAAAGCGTGAAAGGTATAATGTATTCGAAGTGATATTTGAGTATAATTAGACAGATGGAGATCAAGTATAATCTCATATGCTAAATATGATTGTGCATATAGATCGACTGTGATTTCTTATAGGTCAAGATTTGACCAAACATATGATTCTACAAATCGTTGTGTGAATCATATATCCAATTTATCAAATGTTGAGTAACTTGGCCAAACCATTATCTGAAGTGCTTGGCATGCTGATGCCAAAGAATAAATGAAGAAAGGACAAAACATGTGATATTGATCAACAAAGTGAAGTCCATATACTAAACCAAGGTCAAGAAGTCTTCTAAAGCCATGCTTAGGTCCAAGTCTTCATCACTTAAGATATGGAGAGGAGTAAGTTGGAAAGGGAAATAACCTCTTTATAGAGGATCTCAGGAAGATGAAAGAGAGATAAGGATCTCTAGTTCATGACCTAAGAAGAAGTAAGCTAAAAATTGTGTAGAGCAAGAGTTGCTACCATTACAGTTATAATATGGCATTCATGAGCATATAATAGAATTAGAGAATTGCTATTATACGTCTTCCATCAATGAAATCATCATACATCTTGTATGGACAAGAGTGTAATGAACTGATGTTTCATTTCTAAGAAATGATCTTTGATGGAAATGCCTATGTCTGATAAAATATACTTGATAGTTAAAGAGACAAATGTGTGTGACACATGTAATGAATGACATGATAAATCAAACTTGAATGCCTATAGAATAGTCATCTGTAGTGCATAATTGAGAATTGCATTTCTAGAAATCCATATGATGGTTATCTAGACTCATTATGGTTATTGAAGCAATAGAGACATGCTATGCTCATTCATTGTGCAATATGACAAAGGTTCTTCACTAGATGTCACTACTACAGAAACGGCCTTTGGCATCGGTCGTTTAACCCCATTTGGCGTCGGTTTCCGACCGATGCCTATGTGGGCGCCGCTAAAGGTCGAACACTTCGGCGTCGGTTTTTTAACCGACGCCTATTTATTCTATAGGCGTCGATCGATTAGTATATAACCGACGCCAAAAGTGTTCGCGCCACAGAAAATGGCGTCATCTAGGGCACTTACTGCGTCGGTTATTTACTAAACAACCGACGCCTATATGGAATATAGTGTCGGTCTTTTAGTAGATAACCGACGCATAAATTGCCCTACATGATGCCATTTTCTGTGGCGCGAACACTTTTGGCGTCGGTTATATATCAAAAGACCGACGCCTATAGATTAAATAGGTGTCGGTGGGATACGAATATCTGACGCCATTTCCAGGACTGCTTTGGCCACATCAGGCGTCAGTTATTTGAAAAAAACCGACGTTGTAGGTCTTTGTTGACGGTTTTCTATAAATAACCGACGCCTATTTCTATTTTGTTTTTTTCATATCAGTTTGCAGGCCTGCTGTGGCTGGTCAGTAGGATGAGAACCTGCAGTTCAGTTTTCTGAACTGCAGGTTTACGATATCCATTGATATCAGCCTACAAACAGGCCGCAAACCTGCAAAAGTCACAAGGAAAATTTCACACAAGTACATACATTCAGACATCAATTCAATTCTCACATTCACACATATAGAAACATTCAAATACATGTATTAACATTCAGAAATATTCATTTACAAAGTATCATTCATTATCGCTATCAACATCCCAATTATATCTTACAGTTGCCACTGCTTGTATGGCTTTTGCCCATTCTTCTCTTACTTCATTTAATGCTTCCATCGTATATGGAGCATGTATATTTTTTAAGCGTTTACCTATAGTGTGTTCAGTTTTAAACACCTGCAAAGAGAATGATGTATATATATAAGTAATAATATAAAAATAAGATAAGATTGATATATTTCATACTAACTAATGAGACTATATATAATACCTCATGTATGGTATCGATGTCCAATGCGGCATATTTGATAATCATCTGCATAAATCGCATCATATAGTATGCGCATGCCCAGCCATTGTCTTGTGTAGCACACTATAAATTGAAACATACAAAATAATACAACTAAGCACAATTCACATCAATAATATATATATTCGAGTCGGGAACTTACTTGTACGTTCTGCCAATTTATTGGTTGGTTCTTTTTCCTTGGGACCGTTCCTCCAGCCTTTTTGAATGCATCTAAACCCCTAGATGATTTATGGAAAATCATGAAGGAGATGTCTGCGGGTAAGAGGACAGAGTTCAGATTTTCTGATGAAGGCATGTTGTATCTTCATGATAGGTTGTGTGTACCTGGACACAGTGAGTTGAAAGAGCAGATTCTTGAAGAAGCACATACTTCTATGTATGCCATGCATCCAGGTAACACAAAGATGTACATGAACCTCAAGGGGCTGTACTGGTGGTCAGGTATGAAAAAGGATGTGGCTGAATACGTGGCTAGATGTGGAGTATGTCAGTAGGTTAAAGCTGAGCATCAAAAACCTGCTGGTACCTTGCAGTCACTTCCTATACCAGAATGGAAATGGGAACACATCACGATGGACTTTGTGGTAGGATTACCCAGAACGCCTAAGGGTTCAGACTCGATATGGGTGATTGTGGATAGACTAACTAAGTCTGCTCACTTTCTTCCTGTCAAGTCAACCTTTGACGTTCCAAAGCTGGCTAAAGTTTATGTGGATGAGGTAATCAGGTTGCATGGGATTCCAGTCTCCATTATTTCTGACAGAGATCCAAAGTTTACATCTAGATTCTGGAATCAGTTACATCGTGCGTTGGGCACAAGGCTGAAGTTCAGTACAACGTTTCACCCACAGACAAATGGTCAATCTGAGAGGACCATTCAGACCCTTGAAGACATGCTGAGAGCATGCGTGCTACAGTTTAGAGGTAACTGGGAAGAACACTCAAGCCTAATGGAGTTTGCATATAATAATAGTTACCATTCTAGTCTTGGAATGGCTCCATATGAAGCTCTTTATGGCAGGAAGTGTAGATCGCCAGTTTGTTGGTACGAGGTGGGTGAGAAGGAAATTCTTGGACCTGAGCTAGTTGATGTAACTACAGAAAAGATATCAGTGATCAGGGATCAGTTAAAAGCTGCTCAGGACAGACAGAAAAGTTATGCAGAAAGACGACGTCGACCTCTTGAGTTTGAGGTTGGCGACGAGGTTTATTTGAAGGTTTCACCGTGGAAGGGAGTGTTGAGGTTTGGCAAGAGGGGTAAGTTGACCCCTAGGTATATGGGTCCATATCCTATTGTTGAGAGGATAGAACCTGTAGCTTACAGGTTGGATTTGCCGTCTGAGTTGGCAAATCTTCATGATGTCTTCCACGTGTCTATGCTGAAAAAGTGTCATCCCGGTACGGAAAAGATTCTAGATTCAGAACCGGTGCAGCTTAGGACAGATGTGTCCTATGTAGAAGGACCAGTACAGATAGTTGATCACCGGATCAAAAAGCTTAAGAACAGGGAGATACCTTTAGTGAAGGTTTTGTGGAGAAACCATAATCTCGAGGAAGCTACGTGGGAGCTAGAGTCTGAGATGCGTTGCAAGTTTCCTTTTCTCTTCTAGGAATTTCGAGACGAAATTCTTATAAGGGAGGGAGATTGTTACGACCCGCGTCGAGCTTATCCCGTAAGTACGCTGTTAAGCATGTGTTGAGCTGGTGTGTTAAGTTATAAGCCTATTTTTGTTAATAATGTTTAAAATGGACATGATATGTGCTTAGTGTGTTTTCTAGCTTCTAAAGCGTGTAGGATCTTACGCTTGAAGCGTTGCCAGAGAAATCGTTCGAATCCAACTTTCGAGTCAAAAGTTGCATGTTTTTGGGCTTATAGGGACCCGTTTGTAGTTTTTGAACTTTGCATTTAGGCCCCTAAGTTTCTTCCTTATCTTTTCTCTCTTTACCTTTCTCGTTTCATTTCACAGAAACGAGAGAACGCTCCTGCGTTCTGCTTCCTGCGTGAGAGAAAGAGAGAAAGAGAGAGAAAGAGAGAAGGAGCTGAGGAGGGAAAGGCGTCGGAGCTCCGTTTTGCTCCGATCAGTTGCTGCAGATCGTCCCTTTCCCCCGTAGATCTTCATCTTCATCGATTCGAACCGGATTTGCAGCTAGAGCTGCGTTTGCAAGAAAAACGACCAAGAGATTGGGGTGCACGGAGCAGACCTAGCTTGTTCCTTTGTTCCTTTCAGGTGCGGTTTAGTTGTATGCGTCGTTTGTGATCGTTTGGTGGTGTTTGTTCGAAGTTTGCCCGTCGATTCGAGAGAAATCGACTTTTGCAGGCCGTTTTTGGTGTTCTGCCTGTGCGCGGTTCGGCCGAGTTTCTATTCGGTCGGCCGAGTTCTTATTTAGGGCTTTTGTACAGTGTTTTCTGATCGGCTGAGTTTTGATCTTGATCGGCCGAGTTTCTCAATTAAGATAAGCGAACAGCGTTTTTGTCGGCCGAGTTTGGGTCCTGATCGGCCGAGTTTCTTTGTAGGTTTTTCAAGCGAAGAGTTGGTCGGCCGAGATTGGTCGGCCGAGTTTGGTCCTGATCGGCCGAGTTCCATAGTGATCGGCCGAGTTTCAAGTGGTGAGTGGCAGTTCATCTAGAAATCATTATTTAACTCATTTTAAATACTTATTTGCTCCAGTATCAGTTGATATGACTTTTAAACAGTGTAGCATGTACATTTTAGTATGATGAGTTCATTGGAACTGGAAATGTGTGATATGAATGATGAGAAAGAGGAAATATTGTGTTTTTCAGTTATAATATGTTATTTTTGTTATTTGTTAATCAAGTATAGACTTAGGTGCCCCAACACCGTAGAACCCCATTGCGCGGTCTGTACCTTTGGGGTGAAACAGTCAGTTCTGGGGATACGCCCAGGCATCAGAGACTCGTGTCCAACAAATACCGATTGTCTCGGTGACATGTAGTCTGAGTAGTAGGATTCCGGTCAGTTCTGGGGATATGCCCAGGCATCGGAAATCCAAGAGTACGTCCCGGTCAGTTCTGGGGATACGCCCAGGCATCGGAGAAGTCCCGGTCAGTTCTGGGGGTACGCCCAGGCATCAGAGACTTAGAGACCCTCCACTGTGCACTACAGGTTGCGGAGGAGTCCAGAGCACTCAGAGTTAGTGCAGTGAGGCCTTAGGAGCCTGAGAGTCCTGTGCAAACCAGGACGAGAAGTCAGACTTAGCATTTCCCGAGTGTGTCGCTAAGTCTTGTACGGTGAGATCGTAGTTCGCTACTGATCTTCATATGCAGAGTGCACTGCATATGTTTGGGGCATAATAATGTAAATATGTAATCACTTAGGATCACAGTAAATTTATAATTTTGTCTATTTAACTGAAATACCTGAAAATGCATAGGATTGTGATTAATATCTGTACAACTGCTATATCAATAGAATTGCTTTGCTTGAACTGTATATCTGTTTATTTTCAGTTAATAAACCTGACGAGTTGTTTAATGATAGCTAAGTGAAATGTTATTCACTGAGCGAGTAGGCTCATCCCTCTACTCAAACATTTTCAGGTCAGCACCAGCATCAGGAGTCAGAAGGATCGTTTCATCCCAACGCTTAGTAGATAGAAGGTTTGTAGTTAGTCTAGTTAGAGGTCTCTTAGTCCATTCCCCTCGATCTTCGGGACAAGGTGTGAGTAAGAGAGAGAATATGTACAAAGATGTAAATTAACTGTTATGCTTACTTTATGTTGAACAATGCAGTGTGCTGTAGACTTGTTATATTTCTTGCCAGTTTAATAGAAATGCTTCTGCAGTTTGTTAATTCTTGTTTACAGCTTATACTTGGTTATCATTTAAATGTCTTAAATTGTTTTAAAAAGTAATGAATGATTGGTTGTGTGTTAATCCCACCTGTCGCGTCCTAATCTCGTGGTTTGTGGTTAATGTGAAGTTGGGGCACGTCAGATGAAGTCTTCAAAGTGTCTGACCACCAATGAAACCATCGTCCCTCAACCAGTCATCAACCAATGACATGGTAGTGAATTATCAACTGATGGTAGGAAGGTGAAACATTAACTAATGGAAGGGAAATGATTGTAAATCAATGGTGGATCAGATCCCATCAACAACTGATGGTGTCCCAATCTTTATCAACTGATGAAGAAACATGATCATCAACCAAAAGCTCCACAACTCCATCAATTGGTGTTGCAAGATTGAGAACAGATCATTAACCTCTATTGATGGACAAATGAGAAGGCCCTAATATCCATCGGTTCATGTCATCAAGGGGGGTCTACTACTTACCTTTGAGAGAAGCAAAGTAGTAGAATATTTACCAGCATCATCCTCACCATTGACCACTGAAGAGAAGGACTTCATTGACATTCAATAATTCCAATGAATTATTGCTCTATTTTTGTTATCTCACCCCCTCACTCTATTTTAGATTCATTCATTGTTGTTTTTGGGATTTGGACCTTGTGCCATGTAAATCACACATCACTCGCAAACATGAGTTTCTAAACTCATTAGCTTGGGTTGGGAGTAGCCACCAAGGCTTCCCAAAGATATAAATATTCATATTCCATTGGATCTACATAAATTTGTCTATATTTATTGATGAATGCATATTCATCCTAGTTTTAGTTGCAACTTTAATATAGTTTAGCATTCATATATCTTAGTTTTAATTAAGAATAAATTTGTTTTGATCTACTTAGGTTTTTATGATAATTTGTAGGAATTTGATACTTTTCCTGACTCCCTTTGCATGTTTTGAATTTTATCATTCTGCAACAAATTTTCCTAGGGGGGAGGGGCACCCCGTGGACCGCTATGATTTTTTTAGCACTTTTAGAAGGCTGATCAATGAACAAGTTTTGTGTTTGAGAGCAAAATCAACCTATCGGTCGACATGCCAATCGAACTTAAATCAACCTTTTAATTTTCAGTAAATATCAAACATCAACAATAAATCTCATCGACATTGATGCTTGACAGATCCGTCAACCCCACTAGTCGACACACAATCTCTCAACAGACTCATTGACCTCCCTAGTCGACATCTAAGAACTCAACAAACAACATCATCACCCATTGGTCGTCAATCCTATCGACACTCTTGTCGATGACTACAACTGCTCAATAGCCCCGTCGACCCTCAAGATCGATAACCTGTCAACCTCCAAGATTGATGATCAAAAGTCCAAAAGTCAAAACTGACAGTCCTATCAATCGACAAAAAATGATCGACATCAATGGAAGGAGGTCGACAACCACGACCCTATATATAGCCCCCACCACAGTAGTTCAAATCATCTCATATTTTCTAGAGACAAAATATGCTGAAAGGTTATCGTAGAGATCAGAGCAAGGAGGACACCTATCGACCAAGCTATATCTATCAAACTAGCTTGGCGACATCTATCGACCTCTAGCATAGATCGACAGATCTCTTTCATCATCACTCTAGGCCATCGATCTCCCCCTCTAGGCAATCAATATCTCCTCCATGTCGCAATTCATCCACCTTTTTCTATTGCAAGCCATGGTTAACACCTGGAGGAGAAAGAAGGAAGGAAGTCTATGGTCACACACCAAAATGAGCCACTTCTTCTACCATGAAGACCGTGACGGTGTCCTCCTCCTCTTCTAGTGATATTAATCTCACCATATTGAGGGAGTAGTCTTTTCACTGGGGTGTGGGGATTATCCCCACTAGTTGTTTCTTATAATTTCATTCATATTACAACTCTTATATGAACTCATTTAATTCATATCTAATTGATTATCACATGTCTTGTGGGTTGATCACCCACTTTACATGATTCATTATAATCTTTTACTGTGAAAACTTCAACGTTTAAGATTTGAATACCGGTTAGCTTTGGTTGATGCACTGGCAAGAACTTCTGATGTAATGTCTCTGGGGGTAGTGGATAGAGGATCCATAAGTAACGAGACATCAAGCTTACAGGGATATCTACTCATGCAAGTTTCTGACACTAAAAGTTTGCATAACTTTGATTACATCTTCATACTTATTTGGATTTAAATGATTGCACAGATTTGAGTAGTGGTGCTAAAATCCAGTTCCACCCTAGTGTTTCCATCCATTGATAACTAGAACCTTAATCGAGCTATTTTTATTCTTGCAACCTTAGTTAAACAACCAATCTCAACTTTTGTGATAAATACTAGTTCTTGCTAAGTTACTTTGATTAGATAATTCTTGAAAATGTTGCTCCTTGGGATTCGATCCTCAACTATACTGCCGCAAGACCCGTCCACTTGTGGGTGGCATTATTGCATGTTAGTTTTGGTAAAATATGGGAATTACATTCCTAGTGAATTTGTAGTGCAATAATATTATACATTAAATTTTGGCATCATTGCTAGGGACAATGTATTTTTTGATCTTTGTAATTCACTTGGATTAGATAAGAATTTTCTTTTTCTATTGATACTATTGCATATCATCTTAAATCAAAATTATCTTCAAATCATATGAACTTGGTATCTCTCATATTTTAGGTGGTCATTCTCATGCATGCGACGCTCCTCTAACGTCGATTCATTGACTCACATTGACCCTGATATCAAGGGGACATATAAAAGGCTCCTTTATGAACAAAGAGCCAAGATGAACAATGAGGAGGTCAATCGCAGGGTGCAATTAACCCTGAACACACAAAGAGAGAGACTCATGGATGAATCTAGAGCCGATGTACAAGTAGAGCAAGAAGCAGCCACATAAGCAGAATGACGGAGGGAACTATGAGAGTTTTCTATCCCAACAACTGCAGATAAACACAACCCTATTATTCAGTCTGCCATTCAAGCTCAGAACTTTGAGATCAAGAATAATTGTGTGATGATGATGCAACACAACATCTTTTCAAAACATGTCGGTGAAGACCCCCATGATCATTTACAAAAGTTCATAGGTCTTAATGGACTATGTAAGCAAGCTGGCATTCCAGAAGAGGCAATAAAGCTAAGACCTTTCTATTATTCCCTCACTGACAAGGCTAGGGTATGGTACAATTCCCTAGATGACCGCATCATCACAACTTGGGAAGAACTTCAGAACCTATTCCTTAAGAAGTTCTTCCCACCCACACTCACTTATCATCTCAGAGGGGATATCACTGGGTTCAAGAAAGATCCATCCGAGACTCTCTTTGAAGCTTGGAAGTAATTCAAGGAGTCACTGAAAAATGCCCTCATCATGGCATCCCTTCTTCACAACTTCTTAAACATTTCTATACGAGAGTTGATGATGATATCAAGCGATTCTTCATTGCCACTTCTAGTGGAGATTTCATATGACAAAGCTTTGACGATGCCTGGAAGGTCGTCCATAGGGGATCTGAGAACCAAGCCAATTGGGGTTCATCCCGGAAAGGAGGTATCTTCAAGGTGGCAATGGTAGAAGATAAATATGGCTTGGAAGGAAATTGTTAAATATCTAAAGATGTTTTCCCTAAAGACAAACAACCTTGAGTACACCCAGTGGACAAGGAGGCCAATCCTCCCTTCAACCTAAGGCATACCCAGAAGTCTGCCAAGTCTGTAGTGTAGAAGGCCACATGAGCATGTAGTGTAACCATGTCTACCAAGCCACCATAAACATGTGACCCTAGATAGACCTAGCACCTTGTACGATACATATGACTTGGTGGATGTGCTAGAGATAGCTAGTGGGTTGACATGCTTTCTTGTGCTAGCCTTATATATGATGAGATATGACATGTGTTATATGGTTTGAGACCAACACAAGCCTCAATCTCTTTACAAAGGAGGACCTCTAGCATGGGACATATGAAAAGGGTGGCCTCTTAATATGAGTAAACCCGCCATGGGAGAAGGTCAGGGTATCAAAACTCCAAACTATGTGAAATGTTGAAAAATACACACAATGAAATACATGATAATGAGTCCCTATCTAGAGCACTTCTAAGTATATGAGTTGATTCACCTAGTATGTGGTTCCCTTGAAGATGTTGAACCTTAGACTTCCTATGAAAAGACCTAACCCCAGAGAAAGAGGCCTTTGAATATTTGATTGATGCTTGCTATATAGGTGAGGGAGATGTCCCAAGACCCTAAGATGATGTACATGATGTACAATATCCATGATGAGCCTCATACTTGGGCTAGTGGGTTGTATGTAAAGAAAATCTAGAAGTAGCCCTTGTTTCTTGAGAGTTGGATAAAAAAAAGTTTGTTATGGGTAGATGGTTGTGGTTAGCATGTCTTGTTGGACATAGGTAGGTCGTAGCTTGAGTGGCTAGAGCTTGTAGAGCTCATTTCAGATACAAGTGAGATAATTATGAAACCTCAACATTGGTGATAATGTTGTTCCTTGAAAAATGCATGATACATGAAATAATCTCACTTATGTTAAACTTGAATACAAATGATAAGTCACTCTCATTAGCTAGACCTAATAAAATGTAGTTTTGAAATCGTGAATTGGATATGATGATGCTTAGAGACCTTAGCTTGAATAATCAAGGTTAATATGCCTATCCTCATACCCAAATGAAAAACAAGTAACACGATATTATGACACTCTTGGGTATTAACTTGAATAAAAATGATGAATAAATTACTTAATTTTAGATCCAAAATGAGAAATGATGAACATAGTTGACGATATTTGGTAAATTTTGGGGGAAAACTAAACCTGCATGGAATCTAATATAATTATGAAATGCACGTACAATGGTAATTTCTTTTGAAGTCTTGATGACAAACATGTTCTCTTGAGTAATTGATAATAAAAAATTTAATTAACCAACCGTGTGCTCGAATGAAGAGCAAAACAAAACCCTAATGTAACAGAGATAAGATCATGGAACCCTTATGTCAGTATGATGCCACAACTCGATTAACCCCAAGTAATATGTTAATAATGGGGTTTCTACACTTTGATAATGACGACCAAAGTGTGCAATGGATGCCCTGACACCTAGGTATGGTTCCTAAAACCCAATGAGTATGAAAATTGACCTTTGACTAAGATCTTGGATAAATTTTAAGGACAAAATTTCTTGTAAGGAGGGAAGGATGTGACAACCTTGATTTTCTCTCTCTTAGATTATATACTTCCTCTCACTATTTGTGACCCAGTCCACTCTTTCAAGTTCAATCTCATAGTTGGATGTGAATTGATGCTCTATTAAAGTCATTGACTTCATATTTCAAGATATGACATTACTTTGCATGTTTAACCTATGATGCATGCCTTAAGGTATCATGCTTTTTCCTTAATTTTGAACCTAATAACTATAATATTTTGGCTCGCTAGTATATATAACTTTATAGAACTCTAAATTACGATCCCAATGGCATAAAAATCATCTCAATCGGACCTTCAGAGCCCAAGTTATGAAACTTTGAAGTTTGGTCAAATTACATCAGTAGCCGCCACCCATTGTGGCTAACCTAGCGCCCTCTTTTCTGAGCTGTTAGATTTCACTGATCCGTGATCCAACGGATACAAACTTGTCGCCCACCTTTGCCCGTACTGTAGCAATAGCTACCATAGAGCAACTTTAGATGAACCATGGTTGATCTCGATGCCTTTGGGTGCATTGGACCCCTCCTTTTGTTTGTCTCGACTTACTCTCTCTTTTCCCCTGTTTCTGCCCTCTCCTGTAGTTCCTAGCTCCTACTCCATTTTTTCTCTTCTTCTCATGTTTTGGGTGGTTCCACCATGGATTTTCTTACTCGGGAGCCCATGCCTTCAGCCACCACAATAGTGTTTCCACCCACCGACAACCCTGTGGGGTTACTGCAGCATGGGGGCAACACACTGGTGGGGGGGGAGGAGGTCCCTAGCCCTCAACCCTACCTACTCCGGCGTGCTCAAAGTTTCAGCCGCTGCCGCAACAATGCCCTGCCTTTGCAGGGATGAGGTGTTAAGGGATGAAGCACCTACACTGTTGATCCCAGGGCAGTCAACGATGAAAGGTCAGTGGGCGGCCCAGATTCGGCAGCGTCCCAGGCTCCCAGTTAGCCCATGGATCTGGGGCACTGAGTGGCCAAAGCACCAGTGAACCAGCAAAAGACATGTGGTCAATGGGTCTAGCTCATGGGTGTGCATGAGTGGGTGGGTCACAACCACAGGATCGATGATCTACGACCCCAGATCGCCACACAATGATCATGGTATGCCACTAAATATCTCTATAGTTCTTGGGGCTAGCTTGTATAATCAATATCTTCCAAATCCCTTAGCCAAAACATGCGATCCAATATACCAAATCGATCAACTCGACGAGATCTACGCAATGAGAATACTTGAAGGCTTAAATCACCTTGTATTACAGTTGTTTTCCCATAATAATGAACTTTGTTCATATTGAGTATACTAAATGCATGATTGTGATCAATATTGAAACCTTATGTATTTTTTACCCTCCTAAGATAAAATTAGTGGATCTTATGCTCATGAGACCCTAATGAAGGTCCTAATCACCTTATTGCTCATGAATGACCTCAAATGTGCATGTGTGTCTTTTTGGGACTTTAGTGATGCAATTTGCCTTAAGTTACTTTTTTTGCATATAATATGCACTCTAGTCTCATCCTAACCTGGAAATCAGTAGCTTTATGCTATCATATGGTACTCATATCCAACTTTGTCCCCTTTTGCTATGTTGAAGTTATATGACACCTAATGCTTTTAATGTTCCCCTATTATGTGAATGTTTGACTACACCTTGAATCAATGTTGTGTTTAACCCATCTTTTATTCATCAAGTTAACTTAGATATCTAAAACCACTAATATTGTGATGCTTAGTGACATAATGCTTAAGGTATAACCCCTTTGTACTATGACGATACTTGTGACACTTGATGCATCCCTAATGATCTAATGTGTTCTTAAATGCTTGATTGTTTTCCTTGTGTAACCAAATGTGATATGGATGTTGACCTCATGCCTTCTCCTCCCAAATATGGAAGTATCCTCCCTTATGATTGTCTTGATGTAGATGTTATAATCTGTATGTTGAACCCTAATGGCATATGAAATACGTTTATGCTTGGATGTATGTAAGAATGTGGATACTCAAGGTTGGGAAGGTGATGCCTAAACCCTAGGGGACATCCACCCATATTGGAATGTGATTCTTATGTCCATACTTTCCTGATCTAAATCATGGTTGATGCTTGGATCCCTTTTCTTGCTTGTATCATGACCTTGTATGCCCTATTATGAGTCTTTGACCCTATAATATGCATTGGTGATTCAAACCTTGAAATGATCATAGAAAATGAATGGAGCATAACAATGACTTGAAACCCACCTTCATGATGGAACCTAATCAGTATAAGATCATCAAATATGTAATTAAGAAACTTGAACCTAACTTGCCCCCAAAATCCTAAAATGAACGAAGTTAGGGTTAATGATGAGAATCTAATACATGTATACAATCTTGTGCTTAACCAGGTATTGCTTGAGATCTAGATGGTCAAGGATAGGTTATGGAATCTCTGAAATTAGGTACGATCTTTAAATAATTATATGACTATGGCTTTCTTGCTTGAAATGTGATATATATGTATGCTTGTTTACTTGCTCAAATATTGTTATGTAGTATTCTAGGATGTACTTGATGTTTATCTCATATCGTGATTTTATAACTTACAAACATAATATAGAAACTCCATAATACAATGTTGAAATAGGATTATCTCTTGGAAATGGCCTCGAGGTCCCTCATGTATAGAAGGGTTAGCTAATCTTGAGCACGCTTACGGATCTTTCAATGGGAAGTTGATCAAAGGCCTTATGAATACATGATTTGATGGTATAATTGGAGTGAAATGACATAAAACATGGGATCTCATTTTGCTAAGCACTTAACATGATACTTTCTTGCTCGTTTACTTCTGCAAATCTTTTCAAATTATGCAAAGCTTATTTATATGTATCTTTTAGCCCTGTACTCAACATCTCATGTGCTTGACCCGCCTTGTTTCACATATTTTTATAGGTTCAAAGATGGTTAGAAGTTGATGGGCTTGGTGAGCCATGTCAGGTATTCTTGTTGTAAGATCCCTAGTATACATGAATAGACTTGTGTAAATTGTACTCTTGAATATGTAATTGAAACTTGTAATAAAACAATATTGCTTAATATATTTTGTTGAATGTTGAGATTATGTTGATGCCTTTACCTTGTTATTTGTTCATGTATGCTAAGTATTTCATGCTTCTGCATGTTGTATTTGGTATTTGTTTGGTTCATGGGATTGGGATTTTGATTCTGTGACATTATGCGATACTTTGAAGATAAATAGGATCCCTCAACTAGTGATATATTGTAAGGCTTTCTTGTTTCCTCTACGAGATAAAGCTCTTGCACGGTATCACACCCTAAATCATGGGAGTATACCAAAATGGGAGGACTTGGTTAGTGCATTTGTGACTAAATCCTTTTGGTTTGAGAAGACAATCAAATGTATAAACAAGACTAGTGGGTTTTAACCATTAGCCAGCGGGAAACCTATGTGATGGATGGGAGAGATATCGAAGCTATCAAAGAGAGTGTCTTCACCATGGGTTTTTTAATGTGGATACATGGTTGCTACCTTCTATAATGGCCTCACTTAGATCAAGAGGAAATCAATATATTTAGCCACCGAAAGTGGTTTCATGGGACAAAACTATAAAGGATTCAAAAAAATAATAGAAAATATGGAAGTGATTTAATCTGGATAAGGACTATGAGAAGGGACCTGTTGGAAATGTCTCTGGTATGGGAACCACCATAGACTCAGAGGCTATAGAAGACCTAACAGTGAAGCTAGACAACATAGCCATTAATGTCTGCACCTTGAAGGAAAACAATGTAACGAGCAAGATCCATGTGGAAATGGTAACAAACTATGTTAAATGAGGATAAAGTGGACATAGATGAGACTATTGCATTTACACACATAAAGAAGAAGAAGCATATAATCAATATTGAGTAGTTGATAATGTTTCTTATGCTAATTATAAGAGGCCAATTACGCAATATTCTCCTATGGAAACACATCAAAAACATATAACTCTCACATCCTTAATCATCCCCCTAAACCCTCTAGGTTTGGAAGAGGTAATAGTTCACCTAGTTTTCAACACAATACCAACTTCCAATAGAACATAAACTCTCAAAGTCAATCAAAATATGATATGATGACTAAGATGTTATCCTTCACCAAAAGATAAGCTGATATCAATGACAAACTGAATCAAAGTATGATAAATAACATGTTGAACATCAAGATCAAATGAGGAGTGTGTCTAGACAAAGATCTAATCTATAACAACATAACAATATGATTGATCAACATCTGTCACATCTATTAGAATAGACAAATAACTCATCCATGTGAATTTCTATTAACAACAAGCAAAACCCAAGTAGATACCAATCTACCATGATAACTACTCTTAGGTCTAGAACAATTGTCCACTCAGCCACTGTGAATGCTCAACATGAAACAACCCCTACACCTTCACCTAACCTTTAGTAGGAAACTATTGAGGTCCAATAAGAAAAGATCCCTACATCTATTCTTGAGAAAACAACAACTAGGGGGGTAAGGGGAAGAAGATCACCAAGGATACAAAACCAGAATTAGCTGACAAAATCATTGACAACAGGGACCCATACGCTCCTAGAACTCCTTCTCCTTATGAATTGATCAATGTTCATCTCAATAAAAGATATGAGAATTCATTTAATTCATGAACAAGTTACACCTTGAAATCCATTCCCAATGCCATTGAAGAACTGTCAACTTATGCCATACCATTTCACAATGTCGTTGAGGAACTATCGACTTATGGCAAATTCTTTGAAGACATAATCATGAAGAAAAGACATGGAGAAGAAGCACAAACCTCTAAGCTGGTGAAGATGTTGAGCACTTTTGTTCAAGAAAAGATGCCTATCAAGAAAAAGTATCATGGAGCGTTCATGATTTCTTTCAATGTCGGGTATGATGAACAAAGAAGGGGGTTAGCTGGTTTGGGTGCAAGTATAAGTCTTATGCCATTGATCCTAGCAATGAGACATGTTCTAAAAAACATGGTGAATTTATGAATGAGCATACAACTGACTTGTTGCACTTTTACAAGACAAAAAGGGGTTGTTAAGATGTGTTGATAAGGGTAATAAGATTCCTTATTACTTGTGATATTGTGGTGATTGACACAATAGAAAACCTATCTTGCCCCTTGACTTTTAGAAGACCCTTCATGTCCACGGGAAGAATCCTTACTAATGTGGAATCAAGTATCATAAAAATCCAAGTGGAAAACTATTAAATTGACCTGAGAGTCCAAGATGCCACGATATATCCCTCATTATTCAAATTGTTCTATTTCATTGATAGCTAAAACTAGCTCGACATTGATATTCAAGAATAGAATGCCATTGTGGATCCTTTTATGAGGCCCCTCGTAAATTGGAATTTTAATCTCAACAACTTTGAGGTTGAGTTATTATAATATCTTAATGCTAAAGAAAATGATGTTACTATCATGGAAAATTCTAGAGATCTTGAAGTCGAGACAACCAATTATGTTTGTTTTACAAAAAAACAACTGATGAAGAAGCTCCTAAACCTTACCTAAGTTGTAACAACTCCCTAATGGACTTCTATATAAGTTCTTAGATGATGAAGGGAGAGACCTTTTCATAGTAATTCAACCCTTTCTAAAGAGAAAAAAAGATGACTACTTTCATAATTGAAACTAAGAAGTAAAGTCATTATATATTCATTAGATGATATCATAGATTTAACCTTGCCTATTGTATGCATAGAATTAGTTAATATAAGTTTGAGTTCTTTATTATTTTTTGCTTGGTCTTAGTCCATTGTATAAGTAAATCATCTTATTATGTAATTACACTTAAGTGAGGATTCATTTACCCACTTAAGAGTACCCATGCATCCCAGACTCCTATATATAGGAGACCCATAATATCTTCACAAAATATTGAGAATATTATTACTTCATTCTACATGGTATCAGACACATGGTCCTAAACTTAATCCCTTCCCAATCTTCCTCTTTCCTTCTTTCCTTCTTACTTCTTCCCCTACCAATGACTACCATATCCACTGACAACATCAAACATCTGGCATCATTCATCCACGAGCCACCTGCCACCCTCAAATCATGGCCTGCGATTGGGTGCCACAACCACTGACCTGCAACCAGCCGCTTCTAGTGGCCATCAGCAGTGGTAGGCAACCGCTAACATACGACTAACGTGCCAGGCATGTCATGATAAATAGTTGTAGGAAGGATACAACTTCTATATTTTCGCCATTGTAGCACTCCATTAGACTTGTTCTATTAGGTTCCTTCTCCACTCCCTCCCTCATCTATTGTGATTTCTTACATAGATCTAAACTAAGCATGAAAAAAAGAGATAAGACTCATGCTAATTTATAAAGCACTAAAAAGAGCAAAGGGGCATTATCTTTTTTCCCTCTCCATGCGGTTCTCCTAACTTACATGGTTGAGCACCTTTATCTAAGAAGGGATTTTTTTATTATGTTGAACATCACATCATTTGATTCTATCTTTGTTATGACTATGTATTGATGATACACCTTTTTCTTCCTAGTGTGACATAATTCTGATAGTGCTTTCTATTTTTTATCACGTTTCATTCTGACAGTGCCCTATTTTCGATACCATATCTTCAATCTGGTACTTTCTCTTTTATCATGGATAAAAATAAATTTGTTATCTATAATGACATTCCCTATGTTATTTCTATTTAACTCAATGATGATAACTTTCTATTATAAACGAATGATGTTCAAACATTCTTCGAGTCACGTGAAAATTAAAATTCACCAAAGAATATGCAACCAAAGAACCCAATGAGGTATGGATTATAGGAAATATCCAAGCACTCTCTTGCCTTTAGGGATATATGGAGCCTGATGTAGTTGTTAAATACAAGTGGTACAGGAATGTCAAACTTATGTGGGATGAAATGAAACAGTTTTACATAGATGAGGACAACTTCCCTATTTGTATAAAGCTAAGAATATTTTTTCTATGGACAATAAGGTGATCATTCCTTAGCCAAATACTATGATTCAATGAAATCCCTTTCAAATCAACTTAATATCTTCTCCCCGCCACATCTTCTAAAGTTACCAAGAAAAGAGATGCCCTTATTACTGAGTGATCCTTGAGCGGTCTACATCCCCAATATAATGCAGTATGACAACTTCTTCTTGTCAGCACCACCATCACATCCATGAATCAGGCTTATGCCCACCTTTCACAATCTGAAATGACTTCTAGTCCAAATACTCCCAGTGAAGTTTTTAAAGCCCAAACTGTGATGGCATATCCTATCAAAGGTCATGGACACATTCATGATACTCACACTAGAATGTGACCATAATGTACTTACTATGTCAAGTTGGGTTAAGTTGAGGATGTATGTCATTCAAAACACTACCCTACTCACTTTAGATGAGGGTACAACAAGGGTTCTATACATGTTGTTCAAACATCTACACTACTCCTTGTCCAGGGTCCTCTAGCAACCATAGTGGCTTTGAAGATTGCTGGACCACCCACATGTTTCACTGACTAAAAAGGAGTATGAACAACTTCATCAAACTACACACTAATAAGGTGACTCCCCGCTTCACAACAACATGGCAACACCCTCCCCTAATTGGCATAACCGTGACCCACCCACTATCACACCTTTGCCTGTGATTTGTTCTCAATCCAGATGGACAATGAATTTGGGTTTTATTAGAACATGACCAATATGACCCACCTTATTACCTCTTTTAATTCTTTTATTCCAAATTCCATTGTCACCTTGGCATATGGCTCAGTTAAACAAGTAACCAACTGCGGGCATATTCCACTTTCCTTCAAACATAAATTAGATGTTGTCCACTTCATTCATAGTTTTCCATATAATTTGATGTAAGTAGCTCAACTTGTTGATTTGCTTTTTTTTCTTTGTAACTTTTGGGTCGACTGCTTTTGTTCTATGGGATTGGCAAAATTTGATGATGATTGGCAATGGGGGTGCACTCTGGTGATCTTTACTACTTATTTGCCCCTCCACTACCAAAGATTAGTGATCTTGTTGTAGCCTCTCCTTTGAAGCTACATCTTCACTTTAACCACCCTTCATTAGATAAGTTAAATATCTAATCTATAAATATTTTCTAATTGTTCATCTTTTTTATGGGATGCCTGTCAAATGGGAAAACATCACCACATATCATTCCCATCTCGTATTGTTAAACAATATTTGAAACGTTTTGATATATAGTGATGTGTTTATCCCTTTTTAGACAACTAGTTATAATGGTTTCAAATATTTTCTCATGTTTATTGATGATTTTTCTCAAATGTTATGGTTTTATCTTTTTCAATCATGTGATACGGTCTTTCCCCTCATGCATGCCTTCCATAAAATGATTATTGTTTATTTTTCTACACCCATTAAGATCGTGCACAGTGATAACCCCCTTGGATACACCAAAAGCATGTTTTCATCCTTTTTTCAGGATTGGGAATCATCCACAAACATTCTTGTGCCTACTGCCCACAACAAAACGACAATCCAAAGCATATTGTCATCTTCTTGGCATTACACACTCTCTTACCATTCATGCTAATCTCGCATAAAACCTTTGGATTGATGATGTACTTACAACATGTTTTTTATCAACTGAAAACCACCCTCAATTCTCCAAAAAAACTCATTTATCCAATATTTATGCACATGACAAACTTTTTTCTTTACCGCCTTGAGTTTTTGGACGTGTTACCTTTATTCACAACTTTGACCCTAAGACCAACAAGATATCCCCTCACTCCATAAGAATGGTTTTTATAAGGTATCCCTCCTCTAAAAAATGATGCAAATGCCTTGATCTTAAAAACTCATTGTATTTGTGTCTCTACTCATGTAACTTTACATGAGGATGAATTGTTCTTCTCTTTGTTGTCTTTGCACTCTACACCCACATAGGACTTGGTTTAACTTCTTGAACCTTTTCTTCCAATCCCATTAACACCACCCCAAAAGCTTGATCAGTGCATGGAATTTGATCGCTAACCAACAATTTTTCCATCGTCATCTCTACTGGATTAGTTTGACTTACCAATCACACTTCATAGAGGTAAACTCTTGTGCCATTAAACATCCAAATTCTGATGCATGTTTCTTACCCCACCTCTCTCCAACAACTTCTACTTTGTTTAATATTTTGGATACCACCTTTATTCCTAAACGTCCAATAGATACTTTTAAACTCCTTGGGTGGAAATATGTCATAGTGGAGGAGATGTGAGCTTTACATGATAATCATACATGGGATCTAGTAGATTTGTTATTAGGTAAAAATGTTGTTGGTTGTCACTAGGTCTTCTCAGTCAACATAATTCTGATGGCTCCATTGGGAGACTAAAGGCTCACTGGTATCTAGGGGTTTTACTCAAACCTTTAGCATGGATTATTTTGGGGGCTTCTCTCCTATGAAACATATTGCTTGAGTCTACATTCTTATTTCTTTGGTAGCTCATTTTGACTGCCACTCTTTCAGTTAGATATCAAGAATGTGTTCCTACATGAGGATCTCCTACAAGAGGTATATATACAATAACCTCCTCATTTTTTTGCTAAGAGGGAGTCTCCCCATAAAGCTTGTTGTCTCTAACGATTTTATATGGACTTAAGAAATCCTTGAGAGTCAGTTTTAATAAACTAAGCACAATACTTAATAAATTGGGTTTTCGTAGATCATCTGCACACCATTTCCTATTCTCATCAAAACCCTCACAATGGTACATTCTACTGTAGTATATGTTGACAATATTGTGATAACAGACAATGACACTATTGGCATCAACAAACTAAAACAGTCTCTACAAGCCCACTTCGATTTGGGAAATTTGTGATAATTTCTTCAGATAGAAGTCCTTCTCTGCTCCATATGGATTAGCTTATCCCAAAGGTGCTATGTTCTACATTTACTTCAAAAGACTGGGATGATAGATGTTAAACATGTTTCCTCTCCTATAGATTATCACACCAAGACTCCTCGTAAGGGGGAGTTATTTATGGATCCAAAAAAGTATCATCGAGTAGTTGGAAATTTGATATATTTAGCAATTACTCGACCTGACATTTCTAATGTTGTGGGAGTTTTCATTCAACATATGAGTGAAACTCTCTAACAACGTTGGTGCATCATTGAACATATTCTTCTCTATCTCAAGAGTGCCCCAAGAAGAGACCTATTCTATAAATGGCCTAAAGAATAGATCATGACTATTTTGGGATATTCTGATTTAGATTTGCCAGGAGATGCTGAAGATCATAGGTCCACCTCTGGATTTTATATTACATTAGGAAGTTCATCTAATGGCCTACATAAGCAAAAGGTAATCAGTGGTTGCTTTCTCTAGCACTGAAGTTGGGTATCTGCAATGGCCTATGAATGTTTTCATTTGTAGTGGGTTTGAGAGATTTTGATTGAGTTTGGAATTCTTGTTCAAACTCCAGCTCTCCTTTATTGCGACAAACAAGCTAATATTTGTATTGCAAATAATCCTTTTTTTCATGAAACATACAAAACACATCATAGTAGGTTTCCATTTTGTACATGACCTAGACAAAGGTAAAAAGATTGTGAGTCCTCACATATGTAGAGCCCTCAACAACACAGTCACCAAAGGAACCCAATAACTATTTTGTCCTAAGGGATGACAAGCACCGTGGAAATTATGAAACAATAGTGCATAAGAGATGCTTTAACATAGTGAGATATGATTGTGACATGACAATTTGAGAGATGGGGATATATGATAGGGTTAAAGCACTCCTAGAACCCAAAAATATCTTTTTAGCTTTCTTCTATCATCAAAGATTGTACGATTAGATAACTTTAGATTTTACATCCTCTTTGAATAAGCTTCCCATATAGAAAGGAGAAGTTGATCACGATAGAGGGACTTACAAATTGGTTGTTAGAATGTTCAAAAAAGACTTTGTGTTGACAAAACAACACTGAAGAAAATCTTATGTGATACAAACAAATAATCTACTGTTGCAAACAAAACTAAACCTAATCGAGAAGTCAATAGTTTAGCACAATCAAAACTTCAGAAGAGTTTACATGAGAATAATTTCACAGGCACGGTCAATCAAAGACATTCCAAATAAGTTTTGGGATAATGTTGATGATACATAGGATTGTCACACACATGAACTTCATTCATACTTGCATAAGCAATGTGACCAAGACTAATTGGTATGTACAGTAGAACATGATGGAGAAGAATCATGTTAAAATGGGACATATGTTGATATATAAGCTAATTGTAAAAAGTGTCTAGGAGGGGTGATACGAGATACACATGGGAGGTTTGATCATCCTAATCGGGCGTCAACTAGGTTAACCCATGGTTCTATCAAACTTCACTAAGAGTAAGGGGAACTGATATCAAATACATAACTTCCACAAGTGTGCTTATAAGGAAGAAAGAAAAGTATTCAATTAATCTAAGTCAAATGGATTATTAGTGCTTCTAGAAATGAGTAGTTATGATTGTGATAAACTTGTCTTATCCTTAGAGCAAATACAAGAAAATTAATATTAGAGAAATTGCCCAGAAGGCCAAGAGAAAAGCAAGGAAAAATCTAATTCTAATGTGGATGAGTCTAATGTTTCTATACAACTTCCAAAGCATGCTTAAAAGACTAGATTAAAAATAAAGATATGAAGGAAGGCTTATAAGGTGCCAAAAGCCAAGGAGACCCCAAGTGTTGAATGACAATCAGCCACATATGAAACAAAATTGACCAAAAAAAGGAAGCAAGTAGAATCAGAGGGTGCTGGTGAAGGAGTCCTGGTTATAGAGTCCATCCAACCTATTGAAGGCATAAATGATTAACTACCCAAGGACGCAACATTACACTCTCCAAAATGGGGGCTTGCAAAGAAATTACCAGAGAAATCACTCCATGATATGATAGAGTCCACTCTTTGTGAAGGGAAACCTCTATCACATAACCAAGCCCTTCCCCAATTTATCAACATCTATCAAGCTTGGGGACTGAATTTGTAAGCCCATTGACATCATGCACGAGGTAATTTATAAGTTTTCTACTAGCTTATGTTATTTGTCTTCTAACCTGTAGTCATTGATAATGCATGTAAAAGGGATAGAAGCACATATCCAACCAGTGATAGTTCTTATATAATATCTAGACTAGCTCACGACATGTCAATGACATGGGGTGGAAACTATTGCCAACATCGTAATGAAATTGGCTAAGCTTCAGAGGGAGCATGATGAAATGAAGAAGAAGAGATGGGAAAATGATCTGTCACAAAGAGAAGCATGCGAAGAGGAGGTAAATATGAGAGGAACAACCATCTTCATAATCAACTTCATTAATCCCATCCTCCTCATCTGACAAACATAGTAGAAAATCAATGTTAAGTGAAGAAGCTTCTTATCTACTGAACATAGATTTGAATCTATCACAAAGAGATGAAGAGTCACCTGGTGAAGATGTAATAACAAAGAGAGACCTCCAAGGCAAGTAACAAAAACTTATCTTCACATGATCCCTTGAAGAACAACCTACAGAAGGACCTAACAGTGCTATAGTTGAAGAAATAGAACCCAGTACAAGAATCATGGATGGACTAGAAGATGGAGAACAATTATAAGAATAACTACAAGTGGAGGCGGAAGATACTACTAAACAATAAATGGGAAAACTATTAGATCTTTTCACTTGTGAACTTCCCCCACTTGACATCTATAATGAATACCTACAATACCACAAAGAAGATGAGAAGATGCAATAAAACATGGTCGAGATCAGTAAGGTTTTTGTAATAATTGGTGAGTTGTTAGATAACAATGAAGAGGGAATACATACTTTCTTCGATAATGCCATTTGCCCACTCTAAGATCTCCCAAGCTAGAGATTCCCAAAGGTGCTATATGTAGTGAAATATGGCGACCGAGCAGGCAACAAAATAAAAAATTTAACTTCCATATTCCCTATAGATTGTGTCCGTAACTATGTAGTGGGAAGGATGGTTACGAAGATATACCTAGTCCTAGATCAAGTCTAGCAACAATTCCCTTATTGTAGCATGCAACTTTCTTCAAGCAACACCTGGACAATGTATGTGTCTACCTCCTGGTTGATCACTATAGACAGTAGTTGACTTCATCCTCTGAGTGGCAGGAAACAACCTCCTCACCTTTATAGTAGCCCCCATGAACTACTAAGAAATCCTGTTGTTCTAGATGAACCTACATGAAAGAGTTGTCCGTTTGTAGTTGATGTACTAACACCAACTTGCTCTTCCATGATTGTTCTCCCTTGCTATACCTCATTTTATCAGGTAGGACTTGCACAGGTTCTCTTAGTTATCACAACTAGAGAAGACAACAATTGTTAGAGTCAATTGATGGGTCTAAAAAGCCCCAAGTACCCCTCTACTTATAGGAGGGTAAGAGTTAATGTTCCCTATTTGAGCAAGAGTCAAAGGGGACATAATTTCATAAATTTTCACAACCTACAAGTGGTAAAATGGTGATATCACAGGTGAATCGATCGGTTGGCATGTGAGATGATTGGTTCAAACATTGAGCTGGTCATTTCATCATGTTTTTCAGTCACAATTGTATTCACAATTATTATTTGATCTAATACACAACATGACGTCAACACTAATCCTTGACCCAATCAAATTGATCAATGAATTAGGCAGTTCATCACGTGGACCAGTCATTTGGGACCTTGAGCCTATCAGTTCACTAAGTGAACTGATTGGTTCATGCCACAATTCAACCAATATTCAACCAATGCAATTTCAATCAACCTGACACTCCAACCGATTGGTTCAACACTTGAATTGGTTGGTTCAAAATCCAGATAGTCAATTGTTGTTTAAATCAAATACATAAACACTATAGTAATCAAGTTACACATCATTCATGAATAAACTCCTATTTCAAGTTTATCCTATGTATGTGACCCTATAGGTTCCAAGTTACATTGGCAATGAATGTGTGTAACTAGTTTATGACATCACAAGCAATGAGCGGTATCTAGTAACACATCATTGGTACCCAAGTAATTTGGAAAGTTGAAGAACAATTTCAACCTATAATTTGTGATTGGTATTACAGTGTTTGTATAGTTCCTTTGTCACTGATATTGAGATTGAACTCAAGGCATGGAATCATCATCCTCTTCGTGTTCAATCCATGTTCCTTGAACTAGAGTAGGTTGTCTGATATATATGTAAGCTCAATATCACATTTTGACTCACATGAGCATGGACATGCATTTCTCAGTCTCGCTTATCAAGTATCTAGGATATCATACTCCTATAGGAGGGATAAGTCCCATCTACATCACTCACAATCATCCTCATGTGTCACAGTGCACCCAGTCATCACCTTTATGGCAACTCTTATTCAAGGTCACAGTGGATGATGTCAAAGTACACTGAACTGACATGTGATGAGTGTAGTGATTTCAGGTCTAAGAACCACAATCGCTACCAACACTATGAGAGAGGATTCTGACTACCATGTATTTGTTTCCATGTATCAATCTCATGGTGGGTCTGTCTGATATACTATTCTCTAATAAGTACCTATGTGTTTGGTTTGATATCACATATCATGACTGGACAAGTTTTGTCATCAACCAACATATACCACAATTTCTACCAACATTATGATAGAGGATTATGACTACCATGTAGTGGTTTTCGTGCATCACTCTCATGGTGGGTCTGTCTGGTACACTATTCTCTAACAAATACCTATGTGTTTGGTTTGATATCACATATCATGACTGGTCAGGTTTTGTCATCAACCAACATATACTCTAGTCTTGTAATGACCCTGACCTGGGTTTTGGGATAACCCAAGATGTTTTGCCTAATTAACATTATTAGAACCTTGTATTAATCTTTTTAAAATTAATTAAGACTTAAGGAGAGTTTAAGTTTCAAGTTTGGTCCTGTTTGAATGTTGTTTGAGCATTGTTTGTTTATTTTGGACAAAAGTGCAAATTACCCAAGATAAGGAATTATCTTGCAATATGTCACATGATGGGTGTTCCCTTTGTATATTAGCATTATAAGAGAGAGTATGATGCTAAGGGGCACCTTTTGGAAAGCCTAAATTCCAAGTTGAGCTTGTGCTTCATGTGCTAGTTTTGGTGTAACTTGCAATTTACCCAATATATGAGGTTGATGTGCAATTTACCACCTCTATAGTGTTACTACTCTCTCTTGGTATCATATAGAGGGGAGAGAGATATAAGGGGGTGCCTTGTTTGAGTCTTGGTTAAGTGATAACACTCTTGGTGATGTTAAAACCGTAGAAAGTTGAGTACCATGAACCCTACATGAGGTTGTGTCGAGTTGTGAAGGGCATATGGGGGTTCCTATCAGTTTATAAACCATAGAGTATGTACCCTATTGTTTTGGAAACTTTTGTAAGCATTCATTTGGGCTAAGAACCTCAAATAGCTGAAGCCTATCGGTTTGAGACTTCCTTGCAAAAGTGGTATCAGTTTGTAAACAAAGTGATGACAAGTTGTGTTATCTTATCAAGGAAGCTACCCAATGGTCGATACCTTACCCTTGGATTATCAACAAGAGTTTTGCATGTCAAGATAAATGAGGTTGCATGGTGTCACCGTGCATGGACATGTGTCACTCATGTACATATGGTGATGACACCTTGCATATACTCTCTTTCATGAGCCTCAACTATATATACTCCTCTTTTTACATGCTAGTAAACCTTTCGACTACTTTAATATCTCTTACTTAGTGGACGACCCTAGGATCTAAAGGAGGAATAAGAAAGGCCGAGAAACTTACCCAAGGTAAAGCTGTGGTTATCTCCTACCTTGGATGGGCTATGCTTCTCAAACCATGATTCTTTCTTTCTTTCCTTCTTCACCAGGTTCCTTACTATGGCATCACCTTTCAATAGTGGTGTTATGATCAAGACTTGGACTCTTGATAAGTCATTTTCAACCTTGGGAACATGGAGCTTTAGTGGTGACCTTGAGGCGGGTTATACAACTTGAACTCAATTTTATTATTATTCACCTTCTATCATGTAATACTTGGTGATTCTTTTTCTACTTTGACTTTCCTTGATTAAATGATGGTTCTATGAGTTCTATTGGATATATGGGGCTACTTTCCATGAACTAGAGTGGTAATGGACGAAAATTTTGAGGTTGAAGATGATGAAACCAATATGCACAAACTGATATTGGTTTGTGGGAAACCCTAAACTGATACAAGGGTAGAAGTATGAAAACCAATACATATGAACTCCTATCATTTTGGATTGTAACATGAGTAGAACTATTGTCCTCTTAGTTGTTTAACATGTCATCTAAGATTGAGAATAAGGCATGTCGATATTTAGAAGATATCCAAGCTGACACATACATACTTGTAACATTACATGGATGGCCGATATGACTTGAGATGCTTTAAAACAATATGATGTTGTTAGGTCGATATGCTAGATGCTCTAAAAATAATATGCCTTAAATTCACTAACTTGCCATAACCAAGGAGATATCTAGTGAAGATGGGATATCAAAATGTGATGGCTTAGTTGAGTGTGGAGGCCGACATGGACAACTCTAACCCTAGCAATTTGATACACTCACAATACGACACCCTCTAGCCCAATACATCATGTGAAGATGGGGGGAAATATACTCTTTGAAGTCTTAGTTGATACACCAATTAATGGTAAGGTCAGTAGGTGAGAGAACTAAAGTATTGAATAAGGGTTCATCTGTTACAACTCAAACCCTAGAGGCTGATATCCCATAATGTGCTATGTGGATGATACACTGGATAATGGTATAACTGATATCTTAGTAGATTGAGTGGTTGATACCCTAAGTAGATGGTGTAGCCAATATACATAATAGGATGATATGGCTGATACATAATGAGTTTTTACAGCTAATACATAATGAGATAGGGTGACTGATATCCTAAAGCACACTATAGCCGATATATCTTCTCTAGCATCTCTAAACCGATACCAATTGACATGCTTTGTCCAATATAAGTAATGGTACTTTGGCTGACACAAACACATGTGTCTAGGCCGACACAAGGTGTAACATGTTTGCTGATACACCTTGACCGACACATCATGATGAGTGTAGGCCGATGCACCTTAAATATAATCAATGGATACACTTTGAAGTAATGAGATGGATATACTTTGAAAAGTATAGGCTAGTATACCCTAAATAGGGTCAAGTCAATACAAAAAGTTAAAGTTGAATCAAATATCCTAGTAAGGATGAAAGAGAAACTTGTACTACTTACATGAGAAAGGTAATACCTTATGTTGATAATCAATTAATGATAATTGATCAGAGTAATCAAGTATGATTGAATACTTATAGAAATGAATTAAAGTCTTAGATGTGAGGGGTTATGAATTAGGGTTCGGTTGTTGATTAAAACCCAAAAGGCCCTAATTAGTTACAATAGAAGTCCTAACCCTAATTATGAAAGGGTTGTAACTTAATTGATAGATTATCAGTGATATAATTGAATGTAAAGATAATAATATAAGCTCCTAAGAATGAGGAGTTATGATCTAGGGGTGATGATTGAATATAACTCTGGAAACCCTAATCAAGTTGAAAAGAGAAACCCTAACCCTAATCACAAAAGGGAATGTAACTTGAAATGACATGATAATAATATTTAGTGGTTAGCATGAATGCCTTATGATTATAGCCAAGTGAGAGCTGTAGTGGTTAAAATCTACTATAGCTTGATTATGCCTCATGAGACCTATGGAATAATATTATCACAGAATGAATGTATATAGGTATGATGATCTAGAAAAAACATAATTGCCTAAAAGGTGATGTGTCATTCAATGGCGTGTTTAAGGGATTGATATCCCATGATGAAAATGATAGGGTAACACAGAGGTGTTCTAACTGTTAAAGATTCTTAAACAAAATGATATATCTTTCATTTTATTATATTGGGAAATTGATTAAGGGATTATTCTTTTACAACATGGTGCTGACATTTAATTAATATTTCTTTTATCATGAGACCCTAATCATGAAAATGTTTTGAGATAATAAGCATAGCCAACTATGGGCTATGGTGATATGACATTATATATATTGAATGGGCCTTATGAGCCATGCAAAATACTTGAACAACATATATAATGTTTTTATGGGTCTTATGATTTAGTGCTAGTTGTTTCCTAATGAGAGGGGACATTGTTCAATAATGAACTAGAAAGATTGAAACCCCATAATATGTGATAATCAAGTATATGGGTCTAATGACCTAGAGATGATTGTGGCCTGGTAAGAGGTGAAACTGTTTAAAGATGAACTAAGGGTTTGATACCCAAAACATGTGATCATGATGAAAGTATTTAAGGGATGAGATTCTCAGTAATATGTTCCAAGGGATTGCGATTTTAGGATAAGTGTAACAAGATATGTTCCAATTGATACAAGATTTCTTGAAAAGATATGTTACACCTTTCTATGTAGACTTTATTTACCATTCATGCTTGTAACTTGATTGATGCTAAAAGATGTTGTAATGCACTTAATCTATCAACTAAACTAAAAATGTAGTCACCTTGTCCATAGATCCATTCAGTGTCAGGATTTGTTGAATGGTGAAACGAGTTTAACTCGGAGTGCATATTGTGGAATATGCGGGGTACAAATTGTATCTTGAATTCATAGGATTGTCTTTGAGCCATTTACTTAAAAGAGCGCGATCGAGGCCATAGCTATAGTACAAAAGAAGAGTATGGTTGCGGCCATGACTCATTATATATAAGCATGATCGACTGAAGGTCAAACCCTGAAAAGAGAACATGCTACATGTTGTATCTCGATAGCGAAGAGCCTCTATATGCCAGGCAAGTGATCGGGGAAGATGAGGTCACAGATTTTGACTCTTCCATGGACCGATATGGCACTGATGCTAGCTTTGTAGTGGTCAGTTGGAGATGAAATGTATATTCCCATCTCCACAGGGCATAAGCTGGAATATTTAAAGATGTAATCAATTATGTAGCGTATTTGTTTAAGGATCAAATACAGAAATATTGGTTGAAGGCTTGGTTTATTTTTATACTGTTTAGTTTGTAACAGTTATACATGTTATTTGTATTCCTTTTAAAGGTTATGAAATGATCTATTGCTCAGTTAGAGATAATCAAACTAACGAGATATTGATATTTCTCTATCCTGTATATGATAAGTAGTTATACATGTTTAATTCAATAAAGGTTTCTTCTGCTCTCTTTTATAAAAGTTTAACTGTGATAATAATAATGTTGGTAGAGAGTTATATCTCTCATTGGGACTTATTGTCTCACCCCGTGGGCTTTATAACTTTTTAGGTGGACGTGCACAAGAAGATAGTAATCGTATAATCGAGAGCAAGTAATAGTAGCAGGAACAGTAGTAACAACTCAGGTTGAGTGTGCTATTATGTGTCTAGTAGAATAGAGTCATATGAGTCATCCCTGTACTCTCTTCTCCTTGGGAGATAGTGGTTTTACTATCTATTTGAGATTTTGGCTAGAAATGCCTTGACGTATGATGTTGCTTTTGTGAACGCTTTTGGTAAAGCAACTACTGTCTCATATCCTTGCTATATGAAGGAATGATGTATGTATGAGCTGACAATGATGCATGTGTACTTATGTCCTTGGGCCTTTTGTGAAAAGTTTCTAGCAGTGGATCTTTGTGGAAAAATGGTTTTAATTTTTTAATGATTTTTGGTAGCTCAGCTAATGGTTGTTTCCGCGAGGTTTGCGTGATGATTATTATCATTGGATAGCGGTTGTCACAAGTTTTGGTATCAGAGCTATAGATTCACTAAGTCTACAGGGACATAGGATTAAGGTTTTTGAGTCTGTTCTAAGTGTCCTCCAGTAAGTCTAATAGTGGCTTCTACTTATGTATAAAAAATTATAAAGCCTAAGGATATCTAGAGAACATGAGGAACATGCTGCTAAAAGTAGTGTCGCTACACCAAGAGAAGGTGCAAGAGATCAGGCAAGAGGAGAGCAAGTGCCTAGAAATCCCCAGTTGGATCAGTCTATGCTACTCTTGTTGGGCAGGTTATGATGACAGTTTTGCATATAGTGGACAGGACACTAGAAATACCACCTAGGGCACCCATCCCTAATACATAATTTTCAAGTTCTAGTCAGCCCTATAAACAACCATGTTATGATAAAATAATGAAAAATGTGGCAAAGATTAAAGTAGGACAAGAAAACAGAACCTGCTACCAGTGTAGACAGGTAGGACATTTGAGGAGGTAATGCCCCAAAAGGGACAACGAACCGAGTATTAAGGAAAAGTCTACACAATCTCATGGACAGTTGACCAATAGCTCTAAAAATCTTAAGTTTTCTGTGCCACCAGTATGACAAACCCCTAGTACACCAGGGTGGAGATCGTCAAGTATGGGAAAAGGTCCTAACTTTCTACATATAAAGGCTTCTAACTTAGCCTTTACATCAGTAACAAGACCAACCAGACGAGGGAGTGAGATCAGGACATGTTTTAGATGTAGACAAATTGGGCATATTAGACCCTTTTATCCAAGGAGAGAGGTTGAGATGGCTCAACAGTCTAGGCCAACTATGCAGGACTTATAGAAGTCATAGTCCAATAGTGCCAAAAGGCAAATACTATGAAGGGAAATGATTAGTCTTTGTATTGTGAGTCAACCAGAGATGGTAGATGACCCGTAAGGGGTGGCAGGTCAGACAAAACCTTTTTCATTATGAATTGTTTTCTCCTTACTTTACCTGTTAATCATAAGAGGAATAGTTGTTGTTTGAATTTGATTTTGGTTAATCCATGGAGACATGAGAAAGGATGAAGAGGATTATAATTTATATTCTATCTAGTATTCTCTAAATGGTTTTATAATTTCTTCTGCTCACATAAAGAGGAAGATGCATGAAAGAGATATCTAGAAAGAACCAGAGATACTAAATTTTGCAACTCAAAAGAGATGTTAAGATAAGAGACATGGTATAAAATGAAGTACATGATACCTGATCTCAATATTTAAATACCATGTCTAGGTATTCGATTACTGAAGGCAAGGTAAGTATGGAACTCTTAGATTACTATCTTTTTTATTACTCTAAACAAGTAGTCATTTTGATGTAATCTAAAGAGCAATATGAAATCAAAAATATGGCAAAGAGATTCTTATCACATTCTAAATGATAATAAAGTAAAACATGAGTAATCTTAGACTAACACATGAATAAAACAAAGTATGAAATGTAATCATCATGAGATATGAAAAGGAAACAAGGAAGATAATCCCTTCTCAATAAAGAAAAAGAAGAGAATAATGATGCTTGTGGTAAGACAAGGAAATGTTCAAAGAAGGGGTGATGACATATAATCATCCTTATAGTTCCTATTCCTTTGGAAAGTAAATCAATATGAAAACAAATTAAATGACACATGAGTAGTGAAAACTTGTATAATAATCAAGATAGATTGGTAATCTCCTTCTCCCTATTGAGAATTCTTGGATGATGCTGCGGTAATAAGAGAAAGCATGTTTCCTTTATACTTCCTTTCTAAGGATATAATGTTCGAGTGAAGTCTTATATCACTTGGTATACATGGTTTTGAAGTAACCATGAGATGGATACTTGAAAAGTATTAGCTAGGGCTTTGACTTTAGTTCCAAGATGATGACATTTGAGAATAGTGATATTTATTGAACCTTAAAAGATGCTGGAAGGGTTTTTCTAATATGTTTAGGTCTGATAAAGATGTAATGTATCTTTGACACATGTGATAGATACCAAGGTGAGGAATCCTAGTATCTATAAAATGCCAGTTGTATATGAACTTGAGAATGTAAAATGATTAAGTGTTTAACTACCTAAGAATGATTGATTTTGAGATCAATCTGGCTATAGGTACTCCACCTATAGTATGGATATCACTTGTTAGGGGTTTATGTACCGCATAAGATGAGGATGACAAGGATGCAAAAGTTGAAGAAATAGTTGCAAGATGTTCTTGGGTAAAGTTCATTAGGTTGAGTGCAAATCCTTGGAATACACCTATTAGGTTTGCAAGTAAGGAGGATTCTGAAGGGATATACACTGATGAGTAGAATTTCTAGTCTCTATCTAGATCAGTTGAAAAAAAGTACGATTGGAAGTGTACGTAATAGAAATCCAGTTGGTATGCATCATACATGTGCTTTGTGTTGAATCATTAGATCAGAGTAGCACAACAAAAGCATGGTAGGTCTTATAATCTCACGTAAGTAACATATACATCTCTGGTCTTTCTTTGGAAGAAAACATGATGAGGTTTGAAAAGGATATGGTAAACCTTCAAGTTTGAGCATCTAACATATGATATGGTAATATAATAAGGTGATACATAAGAAGGATTTGACCCCTGAGATAAATAAGGATAAGTATGTATAGTGCTTTTACGACTAAGAAAGTATCACTTAGCATAGGGTTGATTTTACAGCCAATAATGGAGAAGATAAGTTGAGTATGTGCCTTGTGCAACAGTTCCTATGATTAACCTTGGATGGAGGAACAATATGCTGGTCGAGTCTTATGACATTACCCTGACATCAAGGAACTATGTGAAAGTTCAAAGTTGCAATGCATAGGAAATTTCTATCTCCTTTCGCCTAGGATTTCCGGGGCGAAATCCATGTTAGGGGTTTATAACTTGTCATGACCTTGAACTTTGTATGTTTTGCCTAAGTAAGATGATTAGAACCTTTTCTTAATCTTTTGAAAAGTAATTAAGACTTAAGGAGAGTTTAAGTTTCATGTTTGACCCTGTGTGAATGTTGTTTGAGCAATGTTTGCTTATTTTGGACCAAAGTGCAAATTACCCAAGATAAGGGATTATCTTGGAATATGTCACATGATGGGTGTTCCCTTGGTACTTTATCATTATAAGAGATAGAATAATGCTAAGGGGTGCCTTGTGGAAAGCCAAAATTCCAAGTTGAGCTTGTATGGTTGATGCTTGTGTTTTATGTGCTAGTTTTGGTGTAACTTGCAATTTACCCGATATATGGGGTTGATGTGCAATTTACCACCTCTAGAATGGTATTACTCCCTCTTGGTATCATATAGAGTATATATAGAGATAAGGGGGTACCTTGTATGAGTCTTGGTTAAGTGATAACACTCTTAGTGATGTTAGAACCATAGAAAGTTGAGTACCTTGAACCATACACGAGGTTGTGTCGAGTTGTGAAGGGCATATGGGGGTGCCTATCGGCTTATAAAACATAGAGGATGTCCCCTATCAGTTTGGAAATTTTTGGAAGCATTCATGTCGGGCTAAGAACCTCGAATAGGTGAAGCCTATCAATTTGAAACTTCCTTGGAAAAGTGGTATCAGTTTGTACATAAAGTGATGACAAGTTGTGATATCTTGTCAAGGAAGCTACCTAATGGTTGATACCTTATCCTTGGATTATCCACAAGAGTTTTGCATGTCAAGATAAATGAGTTTGCATGGTGTCACCATGCATGGACACGTGTCACCCATGTACATATGGTGATGACACCTTGCATATACTCTCTTTCATGAGCCTCAACTATATATACTCCTCTTTTCACCTCCTAGTAAACCTTTCGAATACTTTACTATCTCTTGCTTAGTGTAAGAGCCTAAGATATCAATGAAAAAGAGGAAAGGCTGAGCAACTTACTCAAGGTAAATCTATGGTTATCTCCTACCTTGGATGGGCTATGCTTCTCGAACCATGATTGTTTCTATCTTTCTTTCTTCACCAAGTTCCTTACTATGGCATCACCTTTCATATAGAGGTGTTATGATCAATACTTGTACTCTTGATAAGTCATATTCAACCTTGGGAATGAGGAGCTTGGAAGTTTGAAGATTTAGTTGTGACCTTAAGGCATGTTATATAACTTGAACTCAATTTTATTATTATTCACCTTCTATCATGCAATACTTGGTGATTTTTTTTCTATTCCGACTTTCCTTGATTAAATGATGGTTCTATGAGTTATATTGGATAAATGGGACTACTTTACATGAACTAGATTGGTAATGGACGAAAATTTGGAGGTTGAAGATGATGAAACCGATATGCACGAATCGATATTGGTTTGTGGGAAACCCTAACCCGATGCAAGGGTATAAGTATGGAATTTGATACATATGAACTCCTATCCTTTTGGTTTGTAACATGAGTAGTATAAACCCCTAACAAGGATTTCGTCCCTGAAATCCCAGATGAAGGAAGACAATTGTTATTCTTGTACCATATCATCAAGCCTCCACATAACATCTTAATGTCATGGAGATGCCATAGAACTTTGACCAGCACAAAGTCCTTACATTCAGGGTCATCATAGAATCTATCATACATGACACATACTCAACTGTCCTTTTCATTAATGACTGCGGTGTCACTTATGTGTCAGGTAACACTTTATTAGTCAGAAAAGTACTATTCATACTTTGAATAATTTGGGTGTTAAACCTCATTGATTTGTCACCTTCTCGGCTTACATCTTTTATCTAATAAGATTCTTGACCTTGGGAGTCTTCCATACCCCTCTCCTAGTTTAGCATTTCACCTCCAAGGAAAGACTAGAGTTACATTTTGTCATCCATTTGGGATTACAAGTCTTATCATACTTCTATGGTGCCACTCTAATCTGTTGACACAACACTAAACTTACTTCTGACTTGTACCGACCATCCCGTTAGCTGTTTATTTTCTTGTCATAAGGAGAGGTTACTTATCATAGAATAACTGTCTCAGAGGTGACTCTAGATGTTATATGTATAAGCTGCCTCAACAGATCTAATTAGGGATATTCTAAGGAATTATTTTGAATTTGATAAGCTTTTCCGAAGACAATTCTACAATTATTCCCTCACTTAATACATCCTTATCGGTGTTATGTTTATGCAGAGCATAAACCCCTAACATATGATATCCATACTATAGTATGTAACTAGACTAATCTCAAAGTTGGATTTTCTTGGTAACCAAACATTAATCATCTTATCAGGAGTCACGTTCTCATTTCTCATACCATTGATAGTTCTTGGATACTAGGATTCTTTACCTTAGTATCCATTACATGTGCTAGAAACACACCACATCCTCATCATTTTCATGTCTCTATTGTTATTACCAAAGGCAAACATATAATAGGGCCTTTCTTTCATCTTGGGACATTAATTAACACATATAACTTTGTCTTGGAACCAAAATCCAAGGCTAGCTGATACTTTTCAAAGTACCCATCTATATATTGCTTCTAATCCATGCACATCAAGTGTCATAAGACTTACATGTTTGTCATGTCCCTAAAAGGAAATAACACAAGAAAACATATTCCTTTTCATCGCCCCATCATTATCCAAGGTTGGTTATCAAAGAAAAGAGATTATCACCTTCTTTGATTATTGCAATGATTTTTCAACTATTCATGTGTCATTCAATGTTGTTTCCTCTTAGGTTCCTTGCCATCATCATAGGAATTATCAAGATGATTACATGTCATCATTCCTTTCTTTGTTATTGTCTAGAATGTTCATAAACATTTTCTAATTTTATTTATATTCACATCATGGAAAAGATCTTTATTCTTCACAAATTCTTTATTGAACAAGGATCATCTCCCTTGTTCCCTTTCTCTTATCATGAGGATTTCACTTTTTACTTCCTCATACTCACAAACTGGTTTGAGATAACTCAGTTTCTATTTCATTGCAGTTAGGATGTGATAAAAATATCCATGCCATATTTTCAGTTTGATTATGCTCTTTAGATTGTTTCCAAGTGACTACTTGATCAGAGTAATAACAAAGATAGCAATCTAAGAGTCTCATACTTATGTTACCTTCAATAGATGAATACCTGGATAGGGTATACAAGTATCGAGATTAGGCCGTATGCACCTTGTTTTATATCATATACTTTACTTTTCATATCATCCATATCATATGACTTAGTATCTCTGAATTTCTCCAGGCATCTCTCTTACACCTCATCCTCTTTTATACAGATAAAAGTAATTATAAAACATTTCAAAGATTACTGGATAGAGTGTAAGTTCTCATCCTTTTTATCTCTTCCTTATGTCCTCATAGGACTAATCAAAGGAAGCTCAACAACAACTATCTTTCTCATAATTAGTAGGCAGAGAGAAGAAAAGGAAAGATAATTCAGAATGAAAAGTTCTATCTAACATGTTACCTCTTACGAGTTATCTAGTGTCTTGGCTGACTCAACACATGGAGTCTAGTTGTCATCTATTGTTGCCTTTGTCCTCTACTACCTAAAGTAGATGGACCAATCTACGACACTTGTCTTCATCCTCATCCTTCTGCTCCACTAAACTGTGGTCCTTGTGAGTTTTGTAGATTGTGCTTTGACTATTTGGTCACCTCATTATTTCTTCTTGGATACTACCACCTCAGATGTCATATCTGTCCACATTTATGGCAAGCTCGGACCCCACATTGTGTCCTAGACAAGATCCTTATTTATACTAAAGGTACACTTGGAGTTCCTGGAGGTATAGTCCAACCTTAGTCCTTACTTGGTGATTACTGCATTGGTGTACTATATTTTTGTTGAACCGGTGGTACCAAAAACTTTGGCTATTTAGTACCACCAAACAACTATTCCTGTGATTGTGTAGACCTCCTTTTGAGGTTTGCCTCATGTTTCTTTGTCACAGACCATTCTATTCTCCGGACATATTCCACGAATGTGGCGAATCTCTCTCTACTTTCTAATGCAACTGCTGATATAGACACCTCAACATTCAGTCCTTTTTTAAAATGTCAGTTCCTCTCCTGCTCAGTAGCAGCCATTTGAGGACAAAACTATAGAAGTTCCATGAATCTAGCCTCACACTCATTAATTGACATGGTTCCTTGTCGAACCTTATCAAACTGTGAGATCTTTTCATCTCAGTATGTTTGTGGAAAATAATTATTGAAAAATTCTTGACAAAATTCCTCCCAACCAACTTCTTCATCATTCCTTTTTACCTCTTCTATTGCCCACCAGTGGCCAACACTACCCTTCAAAAGGTATACGACATGTTTGACTTTGTCAGCATTTGGGATACTAAGGATCTTGAAAGCCTTTTCTAACTCGGTGAGCCACAGATCCGCATCTACTGGGTCAGTTGTTCCAGCATATTCTATAGCTCTTACACAACATAGCTGTTCAAAAGTCTTACTAGACCCATGTCCCTCATTGGAAACTGGTGCCCTAGGTGCTGGTGCTGGCATCCGGTCTGCCATATGCATTATTGTTGTCATGAATTGCCCAAAAAGAGCATGAAAGGCTGGGTTTTCTAGCATGGCTTCATCAAAATGGGGATTCTCAGACACTGATTCCTCTCTTGCCTGATCCCTTGCACCTCCTACTGGTGCAACAACATTTCTCTCAGCAACGTGTTCCTCATTTTCTCCAGACATCTTTAAGCTTTACCCCTTCTTCTGCATAAGTAGAAGTCACTATATGATATACTGGAGTACACTAGAAAAGACTCAACACCTTAGTCCTATGTCTCTATAGACTCAACGAAGCTTAGGCTCTGGTACCAAAACTTTATGATGACCCGACATCAAATCAAGCCAAATTGCCACCAATAATAATTGCAGAATAATCATAAGCAACGGATTAACAAAATCACTAAAAATTAAAATTTTACAAAGAGATCCATTTCTAGGAAACTCTCAAAGAAAGAAAACAAACTTTATATACATCATGGTTCACATTGTACATACATTGTACCATCTCATCATGAGGATAACATATACCAATTGCTTTGCCCAAAACATATACATAAGCAACTTAGAACCCCGAGGCATACAAGCCAAAATCTCAGATCATTTATAAAACCATTACGTACTGACTCCAAGGACCTGAGAGTACATAGATGACACATATGACCTCTATCTACAAGACACGACAGACAGTACACTCAACCTGAGCTGCTACTACTGTCGTTGCTGATGTTGTCCTTCCTCTACAGTACAGTCTCTATCTCCTCGTGCTCGTCCACCTAAAAATTGTGGATCCCACGGGGTGAGACACAAGTCCCATCGAGAGATATAACTCTCATATTATCACAGGTAAATAGTATAAAATTGAGCATAGGTTCTTTTACATTAATAAGCAAGATTAATCATTGTTGATAAGCATAATAAAACAATCTCATCTATTAAAGCATTGTAATTGTCTATGATAGAGCAGTAAATCATCTATTTACTTTAGTATATTGCTTACCAATCATGCTATACCAACATCTCAAGCTTATCCCGTGATAATATTATCATGGTATGATATCAGTGAATCATTCACATTATCAGTTGTTGGCCACAGTCAACTCGCCATCCAGGTATTGGTTTCTACCAATCTTGTGATTATACATCATAGGAATTGACCTCAGTCAATCCTGCATCTAGGTATTGGACTCTACCAATCCTATGATTTTTGATATGTAGGTATTGACCTCAGTCAATCCTGCATCAAGGTATTGGACTATACCAATCCTATGATTTTGGACACGTAGGTATTGACCTCAGTCAATCCTGCATCTAGGTATTGGACTCTACCAATCATGAAATTTTGACATGTAGGTATTGACTTTAGTCAATCCTGCATCCAGGTATTGGACTCTATCAATCCTGTGATTTATGTTGAACATTGCCATCTCTTATAACAATCTCTAAATCATGAGACTTATATAAATATCTTGTCACCTCTCACTAGGCAACAACCATTTCTAGGTCTTAAGACCTATATAAACATTATACTTGTTGTACAAGTATTTAACATGGCTCACAAGGCCCATTTAAATCTGTATTATATGAAACGTCATAGCTCATACCTGGCTATGCTCATTATCTCATGATTCCTGCATGGTTAGCTCTTCATAATAAACATAATAGCAAGTACATAACATCACCATGCAATACAAGAGGAATGCATCCTTCCCATTATTAAAGGTAGAGTTTCCCGTTCTAACCGATTAGGGATTCAGATTCATATCATCACTATGTGATATAAGAGGATTGCATTCTTCCCATTATTAGGTTTAGGTTTTCCCTTTATTAACTGATTAGGGTTTCAAATCATATCATCACCCTTCATTTGGTTTAGGGATTCCCTTTATTAACCGATTAGGGTTTCAAGATCATATCATCAAGGATCAAACCCTAATTCATACTCCAGTCATATTATGAGTATCAATGTATGCTCATTACATGATTAACACATAGAGTATGAGTTTCTCTCTCATGCTTTCTAGGATAATGATTACATCATACTTTATTAAGTTGGCTCAATCCTTCTCTCAAGGTACGTTGGTCTATATTTATCAAAATGCATTAGACTCTTTACATCTTAATGTATCATTTGACATAACACACTACATGGGTCACTCAATCAAGTATATTGGATTGAGGTGCTTCCACCATATCGGGCATCCATATCATGATTGAGGTGTATACTCATCACCATATCGTGCATCCATATTGGGTTACTCATAATTAGGGTTTGCATATCGGGTTAGACCCTTATGCTCATTTCCTTTCAAACCTTCATGGTATCGACCTTTACCCTTCACCATGTGATAAGTGATAGGATAGATATCATGTTAGTATAAACCAACTCAAGTATATAAACCAATAAGGGTTTGGGGGTTCCAATGTATATCGAGTTTCACATTACCATGTTGGGTTTCAACCCATATCAGTTTAGGGTATAAACTTGACGCCATATCATTTATAAGGTGAATGATTGACCCCATATCATGCTCAAGGTGTATGCATGATTACTCATATCACCCATGGGGTATAAACTCATCACTATATCGTTCTTGAGGTGGGCACTTAGATCACTCATATCAGGTTGCTCATAAATTAGGGTTTGTCATCTCGGGTTAGAGATACTTAGCACCATATCCTGTATAAGATGTATGTTTCATACCATATCGTGCATAAGGTGTGTACTTCATCATCATTATCATGCATAAGGTATAAGCTTCATCATCATATTGTGCATAAGTATATGCTTCATCATTGTATAGTGCAAGTGGTGTGTTCACATCACCATATTGGGTTAGAGATGCTTCAACCTGTTATCGGGTTGGACCATGATGATGTCATCATCATAAAGCTCTAGACATCATTCCTTAATATTCTTGTTCATGGACAAAAATCCTATGTCACTAATAGAACTCATGGATTCATCAATTATTCAAGAGAATTCAAAATTGAAAGTAGATAAACAAGTATAACATAATTGAAGGTGAATAATAACATAATTGGGTTCAAGTTATATAATCCACCTCTAGAACAATTTCAAAGCTCCAAGATCCAAATATTCACATTCCCAAGGTTTAAGATGAGCTTCACAACTCCTCTATATGTAGAGAATCACCATGGATAAGTATTTGGTGAAGAAGAAAAGAAAGGAAGATCACAACCCTAAATCCATGCTTTGATCCAAGGTTGAAGATGATCATGACTTCACCTTAGGGTTAAGGATTCAGACCCTTCTTGTTCCTTAGAACCATGCATGATACCTCACCACTCATGAACAATATCCTTCACTTGTGGTCGATATCCCTTCACTTGTGGCCGATATCACTTCACTATGGCCGATATCACCTTGCCATGGATGATATCACTTTGCTATGGCCGATATCACCTTGCTATGGCCAATACCAAGGCTCTATACATGATACCCTTTCACCTATTCATGATACCAAGACACTATGCATGATATCTAAGAGAAAGAGGGTGGTAAGTTATGAAAAATTTCACTAATAGGTGAAAGGAGTGGTATATATAGTTGAGGTTCATAAAAAGAGTGTATATGAGGTGTCATCATTTTAAGCTACTAGGTGTCATGTGTCCATGCATGGTTGCACGTGTACATGCATGCACTAATATTTATCTTGACATGCAAAACACTTGAGGATAATATAGAGATGAAATTTTGGCCATCACTTATCTTGTTGGATACAAGATATTTCAACTCAATCACCACTTTATTCACAACCTGATACAACTTTTTCAAGGAAGTTGTAAACTGATACAATTCACCTCTTTGAGGTGCTTAGCTCGTCATGGACAAGGACAAGAGTTCACAGACTGATATGATACTCCTCTATGGCTCTTTGGCTGATAGGCACTCTCATACGATACAACTCAAATTAGGGTTTCACATTCAACCCTTTCTTGGTCTTTTCATCACCAAGAGTACCATCACATAAATATGATCCAAACATGGTGTATCGTTCTTTATATCTCCTTTAAATGATAAATATAGGATGTAGGGACACTCTACAGGTGGTAATTTGTATATTAACCCTACATTTTGGGTAAATTGCAATCTGTACCAAAATTGGTACACAAGGCACTAATATTATTCAAACAAGCTCAAACTTGGAACTTAGGCTTTCCACAAGCCACCCCATATCATCATTATTTTTCTTAGGATGATAAAACACATGAGGTACATTAAATATGTGAAATATTTCAATATAACCCTTCATCTTGGGTAAATTGCATTTTGGTCCAAAATAAGAGAACATTGCTCAAACATCATTCAAATAGGACCAAACTTGAAACATAAGTTTTTCACCTGATAAAAAAACACTTCAGAGAATTATATTAAAGTTCTAAGCAACTTATTTAAGCCAAACAAACAGGGTTAACCCTAAACCTAGGTAAGGGATGTTACAAGTGGAACTACTATCCTCTTAGTTGTTTAACCTATCATCTAAGATTAACAATAAGGCAGACCGATATTTAGAAGATATCCAAGCTGACACATACATACTTGAAACATAACATGGATGACCGATATGACTCAAGATGCTTTAAAACAATATGATGTTGTTAGGCAAATATGTCAGATGCTCTAAAAACTATAACTTGCCATAGCCAAGGAGATGTCTAGTGAAGATGGGATACCAAAATATGTTGTCTTAGTTGAGTGTAGAGGCCGACATGGCCAACTCTAACCCTAGAAATATGATACACTCACAATATGAAACCCCCTAAGTCGATACATCATGTGAAGATGGGAGGAAATATACTCTTTGAAGCCTTGTCTGATATACCAATTAATGGTAAGGTCAATAGGTGAGAGAACTAAAGTATTGAACAAGGGTTCATTTGTAACGACTCAAACCCTAGAGACAGATATCCCATAATGTGCTATGTGGATGATACACTAGCTAATGGTATAGATGATATCTTAGTAGATTGAGTGGCTGATACCCTATGTAGATGGTGTGGCCGATATACACAATAGGTTTATATGGTCGATACATAATGAGTTGTTATGGCCGATACATAATGATATAGGGTGGCTGATACCCTAAAGCACACTATAGTTGATATACCTTCTCAAGCATATATAAACTAATAACAATTGACATACTTTGTCCAATACAATTAATGGTACTTTGGCTGACACAAACAAATGTGTCTAGGCAGACACAAGGTGTAACATGTAGGCCGATACACCTAGGCCGACAGACCTTGATGAGTGTATGCCGATACACCTTGAATATAATAAATAGATACACCTTGAAGTAATGAGATGGATATACTTTGAAAAGTGTAGGCTAGTATACCCTAAAGAGGGTCAAGTCAGTACAACAATTCAAAGTTGAATCTAATATCCTAGTAAGGATGAAAGAGAAACTTGTACTACTTATATGAGAAAGGTAATACCTTATATTGATAATCAACTAATGATAATTGATGAGAGTAATCAAGTATGATTGAATACTTATATAAATGAATTAAACTCCTAGATGTGAGGGGTTATGAATTAGGGTTCAGTTTTGAATAAAACCCTAAAGATCCTAATCAGTTACAATAGAAGTCCTAATCCTAATAATGAAAGGGTTGTAACTTGATTGATAGATTATCTATGATACAATTGAATGTAAAGATAATAATATAAGATCCTAAGAATGAGGAGTTATGATCTAGGGGTGATGATTGAATATAACCCTGGAAACCTTAATCAAGTTGAAAAGAGAAACCCCTAATCAAAAAATGGAATGTAACTTGAAATGGCGTGATAATAATATTTAGTGGTTACCATGATAGCCTTATAATAATATTTAGTGGTTACCATGAATGTCTTATGATTATAGCCAAGTGAGGGCTATACTGGTTATAATCTATTATAGTTTCATTATGTCTCATGGGACCTATGGAATAATAGTTACATAGAAAGAATGTATATAGGTATGATGATCTGGAAAAAACATAATTGCCTAAAAGGTGATGTGTCATTCAATTGTGAGTTTAAGGTATTGATATCCCATGATGAAAATGATAGGGTAACACATAGGTGTTTTAACTATTAAAGAATCTTAGACAAATTGACATACCTTTCATTTTATTTTATTGGAAAATTGATTAAGGGGTTATTCTTTTACAAAATGGTGCTGACATTTAATCAATATCTTTTTTATCATGAGACCCTAATCGTGTAAATGTTTTGAGCTAATAAGCATAGCCAACTGTGGGATATGGTGATGTGATATTATATAGATTGAATGGGCCTTGTGAGCCATGTGAAATACTCGAACAACATATATAATGTTTTTATGGGTCTTATGATTTAGTGTTGGTCGTTGCCTAATGATAGGTAACATTGTTCAATAATGAACTAAAAGGATTGAAACCCCGTAGTATGTGATAATCAAGTATATGGGTCTAATGACCTAGTGACGATCGTTGCCTGGTAAGAGGTGAAACTGTTCAAAAATGAACTAAGGGTTTGATACCCAAAACATGTGATCATGATGAAAGTATTTAAGGGATGAGATTCTCAGTAATATGTTCATGGGATTGAGATTTCAAGATAAATGTAACAAGATATGTTCCAATTAATACAAGATTTCTTGAAAAGATATGCTACACCTTTCTATGTAGCCTTTATTTATGATTCATGCTTGTAACTTGATTGATGCTAAAAGATGCTGTAATGCTCTTAATCTATCAAGTAAACTAATGTACCCTCCCTGGACATAGATCCAATCAGTGTCAAGATTTGTTGAATGGTGAAATGGGTTTAACTCGGAGCTCATATTGTTGAATGTGTGGGGTACAAAATGTATCCTAAATTCATAGAATTGGCTTTGAGCCATTTCCTCAAAAGAGTGTGGTCGAGGCCGTAGCTCTAGTATAGAAGAAGAGTATGGTTGTGGCCATGACTCAATATATATAAGTAGGATTGACTGAAGGTCATACCCTAATTAGAGAACATGCCACACACTGTATCTCTATAGCAAAGAGCCTCTATATACCAGGCTAGCTAAAATGCAGATTGAATCAAATGTCACTGCCACTCTCGTACTGATCGGGGAAGATGAGGTTGCATATTCCGACTCTTCCATATTCCTATATTGCACTGATGCTAGCTTTGTAGTGGTTAGTTGGAGATGAAAGGTATCTTGCCATCTCTACATGGCATACGATGGATTGTTTAAAGATGTAATCAGCCATGTAGCGTATTTGTTTAAGGATGAAATATAGAAATATTGGTTGAAGCCTTGCTTTGTTTTTATACTATTTATTTTGTAATAGTTATACATGTTCTTCATATTCCTTTTAAAAGTGATGAAATGATCTATTGCTTAGTTATAGATAATCAAACTAATGAGATATTGAGATTGCTCTGTCCTGTATATGATAAGCAGTTATAAATGTTTAATTCAATAAAGGTTTCTTTTGCTCTCTTTTATAAAAGTTTAACTGTGATAATAATAATGTTGGCGGAGAGTTATATCTCTCATTGGGACTTATTGTCTCATCCCATGGGTTCCACAACTTTTTAGGTGGACGTGCATAAGAAGATAGTGACCGTACAGCCGGGTGCAAGCAACAACAACATGAACAGTAGTAACAACTCAGGTTGAGTGTCTTGTTATGTGTCTAGTAGAATAGAGTCCTATGAGTCATCCCTATACTATCAGGTCCTTAGGAGATAGTTTTCTTATCTGGTTTTATGATCGATCTGAGATTTTGGCTAGAAATGCCTTGATGTATGATGTTGCTTTTGTGAACCCTTTTGGTAAATCAATTGTTGTCTCATATCCCTGCTATATGAAGGAATGATGTATGTATGAGCTGACAATGATGTATATTTAATTATGGCCTTGGGCCTTTTGTGAAAAGTTTCTGGCAGTGGATCTTTGTGGAAAAATGGTTTTAATTTTTTAGTGAAATTTGGTAAGTCATAGTTAATGGTTGTTTCCATGAGGTTTTGCGTGATGATTGTTATCATTGGATAGCAGTTGTCAAAAGTCTTGTGTGTTATTATTGTATATCAACTTCCCACAATAACAACCAACTAGGGACAAAACAAGAATATATGTACTCTTGACATTTCTATGATCTCATTGTTCTAGTCCTTAACCAAAAGACAAATGTCATTGAGTAATACCGTTCTCTAGACATTTATTATGTTACATCATTATCTCATAACTGGAAAAAACAAAATAAATTGGAAGATTGACTTTACTATTAATCAAATCATCTACAAGATATGCTATTACAATCATCATATGATTGGCTCTATGGACATACATACCAATATTAGATTCCTTAGACCCCTACCACCCCATACAAGATGAAGGGAATTTACATGACATATGTATCTTAGATACCATGTAGGTATATCCATGTTCTCATTGATCTTTTGGATGACAAACTACCTAGAGAGAACATTATTGATGTCAACTAGAGGCAAACTCTAATAAGGTTATTCATGGCAAAGGCACACGTGGGACCGAAACTATTTAAGGTGCTGTGTGAAACAATCTTTGAAGAATTATTAGACACTGAAAAGAAGGGTGCATACTTAATGATAGTACAACAATCATTAATCACCTTTATAAAAACAACCTCAACATATCCTTTGTCCATGAGCTAGCTATAGAAGTAAATAGAAACCAGACCAAATTCATCACGCTATCGTACAAGACCCAATAATATTGGCTCTAATTTCTACTCAATATAGAGAAAAGACATGTTGTGATCTACAACTACAATGCAAAAGAGTGGGAATGTATTGGTCTAATCTTCCAAGACATCAATTCCAAAAATATACAAAAATTCTTGTTAGTCTAGAACATGTGATTAAGGAAGCCATCCGTCACTAAAATCATCACTATAAAATCTTCAGAGTCAATTAGAAGGTATCCCCATAATACTCATGCTCATGGGATAGTCCTTTCATCATTTCAAAACTAATGGAGGTGATATATAGAAGGATCCCTTTTGAGGACCTAGTTTGTGAGGATTTTCATGAGCTATGTATAAAATATGACATGGAGGTCATACATGATATATGCCTTTTCAACAACCCCTCTATGCATACTATTTTAAGGTGGGTGTACGTAGGCGTGTTGCTCCTAGAATAGTGTGGATGGAGAGAGCAATTGAAAGATCTATGGACAAATAACAACCAATAAGAGTGGACTCTCATGGAAAAAGGATGGAGCAACACCACAGGACATGCACACCAATATGAACAACTAGAATATGAACATCATAAGCAACAACAAGTCCTACTAGAAGGAGACATTATCACAAGAACAATATATAGCGTGCACGATTAAAACAGTAGATGGATAGAAAAGTGAATTTGCCATCAAAACAAACTTCTGAACCTACAATTGATGCTATGAGTGGACCTGCATATGAGAGTCAATAGGATGGAACTATAGAATAAAAAAATAGACTAAATTGGATGTAGAAATGTTGGTCAATAACATGAAGCTATAAAAGGGATAATTCCAAGAAGACGACCACATATATGTAATCTGCCCTATCCAATACCAGGAGATTGAACTCCTTTGGGATGAAGAACATGTACAATGGATTAGTAGGGATGGTCAAATAAACATTCAAGAATTATGACAGACGGGTCTGTGATAATCTCACTCAAAAAGAACTTTACTTGATCATGAAATGGCTAAAAGAAATCAAAAGTGATGACGATGTCATCTTTTAGTGAGGAAGCATGTAGATTATGAAGAAGACATCTAAGTTGTCCTAAAACTCAATGGGTATATGATTGTAATTGTGATGTTATCTTGCCAATCCCTACTCGAGGATGACCTCCCTAATTTCAATATGGTAGGTTTTCTGTTACAAGAAGACATCATAAATAACAAGATTTCAAGAGAAAAGGAAACACTTGTAGAGCGGTTACAACAATCCATTCCATGATATATCTTCCTACCTATATTGCATGACAACCTTGAGACTATGTTGGTTGTAAATACTAAAGTAAAAATTGACATCTTGTACAATAGTTCATATGCTTAGTATAGTGTAAAGAAATACACCAATTCAACAAAACCACAAAGCATCACAAAAGAAAAAGGCAAAGCTATGTGTATAAGAAATCTTCAGGATAATAATAAATCATGGAAAGGGATACATATATATACTGGAAAGAACTTCAAGAAGCTATAATTATGTCATGTAAGCCTACAATAAATCATACAATCCAATGACTTTGATTTGCATGTTCTCTTCTAGATGCATGACCTAGACACTGTGGGAACAAGAGTAGAAGTCCGCAACATGAATATTACCATCCTCTATGTGGTGTTTGTGTTATGTAGCCACTGTGACGGCACTAGATGAATGAGGGATTGTGCTACTAGGCCTAAACCTCACTAGTTTACACTTAACCTCGTCCTTGACACTCTAAGTATAGAGTGAATGATAAGCTCAAGGGGTTGTAAATAAGCAAGGTAGGTACTGTCTTATCCTCTATACATTAACATGCATTTACAGTTGTTAATTTCTCAAATATCTACATATACATTATGGAGTAAATTTTGTAAATCTTATAAATTTTAGCTCTAGGTTGCACATAATAGTTTAAAATTAGTTCATGAACTTTTTACCTGATGGAGGATACAATATTAACAATAGAAAAATTTTGATCATTTTTTGGGGGTATTATCTTCACCCTAAACCTAATCTGGATTTCTTCAAGCTATCAGTTGTTGATCTTATTGTATTAGGTAACAAGATTGGGCCATATCTATCATAGTCTAAAAGATTATGGTTTTATACAAGTGCTACCTTAACATGCTGTAGGTTATGAATAAAATGCCTTAACCCCAAGAAATTTACTTGAGAATAAGGTGGATCTTAGTCTAAGTACACTTTTGGGTGATCATATGAAACATGAAGTATGCATTGGAAATGCACAAGTCTCGTATTAAGGAAAAAAGCTAACTTTTTCTGGTCACTAAAATCCCAAAAAGGAGAAAATCAAGCTTGGCAACCCATGAAAACCCCAAAAATCCCAAAAAGCAAAAGAAGAGAGAATAAAAGCATGATCAAGAATAAAAGAATGAGAATTGTACCATACTAGGAGCCAAGGTTGCTTCCTAGAAGGTATATAGTTGTGCTTAAGAATCTGAAGAACATATATATATCAAGACTGATAGTAGAACCGAAAAGCTCGATAAAATAATCATCGGACTTTAATGTTTGTTCATGAAAGCCCGAGAAAATCTGGGATAGTGGTACATAGGATGCAAGGTCACCACTCTTAAGCCAACTGACATGGAATGTATGGACCACTTGTATGCTAAACAAACCTCTGAGTGAGTGAACCCAAAGAATAACATGTTACTCATTAGCCTTAGACTACCCCTACACATGGTCTATATCCAAGAAAATAAAAGTTGAGTAAAACATACCTTTATGAAAATGTGCATTATACATACACAAAATAAGAATTAGAGTGGACATCACAGAGGAAGAACCCACTTAGAGAAGAGAAAGTAGAATAAGTAAGGTCAGTGCACTCTGAATTCAATAGTAAAATCTTAGGTATATAACATGAAATAATCGGAACCAAGAAATGATCTTGGTATATAAATGACATAAATGCATGAATCTTGATTCATCTACCTAAAGGCCCTAAATTTTTTCCTTACAATTTGATAATATGTATTAGTTTGAGGAAAAAATAGGTTCTTGGGAGTTGATAACATCCAATTTTGTGGATGTTACATGCCTATTTTACCCTCCATTCCCTTCACTATTTCTAGTTGTAACATAACCAAATCACCTACTTTCATTACTTTTTCATTTCCAATATGTAATTATTTTACTTATTTTTATAGGAAAGGCCTCAATTTTTTTATGTTTGATAATCTATTCCATCGATTGACAATCTATGAACATGAGATCAAAACATCATTAACCTTTTCCAGCCTAAAGGCCTATTGTTAGACAAGTGATGAAGTCTTCAAAGTGTCCGACCACCAATGAAACCATCGTCCCTCAACCAGTCATCAACCAATGACATGGCAGTGAATTATCAACTGATGGTAGGAAGGCGAAACATTAACTAATAGAAGGGAAATGATTGTAAATTGATGGTGGATCAGATCCGATCAACAACTGATGGTGTCCCAATCTTTATCAATTGATGAAGAAACATGATCATCAACCAAAAGCTCCACAACTCCATCAATTGGTGTTGCAAGATTGAGACCAGATCATTAACCTCTATTGATGGACAAATGAGAAGGCCCTAATATCCATCGGTTCATGTCATCAAGGGGGGTCTACTACTTACCTTTGAGAGAAGCAAAGTAGTAGAATATTTACCACCATCATCCTCACCATTGACCACTGAAGAGAAGGACTTCATTGACATTCAATAATTCCAATGAATTATTGCTCTATTTTTGTTATCTCATCCCCTCACTCTATTTTAGATTCATTCATTGCTATTTTTGGGATTTGGACCTTGTGCCATGTAAATCACACGTCACTCGCAAACATGAGTTTCTAAACTCATTAGATTGGGTTGGGAGTAGCCACCAAGGCTTCCCAAAGATATAAATATTCATATTCCATTGGATGTACATAAATTTGTCTATATTTATTGATGAATGCATATTCATCCTAATTTTAGTTGCAACTTTAATATAGTTTAGCATTCATATATCTTAGTTTTAATTAAGAATAAATTTATTTTGATCTACTTAGGTTTTTATGATAATTTGTAGGAATTTGATACTTTTCCTGACTCCCTTTGCATGTTTTGAATTTTATCATTCTATAGCAAATTTTCCTAGGGGGGAGGGGAAGCCCATGGACCGCTATGATTTTTTTAGCACTTTTAGAAGGCTGATCGATGAACAAGTTTTGCGTTTGAGAGAAAAATCAACCTATCGGTCGACATGCCAATCGAACTTAAATCAACCTTTTAATTTTCAGTAAATATCAAGCATCAAAAATAGATCTCATCGACATTGATGCTTGACAGATCCGTCAACCCCACTGGTCGACACACAATCTCTCAACAGACTCATTGACCTCCCTAGTCGACATCTAAGAACTCAACAAAAAACATCATCACCCATTGGTCGTCAATCCTATCAACACTCTTTTCGATGACTACAACTGCTCAATAGCCCTGTCAACCCTCAAGGTCGATAACTTGTCAACCTCCAAGATCGATGATCGAAAGTCCAAAAGTCAAAACTGACAGTCCCATCAATCGACAAAAAATGATCGACATCAATGGAAGGAGGTCAACAACCACGACCCTATATATAGCCCCCCACCACAGTAGTTCAAATCATCTCATATTTTCTAGACACAAAATATGTTGAAAGGTTATCGTTGAGATCAGAGCAAGGAGGACACCTATCGACCAAGCTAGATCTATCAAACTAGCTTGGTGACATCTATCGACCTCCAACATAGATCGATAGATCTCTTTCATCATCAACTCTAGGCCATCGATCTCCCCCTCTAGGCAATCAATATCTCCTCCATGTCGCAATTCATCCACCTTTTTCTATTGCAAGCCATGGTTAACACCTGGAGGAGAAAGAAGGAAGGAAGTCTATGGTCACACACCAAAATGAGCCACTTCTTCTATCATGAAGACCGTGATGGTGTCCTCCTCCTCTTCTAGTGATATTAATCTCACCATATTGAGGGAGTAGTCTTTTCACTGGGGTGTGGGGATTATCCCCACTAGTTGTTTCTTATAATTTCATTCATATTAAAACTCTTGTATGAACTCATTTAATTCATATCTAATTGATTATCACATGTCTTGTGGGTTGATCACCCACTTTACGTGATTCATTATAATCTTTTACTGTGAAAACTTCAACGTTTAAGATTTGAATACCGGTTAGCTTTGGTTGATGCACTGGTAAGAACTTCTGATGTAATGTCTCTGGGGGTAGTGGATAGAGGACCCATAAGTAACGAGACATCAAGCTTACAGGGATATCTACTCATGCAAGTTTCTGACACTAAAAGTTTGCATAACTTTGATTACATCTTCATACTTATTTGGATTTAAATGATTGCACAGATTTGAGTAGTGGCGCTAAAACCCAGTTCCACTCTAGTGTTTCCATCCATTGATAACTAGAACCTTAATCGAGCTATTTTTATTCTTGCAACCTTAGTTAAACAACCAATCTCAACTTTTGTGATAAATACTAGTTCTTTCTAAGTTACTTTGATTAGATAATTCTTGAAAATGTTGCTCCTTGGGATTCAATCCTCAACTATACTGCTGCAAGACCCGTCCACTTGTGGGTGGCATTATTGCACGTTAGTTTTGGTAAAATATGGGAATTACATTCCTAGTGAATTTGTAGTGCAATAATATTATACATTAAATTTTGGCATCATTTCTAGGGACAATGTATTTTTTTGATCTTTGTAATTCACTTGGATTAGATAAGAATTTTCTTTTTCTATTGATACTATTGCATATCATCTTAAATCAAAATTATCTTCAAATCATATGAACTTGGTATCTCTCATATTTTAGGTGGTCATTCTCATGCATGCGACGCTCCTCTAACGTCGATTCATTGACTCACATTGACCCTGATATCAAGGGGACATATAAAAGGCTCCTTTATGAACAAAGAGCCAAGATGAACAATGAGGAGGTCAATCACATGGTGCAATCAAACCTGAATACACAAAGAGAGAGACTCATGGATGAATCTAGAGACGATGTACAAGTAGAGCAACAAGTAGCCACATAAGCAGAATGACGGAGGGAACTATGAGCGTTTTCTATCCCAACAACTGTAGATAAAAACAACCCTATTATTCAGTCTACCATTCAAGCTCAGAACTTTGAGATCAACAATAATTGTGTGATGATGATGCAACACAACATCTTTGCAAGACATGTCAGTGAAGACCCCCATGATCATTTAAAAAAGTTCATAGGTCTTAATGGACTATGTAAGCAAGATGGCATTCCAGAAGATGTAATAAAGCTAAGACCTTTCTATTATTCCCTCACTGACAAGCTAGGGTATGGTACAATTCCCTAGATGACCGCATCATCACAACTTGGGAAGAACTTCAGAACCTATTCCTTAAGAAGTTCTTCCTGTTGACTCAAGGTCAATTAGGTCAATGTTGACTCACGTCTAAATTGAATAAGCCCGTGTTTTGATGATGATTAACCATTCCACATATTGCTGTCTAATGCTTCTACTTGAGTGATTTCAAATTAGGTATAGACACACTCCAATTGCCCTAACTTGCGTATCTCAAATTGGAGAAAAGACAAGTCAAAGTCATACAAGTGCACGTTTTTGTAATATGATGTATATCCATTAGAATCATGTTGTAAATCACTTGTAATGATTGTATGACTTGTAATTAAGCTTAGAAAAATATCAGGAGCACTTAGATCGAATATTAGAGCACTTTAAATGCATCTTTGAAAATCAATTATAGGCACTTGGTCGGTCCAGTTTCCCACCCTGAAACTCGACCGATCAACCTTGATCGATTTTCTGAAGATTGCATCGGTCGAGTTGTACACTCACAGAACTCAACCGATTGGGTAGTAGGCCATTTCCAGTTGAAATGGTCGGTCGAGTTTCCTCAGGACAAACTCGACCGATCCTTTGAACATCGGTTTTCCTCCTACTTGATCGGTCGAGTTACACCCATAGAAACTCGACCGATTGCACTGTACAGAAAAGTGCAGAAAAGTGTTTCTAGCCGTTGTGGAGTTGCAACAAGTGAAAATAGATCCGTTGCAAGCCACAAAACGGCTAGTTTTCATTCATAAGTGTTCCCAAAGGCTAAGAGGCATCCCCAGCTATAAATAGGACCCCTTGGGCTTCATTCCAAGGTTGAGCATTCATTGCAAACTCTTTATGATGTTCCTATTCTATAGTTGAGTGCTTCCTACAGCCTCCTCTCTCTCTAAGCTTAATCACTTGCTACATCCATTAGAATGAGTAGGAGATTTGTAAGAGAGCTAGTTCTACTTGTATATCTTGTGAGGCTCTCACTTCCACCACCTCCCCATCTCTCATTTGCAATCATGAAGATGAAGGTTCTCTCTCTTGTCCAAGAGAGGTGAAGAAGAACAAGGGAAGGAGTCCCTTGGTGAAGATCAAGGCCGAAGACTTGGATCTAGAGTGGGTAAGCCCTTGGAGAAGGCAAAAGACTCAAGCTCAAGTAGGTAAGACCTTGGTAGAAGCTTCTCCGAGTGAAGGTGAAGTCAAAGGCGGAAGATCCAAGAAGAGTGGGTAATTCCTGCAAGGCCGAAGACTTGTGCAAGAGTGGGTAAGTCCTTGGAGAAGGCCGAAGACTCTTGCAAAGTGGGTAAGTCCTTGTTAAGGTTGAAGACTCTTTGTATTGGATAGGTAAGTCCTTTGTTGGTCATGTATTGTAAGTCTTATAAGTGAATATAAGAGTGCAATTGTTGGAAGTCCTAGAGGTTGACCTCTCTAGGCAAGTGGACTGACACACTTCTAGTTTGAAGTGTGGAACCACTATAAATAGCTTGTCTATTGGTGCTTGTTCAATCTCTCTCTCCATTGCTATGTATGTTTTAGTTGCACTCAAATTGCCTATTTAGCAACCTTATCTTGTCATATAATTTGAAGGTTTAATGAGTTTTGTTTAAGTGCTTTCAGCTCTATTCACCCCCCCTCTAGAGCATCTAATCACCCATCTAGGATCCAACAAGTGGTATCAGAGCGGGTCTTCTCCAAGCATACTTCAACAAGTAGGACAAGATGGGTGACTACCAAGGAGGGAGAATCAGCCTACCGATCTTTGATGGGAGTAATTTCCTCTATTGGAGAAGAAGGCTTCAATTCTACATCCAAGGATCAAGTCTTGAGATGTGGCAAATGGTGAATAGCCCATACATGCAACCAAAGACAAAGATTGAAGAATGGGATGAAGCCACATTAATGAAAGCAATGTTGAATGCTAGAGCCATGCACATCCTATATGCCTCCATGACCCCCACTGAGTTCAACCGGATTTCCTCTTGTGAGACGGCCTATGAGGTATGGAGAAAGCTTTGCATCACTTATGAAGGGACAGATCAAGTGAAGGAAAGCAAAGTCTACATGCTCAAAGGGTTTCTTGAGAACTTCAAGATGGGAAAGGAGGAGAGAATAGCCAACATGTACTCAAGGCTCAACACCATCTTGAATGGTCTTGCTATTCTAGGACATCCTATGTCTAGTGGAGAGATCAACTCAAAGATCCTTAGAACTCTCCCCAAGAGGTGGGAATCCAAGGTGACTTCTATTGAAGAAGTAAGGTCTCTTAGGGATATTCCTATTGAAGAGCTCATTGGAAATCTTCAAGCACATGAAGCCACACTTGACAAGAGGGAGGAAGTAGAAAGACAAGAGGAGAAAGAACTCAAGAGAATGAAGAAGGCTGAAATCAAAGCTCAAATCAAGGCTATTGTTGGTCAAGCTTCTCCTTCCTCTCAAGTTGAAGAAAATGCCATGTACTCCAAGGGTAGACTCTACAAAGGCAAGTCCTCCTCCATTCAGTGCTTCACATGTGGAAAGAAGGGTCACTACAAGGAAGATTGCCCACAAGGCAAAAAGACCCATCTTCGCAAGAAGGAGAAATGGCAATCAAGCTGAAGTGGCTCCTCCAACTCAAGCTCAAGTGAAGATTCATGTGAAGGATCAAGCTCCAGCTCTAGTGATGAAGGAGAATGCCATTTTGCCCTTATAGCGTCAACAAGTGAAGACTCAAGTGAGGTAAATCTAGACTCTTTAGATAAAGAATCTTTAATTGCTATTATTCATGATATTTTTGCCTCTTATAAGTCTTCTAAAAAGAAAAAGAAAAAACTTGCTAAAATTGTTGATAATTTGCATATAGAACTAGATGATCTTGAATATGCTAATTCTTGCTTGCTTATTGATAAAAATGATTGTCTTAGCCAAGTAGACTCTCTTAAACTTGAAAATGCTAGTTTGCTTGATAAGATTAGATTTCTAGAAGCTCAACCTCTCATGCCTAGTTCTAATGAAGAGCATACTTTAATTGTTGATTCTCTCATGCATGAGCTTGATACTCTTAAAACTAAAAACGTAGAACTCAAGCTTATTGATGATGCTAGGAGAAAAGAAATCTATTCTTATCAAAGAGAATTAGTGGTGCTTAAATCTGAAAATGCCTCCTTGCTTGCTAAAATCAATGGGCATGAACCTTGTTCTAGTTATACTAATAGAGAGAATGATGTTGCTGCTCTTCATATTGATAGAGATTCTTATTTAAATAAAACTCTTTGCTTAGAAAATGATCTTTTGCATGCTAGAGATAATATCAATAATTTATCTTCTACTATTGCTTCTCTTAAGCATGATAATGACAGTTTGAGATCATCCTTGCAAAGATTCTTAGTTGGTAAAAAGAGTCTTAATGACATCCTACACCATACTACTAAACAAATCGGTAGACATGGTTTAGGGTATGATAGTAGTCAAGGGAACAACAAAGATAAAGGACCTCCAATATTCCATGGAGAATCCTCTAGTTCCAAGACTATGGGAACATGCAACTATTGTAATGAAATTGGTCATTATTCTACTTGTTGTCCTTTTAGGAAATCATCCAAGAGCAATAGGACTTGGGTTGCTAAACTAACCCCTCCGGACCCAAAAACATGATTGGGGACCATTTCATCTTTCTTCCTGTAGGTAATTGCAAATGGATTGACTTGAGCTATTGAATTGCAAATTGACTTCTCAAACCACATGAAAGAAGAAAGGTGAGATGTGTAGAGGGTGACAACAAGTGGAAAAGGAAATGATAAGCACAAAGGTAAATGTTTTATTGCTTATAACCTATCCTAACTTGTTTTTGCCAAGTTAGTGTGCACTATACATATGGTTTTTGAGTCAAAAGTGGTATTTTGTGTTTCTCTTCACACTCTTACTCAAAAATTGTTTCTAATGCTTCTATAGTGCATTACTAACTTGCTTAGACATGTTTGGATATGGTTTGTATTTTTTAGCATGCCTTTAAATATGATTTTATGAAATATATATGCTTTTTGACAGCTTCTCTGTCGGTTGAGTTTGCCCTAGTGAAACTCGACCGATAGGCACCAATGGGTGTTGCCAGCAGTTGTCATCGGTCGAGTTGTCAATGCACATAACTCGACCGATAGCACTGTGCACAGAATATACATTTGGCTTATTGAGTAAGAATTTCCCTCTCAACTAGATTTTCTCAGCCAATAGCCTTATTCTTTGGCACTCTCATTTGGTACCTTTATATATGCATATTTCCATGTTCTAAATTTCCTATCTTGCTTACAACTCTATCTCTCTAATTGCTCTAAATTGGTATATCTATATGTTGCAATTACTTGCTTTGAGTTGTTTTGCAGGTTTTGATGATGATCTCTTTGGATCTCTTGGTTGTGTCTTAAATTGCTTCCGTTGTGCTCTAACTTGCTACATCTTTCTAGGTGTATATCTTGTTTTGATACAACCTTGAGGTTCTTAGTGGTAATCATCTTTTGGTAATGATGCATATTTGTATGTGAGTTATATCCTTTCATGCTTCTAAAATTGCTTATCTCCTTGTTTGGATATATCTCTACATCTAATCATAGCTTGCTTTATCTTGTATATCTTTTGGTATCTCTTGCTATGATCTAGACCCTACTAGTATTCCTAACTTGTGATATCATCTACTAGTAGTTCATATACATGTAGTTCTAACCCTGTTTATAATTGGAATATTTGCTCATCTATATGCTATGCTTATATCTTGGCTCATACATGCTCAAGCCTGTTCCGTAAATTGCATATCTACTATCTTGAGTTGCTTGCATAACATTGTGATGCAGGGTACATAGATCTACATTGTATGTAGAAATTGGAGTATTTTTGGATTTTATGCAGGTTTTGCTCCAGTTTCAGTTTTTGGTGCAAGACTAGTATTTTTCATGCAGAAACAGCCTTATAAGCAAGACTCATCGCTTTGCCATGAGCTCTGATGGTTTTTGGTCAAAATCCATCATCTTGAGGGTCAAAATTGCGATTTATTATTTTTCTACAGCACTTTATCTTGCATTTTTGGGTTGTTCAAGTATATGCTTTAACTTGGTTTTCTGTCTATGCTTGGACAAGCCCCTATCTGTGCTCTTCTACTCTCCTTATATATTTACGTCATCTCCTTTCTCTTTAACAAGTGATGTTTCTTATTTCTTCATAACCCCACTTTTTGAAATGACAAAGGGGGAGAAAGGTATGTCTTCTTTTAAAAGAGGAAGAAGGCATGTCTTACATGAAGATGAGAAGTATGTCCATGTAAAGGGGAGAAGGTAAAGGGGAGAAGACATATATGTGTAGAAATGTATGAGTAGAAGACATAGATTCTATAAATGTTATGAAAGCTAACCATGCAGGAGAAATAGTATCAATTGAGGGGGAGTATGAAAACTCCATGCGCATCAATTGAGGGGGAGCATATGAACTCAATTCCATTGAAACCCCTAGGTTTCTCCAAAGGTATGAATTTACTTTAAAGCTTTCAATACATTTATGGAATGGTTTGTCATCTTCAAAAAGGGGGAGATTGTTGACTCAAGGTCAATTAGGTCAATGTTGACTCACGTCTAAATTGACTAAACCCGTGTTTTAATGATGACTAACCATTCCACATATTGGTGTCTAATGCTTCTACTTGAGTGATTTCAGATTAGGTATAGACACACTCCAATTGCCCTAACTTGCGCATCTCAAATTGGAGAAAAGACAAGTCAAAGTCATATAAGTGCACATTTTTGTAATATGATGTATATCCATTAGAATCATGTTGTGAATCACTTGTAATGATTGTATGACTTGTAATTAAGCTTAGAAAAATATCAGGAGCACTTAGATCGAATATTAGAGCACTTTAAATGCATCTTTGAAAATCAATTACAGGCACTTGGTCGGTCCAGTTTCCCACCCTGAAACTCGACCGATCAACCTTGATCGATTTTTTGAAGATTGCATCGGTCGAGTTGTGCACTCACAGAACTCGACCGATTGGGTAGTAGGCCATTTCTAGTTGAAATGGTCAGTCGAGTTTCCTCAGGACAAACTCGACCGATCCTTTGAACATCGGTTTGCCTCCTACTTGATCGGTCGAGTTACACCCATAGAAACTCGACCGATTGCACTGTACGAAAAAGTGCAGAAAAGTGTTTCTAGCCGTTGTGGAGTTGCAACAAGTGAAAATAGATCCGTTGTAAGCCACAAAACGGCTAGTTTTCATTCATAAGTGTTCCCAAAGACTAAGAGGCATCCCCAGCTATAAATAGGACCCCTTGGGCTTCATTCCAAGGTAGAGCATTCATTGCAAACTCTTTCTGAGGTTCCTATTCTATAGTTGAGTGCTTCCTACAGCCTCCTCTCTCTCTCTAAGCTTAATCACTTGCTACATCCATTAGAGTGAGTAGGAGATTTGTAAGAGAGCTAGTTATACTTGTATATCTTGTGAGGCTCTCACTTCCACCACCTCCCCATCTCTCATTTGCAATCATGAAGATGAAGGTTCTCTCTCTTGTCCAAGAGAGGTGAAGAAGAATAAGGGAAGGAGTCCCTTGGTGAAGATCAAGGCCGAAGACTTGGAGCTAGAGTGGGTAAGCCCTTGGCGAAGGCAAAAGACTCAAGATCAAGTAGGTAATACCTTGGTGGAAGCTTCTCCGAGTGAAGGTGAAGTAAAAGGCGGAAGATCCAAGAAGAGTGGGTAATTCCTGCAAGGCCGAAGACTTGTGCAAGAGTGCGTAAGTCCTTGGAGAAGGACGAAGACTCTTGCAAAGTGGGTAAGTCCTTGTTAAGGTTGAAGACTCTTTGTATTGGATAGGTAAGTCCTTTGTTGGTCATGTATTGTAAGTCTTATAAGTGAATATAAGAGTGCAATTGTTGGAAGTCCTAGAGGTTGACCTCTCTAGGCAAGTGGACTGACACACTTCTAGTTTTAAGTGTGGAACCACTCTAAATAGCTTGTCTATTGGTGCTTGTTCAATCTCTCTCTCCATTGCTATGTATGTTTTAGTTGCACTCAAATTTCCTATTTAGCAACCTTATCTTGTCATATAATTTGAAGGTTTAATGAGTTTTATTTAAGTGCTTTCAGCTCTATTCACCCCCCCTCTAGAGAATCTAATCACCCATCTAGGATCCAACAAGTGGTATCAGAGCGGGTCTTCTCCAAGCATACTTCAACAAGTAGGAGAAGATGGGTGACTACCAAGGAGGGAGAATCAGCCTACCAATCTTTGATGGGAGCAATTTCCTCTATTGGAGAAGAAGGATTCAATTCTACATCCAAGGATCAAGTCTTCAGATGTGGCAAATGGTGAATAGCCCATACATGCAACCAAAGACAAAGATTGAAGAATGGGATGAAGCCACCTTGATGAAAGCAACGTTGAATGCTAGAGCTATGCACATCCTATATGCCTCCATGACCCCCACCGAGTTCAACCGGATTTCCTCTTGTGAGACGGCCTATGAGGTATGGAGAAAGCTTTGCATCACTTATGAAGGGACAAATCAAGTGAAGGAAAGCAAAGTCTACATGCTCAAAGGGTTGCTTGAGAACTTCAAGATGGGAAAGGAGGAGAGCATAGCCAACATGTACTCAAGGCTCAACACCATCTTGAATGGTCTTGCTATTCTAGGACATCCTATGTCTAGTGGAGAGATCAACTCAAAGATCCTTAGAACTCTCCCCAAGAGGTGGGAATCCAAGGTGACTTCTATTGAAGAAGCAAGGTCTCTTAGGGATATTCCTATTGAAGAGCTCATTGGAAATCTTCAAGCACATGAAGCCACACTTGACAAGAGGGAGGAAGTAGAAAGACAAGAGGAGAAAGAACTCAAGAGAATGAAGAAGGCTGAAATCAAATCTCAAATCAAGGCTATTGTTGGTCAAGCTTCTCCTTCCTCTCAAGTTGAAGAAAATGCCATGTACTCCAAGGGTACACTCTATAAAGGCAAGTCCTCCTCCATTCGGTGCTTCACATGTGGAAAGAAGGGTCACTACAAGGAAGATTGCCCACAAGGCAAAAAGGCCCATCTTCGCAAGAAGGAGAAATGGCAATCAAGCTCAAGTGGCTCCTCCAACTCAAGCTCAAGTGAAGATTCATGTGAAGGATCAAGCTCAAGCTCTAGTGATGAAGGAGAATGCCATTTTGCCCTTATAGCATCAACAAGTGAAGACTCAAGTGAGGTAAATCTAGACTCTTTAGATAAGGAATCTTTAATTGCTATTATTCATGATATTTGTGCCTCTTATAAGTCTTCTAAAAAGAAAAAGAAAAAACTTGCTAAAATTGTTGATAATTTGCATATAGAACTAGATGATCTTGAATATGCTAATTCTTGCTTGCTTATTGATAAAAATGATTGTCTTAGCCAAGTAGACTCTCTTAAACTTGAAAATGCTAGTTTGCTTGACAAGATTAGATTTCTAGAAGCTCAACCTCTCATGCCTAGTTCTAATGAAGAGCATACTTTAATTGTTGATTCTCTCATGCATGAGCTTGATACTCTTAAAACTGAAAACAAAGAACTCAAGCTTATTGATGATGCTAGGAGAAAAGAAATCTATTCTTATCAAAGAGAATTAGTGGTGCTTAAATCTAAAAATACCTCCTTTCTTGCTAAAATCAATGGGCATGAACCTTGTTCTAGTTATACTAATAGAGAGAATGATGTTGCTGCTCTTCATATTGATAGAGATTCTTATTTAACTAAAACTCTTTGCTTAGAAAATGATCTTTTGCATGCTAGAGATAATATCAATAATTTGTCTTCTACTATTGCTTCTCTTAAGCATGATAATGACAGTTTGAGATCATCTTTGCAAGGATTCTTAGTTGGTAAAAAGAGTCTTAATGACATCCTACACCATACTACTAAACAAATTGGTAGACATGGTTTAGGGTATGATAGTAGTCAAGGGAACAACAAAGATAAAGGACCTCCAATATTCCATGGAGAATCCTCTAGTTACAAGACTATGGGAACATGCAACTATTGTAATGAAATTGGTCATTATTCTACTTGTTGTCCTTTTAGGAAAGAACCAAAGAGCAATAGGACTTGGGTTGCTAAACTAACCCCTCCGGACCCAAAAACATGATTGGGGACCATTTCATCTTTCTTCCTGTAGGTAATTGCAAATGGATTGACTTGAGCTATTGAATTGCAAATTGACTTCTCAATCCACATTAAAGAAGAAAGGTGAGATGTGTAGAGGGTGACAACAAGTGGAAAAGGAAATGGTAAGCACAAAGGTAAATGTTTTATTGCTTATAACCTATCCTAACTTGTTTTTGCCAAGTAAGTGTGCACTATACATATGGTTTTTGAGTCAAAAGTGGTATTTTGTGTTTCTCTTCATACTCTTGCTCAAAAACTATTTCTAATGCTTCTATAGTGCATTACTAACTTGCTTAGACATGTTTGGATATGGTTTGTATTTTTTAGCATGCTTTTAAATATGTTTTTATGAAATATATGTGATTTTTGACAGCTGCTCTGTCGGTCGAGTTTGCCCTAGTGAAATTTGACCGATGGGCACCAATGGGTGTTGCCAGCAGTTGTCATCAGTTGAGTTGTCAATGCACAAAACTCGACCGATAACACTGTGCATAGAATATACATTCGGCTTATTGAGTGAGAATTTCCCTCTCAACTAGATTTTCTCAACCAATAGCCTTATTCTTTGGCACTCTCATTTGATACCTTTATATATGCATATTGCCATGTTCTAAATTTTCTATCTTGCTTACAACTCTGTCTCTCTAATTGCTCTAAATTGGTATATCTATATGTTGCAATTACTTGCTTTGAGTTGTTTTGCAGGTTTTGATGATGATCTCTTTTGATCTCTTGGTTGTATCTTAAATTGCTTCCGTTGTGCTCTAACTTGCTACATCTTTATAGGTGTATATCTTGTTTTGATACAACCTTGAGGTTCTTAGTGGTAATCATATTTTGGTAATGATGCATATTTGTATGTGAGTTATATCCTTTAATGCTTCTAAAATTGCTTATCTCCTTGTTTGGATATATCTCTACATCTAATCATAGCTTGCTTTATCTTGTATATCTTTTGGTATCTCTTGCTATGATCTAGACCCTACTAGTAGTCCTAACTTGTGATATCATCTACTAGTAGTTCATATACATGTAGTTCTAACCCTGTTTATAATTGGAATATTTTCTCATCTATATGCTATGCTTGTATCTTGTCTCATACATGCTCAAGCCTGTTCCATAAATTGCATAACTACTATCTTGAGTTGCTTGCATAACATTGTGATACATGGTACATAGATCTACATTGTATGTAGAAACTGGAGTATTTTTGGATTTTAGGCAGGTTTTTCTCCAGTTTTAGTTTTTGGTGCAAGACTAGTGTTTTTCATGCAGAAACGGCCTTCAAAGAAAGACTCATCGCTTTTCCATGAGCTCTGATGGTTTTTGGTCAAAATCCATCATCTTGAGGGTCAAAATTGCGATTTATTATTTTTCTGTAGCACTTTATCTTGCATTTTTGGGTTGTTCAAGTATATGCTTTAACTTGGTTTTCTTTCTATGCTTGGACAAGCCCCTATCTGTGCTCTTCTACTCTCCTTATATATTTGCGTCATCTCCTTTCTCTTTAACAAGTGATATTTCTTATTTCTTCATAACCCCACTTTTTGAAATGACAAAGGGGGAGAAAGGTATGTCTTCTTTTAAAAGAGGAAGAAGGCATGTCTTACATGAAGATGAGAAGTATGTCCATGTAAAGGGGAGAAGGTAAAGGGGAGAAGACATATATGTGTAGAACATATATGAGTAGAAGACATAGTTTCTATAAATGTTATAAAAGCTAACCATGCAGGAGAAATAGCATCAATTGAGGGGGAGTATGAAAACTCCATGCGCATAAATTGAGGGGGAGAATATGAACTCAATTCCATTGAAACCCCTAGGTTTCTCCAAAGGTATGAATTTACTTTAAAGTTTTCAATACATTTATGGAATAGTTTGTCATCTTCAAAAAGGGGGAGATTGTTGACTCAAGGTCAATTAGGTCAATGTTGACTCACGTCTAAATTGACTAAACCCGTGTTTTGATGATGACTAACCATTCCACATATTGGTGTCTAATGCTTCTACTTGAGTGATTTCAGATTAGGTATAGACACACTCCAATTGCCATAACTTGCACATCTCAAATTGGAGAAAAGACAAGTCAAAGTCGTACAAGAGCACGTTTTTGTAATATGATGTATATCCATTAGAATCATGTTGTAAATCACTTGTAATGATTGTATGACTTGTAATTAAGCTTAGAAAAATATCAGGAGCACTTAGATCGAATATTAGAGAACTTTAAATGCATCTTTTAAAATCAATTACATGCACTTGGTCGGTCCAGTTTCCCACCCTGAAACTCGAACGATCAACCTTGATCGATTTTCTGAAGATTGCATCGATCGAGTTGTGCACTCACAGAACTCGACCGTTTGGGTAGTAGGTCATTTCCAGTTGAAATGGTTGGTCGAGTTTCCTCAGGAAAAACTCGACCGATCCTTTGAACATCGATTTGCCTCCTACTTGATCGGTCGAGTTACACCCATAGAAACTCGACCGATTGCACTGTACGGAAAAGTGCAGAAAAGTGTTTCTAGCCGTTGTGGAGTTGCAACAAGTGAAAATAGATCCGTTGCAAGCCACAAAATGGCTAGTTTTCGTTCATAAGTGTTCCCAAAGGCTAAGAGGCATCCCCAACTATAAATAGGACCCCTTGGGCTTCATTCCAAGGTTGAGCATTCATTGCAAACTCTTTATGAGGTTCCTATTCTATAGTTGAGTGCTTCCTACAGCCTCCTCTCTCTCTCTAAGCTTAATCACTTGCTACATCCATTAGAGTGAGTAGGAGATTTGTAAGAGAGCTAGTTCTACTTGTATATCTTATGAGGATCTCACTTCCACCACCTCCCCATCTCTCATTTACAATCATGAAGATGAAGGTTCTCTCTCTTGTCCAAGAGAGGTGAAGAAGAACAAGGGAAGGAGTCCCTTGGTGAAGAGCAAGGATGAAGACTTGGATCTAGAGTGGGTATGCCCTTGGAGAAGGCAAAAGACTTAAGCTCAAGTAGGTAAGACCTTGGTGGAAGCTTCTCCGAGTGAAGGTGAAGTCAAAGGCGGAAGATCCAAGAAGAGTGGGTAATTCCTGCAAGGCCGAAGACTTGTGCAAGAGTGGGTAAGTCCTTGGAGAAGGCCGAAGACTCTTGCAAAGTGGGTAAGTCCTTGGTAAGGTTGAAGACTCTTTGTATTGGATAGGTAAGTCCTTTGTTGGTCATGTATTGTAAGTCTTATAAGTGAATATAAGAGTGCAATTGTTGGAAGTCCTAGAGGTTGACCTCTCTAGGCAAGTGGACTGACACACTTCTAGTTTGAAGTGTGGAACCACTCTAAATAGCTTGTCTATTGGTGCTTGTTCAATCTCTCTCTCCATTGCTATGTATGTTTTAGTTGCACTCAAATTGCCTATTTAGCAACCTTATCTTGTCATATAATTTGAAGGTTTAATGAGTTTTGTTTAAGTGATTTTAGCTCTATTCACCCCCCTCTAGAGCATCTAATCACCCATCTAGGATCCAACACTTCCCTCCCAAACTCATTTATCATCTCAGAGGGGATATCACTGGGTTCAACCAAGATCCATCCGAGACTCTCTTTGAAGCTTGGAAGTGATTCAAGGAGTCACTACAAAAATGCCCTCATCATGGCATCCCTTCTTCACAACTTCTTAAACATTTCTATACGAGAGTTGATGATGATATCAAGCGATTCTTCATTGCCACTTCTAGTGGAGATTTCATATGACAAAGATTTGATGACACCTGGAAGGTCGTCCATAGGGGATCTGAGAACCAAGCCAATTGGGGTTCATCCCGGAAAGGAGGTATCTTCAAGGTGGCAATGGTAGAAGATAAATCTGGCTTGGAAGGAAATTGTTAAATCTCTAAAGATGTTTTCCCTAAAGACAAACAACCTTGAGTACACCCTTCTGAATAGTGGGCAAGGAGGCCAATCCTCCCTTCAACCTAAGGCATACTTAGAAGTCTTCCAAGTCTGTAGTGTAGAAGGCCACATGAGCATGTAGTGTAACCATGTCTACCAAGCCACCATAAACATGATACAACCTCAATTTGATAGTTTTTCAGTTATTGAAGAAGTTAATGCCTTCAACTCCATTCTAGGACAGGGTTATTACAACCCCAACAGACCAAGAAACCATCCCAACTTCTAGTATGGAAATCCAGATGGTGCAACTAATCTCCAATTAGGACCCAATCTAAACCAAGTTTAGGGTCCCCCTGGTTTCCAACAGCAGCAAAATATGGCTAGAATAACTATAATCTTGTCCAAAATCATAATAAATTCAACCAAGGCAACAATTACAATGTAGGGAAGCAACCCTACAATCAATATGGACAACTCCTCATGGGTCAAGGAAGCCAGTAGAAATTTCCAGCAACTAACTATAAAAGTCACCTAGAAGCGATTGAGAGGATGTTAGTGGCCCAACAGGCACAACAAGAAGCAAACCAACAAGCCCAACAAGCCTACATAAAGTCCTTAGAATCCTAGGTTGCATGGATTGCAACAACAATAAGACCTCCAGTGGGCTCTTTTATTGGCTAACCAGAGAATAATCCCAAGCATCAAGTAGAGAAGTTAAAGATTGTCACTACATGCTCTAGACACATGCTACCAAAACCTCTAGCTCCAACAATAAACAATAATAGGTTGATTGTTGAAGATGACAAGGATGAAGAAGAAACTCCAAAAACTGTACCAGTAGCCACATCAGTAGAACTAGTTGTTGAGATTCCAGTGACATATAGCATGCCCAATATGGAGAAGGCACCAGAAGCTGCACCAACCCCTCTCTCCATGCCTATGGTGCTAATCTACAAACCTTGAGTCTAATACCAGATTCATCTAGCTCATACACGAATGGATTTGAGATTCATGAAGTTCAAGGAATCAATGAAAAGCTACATGTTGACATCCCCTTCCTTGATGCTCTTGCAAAAATGCCTTCATGGGATAAGTTCCTCAAGATCCTCCTCATGCACAAGTACTTAATAAAGGACGTTGAGACCATGATGATAGCACGAACAACATCATACATCATCCTAAGCAAAATGCCAAAGAAATTAAAAGATCCTAGATAGATTAGGGTTTATGGTTTACAAATTAAGGTTTTTGGGCACAATAATGAATTTGTACCTATCCCATTCTTGAACACTTAATCTCACTAGTAAGTGTATAATGTGTATTCGGTTTTCAAGAAAATTTCAACAACATTTCCCCATAGTTCTCCAAGTATTCCGATGTAGATGGGCAAATGTTTACCAACATATGTACTTAGAGAAAAAATGGGGAAGTACTGATGAAACATCTTGATAACTAAATATACATTATACACTTACATCCTTAGTGAGATTAAGTGTTCAAGAACAGTCCCAAACCAGGGACTATCTAAGATATACTCCTAATGAGTAAATCTCAGACGGGTTTCTAGGCTAAAAAAATACAACTTATAGCACCCACATGAAACAAACTGTCTTCCATTCTATGTTTCATTGTTATTCCCCACCTCTCCAGCTTAGGTCTCTGGCGATCCCCCCACCCCCCGCTCGATGCTCAATCTGCCACTGCTCACCGCCTCTAGTGCTTCAGAGCTTTCTGCCGCTCTCGCCAGACACTCTTCCTCCAGCTGCCACCTATCTCCAACTGCTCGCTACCATCTTCCAACTCCAACCATCATTGTCACCACCACCACTACCTCCATCATCATCTCTAGTCATCTCTAGTCACCGCCGCCATCTCCAGTCATCTTCAGTCATCTTCACTCACTGTTGTCATTTCCAGTCACCACTGCCAAAAATGGGGTCACTGAAGGTAAGAACATTTTGCTTTTTTGTGTGTTTTTTGGTTGTGTGGTGGGATCATTGAAGATAAAGAACATTTTTCTTTTTTTGTGTGTTTTTTGGCTGTGCTAATGTTGTTTGGACATTTATGTGTTGTTTGGACTCTAATGCGCATTATTTGTTCTAATCTTACTCTTATTTGACATCAAATCTCAATGTAATCCTAAATTTAGTAAATGTGTGTCCCTATTTGGCATAAAAGTCATCTGCTTATCCCCTTCTGCTAGGTTTTTCTAGATAGCACTCTATGCATGAATGTGATGCATGATCGCATTTGAATCAAATAATGCTTTGACCTGACTTAATTAATTAATATTATTAATGATGATTTACTAGTTATATTAATTAATTAATGTTACTTTCTTTCTCTATTATTAGTGATTGATTTAACTTGGTTCAATAATTTCTTTTCAAGATTGTGTAGTTTATTAATATTGATTAATTAAGGTTAATGATGCATGAATGAACTAACCCAAATGGAAGAATGAATTGAAATAAATGATGTTACATAAAACCTAGGATATGAATGATGAAACTATGATCATAGGTATAGGAATGACAACAACCCATAGTCATTGGTTGCAAAATAAAACTGACACTAAATACTTAGTCATTGGTTAGACAAGATAAAATGAGGACTCACTCCTTCACCAAACAAAAAAAAGACCTTGGGTTAGGGCCATAATCATCAGTTTTGGTAGAAAAAACTGACACCTAACTACATATCCAAATAAAAAAATAGACCTCAGGTAGGGCCATAGTAATCAGTTCAATTAAAAAAGTCGACGAATCACTCCTTATCCAGACCAAAAAAAAAACCTCGGGTTAGAGACATAGTCATCCATTTTTTTAGAAAAAACTAACGACTAACTCCATATCCAAATAAAAAATAGATATTGGGTAGGGTCATATTCATCGGTTCTACATGAAAAACTGAGAAGCAAATTTGGGGAAAAATATATTTGTGGGGACTTGGCATGAAAACACCTAGCCATCGATTTCTCAAAAAAAAGTTGACGACATATACCCTTCTCCTGTTAAAAAAAAGTGGGTCTCAACAAGGGGACTAAGTTGTCATTTTCTTAAAAGAGCCGATGATTACAAAGCAATTTGGGGGGATATATTTTTTTCTATGGGAACATGGTGCAAACTCTTTTGTCATCGACTGTAGGCAAAACTGATGGCTACTAAAAATTTTAGAAGCAAATTTTCCACCCAAAAAATTATATTTCAACCAAGGTCGACTGCCCAAGAAAAATCCTGAATTGGATCGGGATAATTGATGTTTCTTTGAATCAAAACTGACATTAGAGTGAAAGCACTACTAGTGTCTTGTCTAAATTGGAAGGACTTGACTTATGGTTACAGTTTGATTGTAAATCTGATGTTGTTTATATAGTGTTGAAGGTTCTTGATTTGAACTGACATTTGAAAAAGTGACATTAGATGTCAGATTTGTACTTGCGAACTTGGAATTTATGTCTTTGATTAATACAAGTAGAATTCCCTTGATCATATATTAGTGATATTTTCTATTTAATTTCTTCACAATAACCTAGGCCTAGGAAAAGTGTTCAAAAATCCTTAACTAAACAATTTGCATTTTAATCCCCACTTAAACCCAAGTTCAATTAATTATGTTAAAATCACCGAAGTTTGCTTTAATAACATAACCACTACCATTCTTATTCTCATAATCCACTTATTATTATATAAAAATAAGAAAAATTATATTAAGACTATTACTAAGACAAAAGTTCAATAAAAGTAGGGTTATGACTAATACCTAGATTTGAGTATGGCACAACATCAAAAATGGGAATCAAGAAAAGGAAGATCATGAGTTTACACACAAAGTAGATCTAATGGAGGGATTCACCCTATAGTACATGCTACCTGTTAACAGAAATAAGAAAATATAATATTTGGTATGGATGATAATTTTAATAACAATCAAAGATATTGTATGCAAAAAAAATCCATTGATATTTGATAACATGATTTTGATAATATCAATTCTTAGATTTACTATGCTTTTCATGACATAGGATCAAGTTTGGAAAAATAAACTAAATCATGAAGAAAATATTAACTCATAAGAGAGAGATGGTGAGAATACAAAAATACCTTTCTGATAACTCTAAGAATTAAGAAACCTCCATACACATGCTTTTCTCAACTTCTCACAATAGAAGAGAGAGGATATAAAGAATACAACATGAAAACAAATTATACATTGTTCTCATAGATTTATATAAGTATGCCATTAGTATTTCTATCATGGACAATAATGTGTAACTAGTCTATTTAAATTAATTAATTTGTTGGGTATATTTGTAATATGGACCCAATTGTGTCTTTTCACATTAGGGTTTGTCTTGAGTCTAAACGCTTCCCTCTTATCCTATTTATAGGAGAGGGGGAATTCTCTTCTATCAAGCAGAAAAATATAGATAAGGGAACTTCTTCATCGTATCATTTTTCCACATGGTATAAGAGAAGGCTTTCTTGCGCCACCCCCAACCTTGAGAGAGAGATAGAGAAAAGGAGAGAAGCCTCCTCTTGTCAGCGGTTGTTGTCTCTAGGCATTTCTTGACTTCCCACAGTGATTTACTACCACTACACATTATAAGATCCATATCCATGGAGAGTCTCTATGAAAATCAAATCAATCCATCTTGATGTTTGTGCTACTCGATCATCAAAGGACTCGATGCCCTTGTTAATATTATTTGCTTATAAAGATGCCACCGCCACACTATGTGTTTTTGTCATCTTCACCACCACCATCAATACCGTTGACAACCTACACTATCGTGATGTACACTGCTATTGATCTACACCACTTTTAGCATCCATTCCACCTCTATTGAGATCGAATCCCAAATCTTGAATAAATATCTCCTTTTTTGGCTGATATTGGGGATATATCATCCCTATATTTCTATGGAGGAGATCTAGAAGGGATTTTCCACCTCTTCATTGTTGTCTTGGGGTTTTCTACTGCTATTTTGCTACAAACAAAGTGTGTCCTCATTTGTCATGGTGTGTAAGAGGAGTTCTTCTTCATTTGCAACTTGGTTTATGAAATCTACCTTGCGACATAATGTGTCACCTAACCGACACAACATGTCACCTACAATCTGCCCTACTTTTACCCTTAGATCTTTTAATTGACATGGTGTGTCATCTGCTTTTTACTAGCAATGACTTGCTAAATGACATGGCCTATCTACCCAATGATATAGAGTGTCTCCTACTAGTGCTACTATATCCATTCGAGCAACGTCATCTACATTTATTCTAGTACATTACAGAGGTTTCTAAACACAGTTTCTTCCTATCTTTTACCGTTAACAACAACTCTTATTTTTTAGTTCCTATAATATTTTTTCTTTTGTACTTTATCACCCATCCTTTCTAGCCCTACATACATATTTCCTACCTCCGTAATACTTATAGTACCACCCATATACATACTATTCCTATTGAGTAATTAAATCCTTAATTGAATATGATTTTTTCTCTAATCCATACAGCGGGGGGTTCCCCCCCCCACACCCCCTAGATTTGTCACTCTAATGCCCAGAAAAATCTCCCTTTCCAGTTCACACTAAGATCTACCAAATTTTCCACTTGGATCTATGTAATCGGGTCATGTTGCGTGTTGACTTGAGTTGTCGATTAACTTCTGCACATAATTTCCTACATAAACACTAGCTCTGCCATTGTTTTTTACTTTCACTTCAACCACTCTTTTCATGGTTGGCCTGAGGGGGAGAACATAGGATGACAAGTAGATGGAAGAAATGAGATGGGGGAGAGAAGAAGAGAATTTTTGTTTTTGCAAGTCTATGGGTCTTCATGCTACTTTTGTTGCTTCTATGTGGTATTGATTTTGTTGCTATGTCGATCCTTCTACTGCTATTATCGATTTATTTATATTATGAAGAGCTTGAGAAACTTATTCATCACCATCTCAACAGCTTCTATGAAGTTATCTACTTCACTTGTTCTATATGTTGATTTATTTTCTATCAGGAAACATCATTCTTGCTACATGTGCTATGCTTAACACATTTATTTGCTACATTGAGCTTTTGCACTATCTGTCATCCATGCTTTATTATCATATTGACTCTCTACCTGTTTGTGCTCTATTTTCATGTTGAATCTTTGTCCGTTCCTTATGCATGCCAACCACTACTGTTGCTATGACCCATCACTCTCTTGGAACTGTGACCCAACACTTTCTAGATTGTGACATTTGGTACTATGATGGAAAATATATGCTGAGAGAATATGATGAAGATTTTTGTTGGTGACTTTACATGATGAAGTTTCATCTACATTGGATCTTGGAGTCCTTTATTTGCTTGCTACTTTACACAATGGTCTTCCATCAAACTACATCGTCAACTTTCTCCTTCTCTGTGCCAACACTCTCCAGCTTGTTTGTGCCTTGCACATGTTGACTCTTTTCTTATTGGTGCTTTATATGCATGTTGACTACTACTTCTTGTGTTTTATCACTTTCTAGTCTTGTATTCCAGTACTCTCTAGTCTATTTAATGACAATAGAGACTGATATGAAGACCTTGATGCCTACTTATTAATGTTTACTTTTGCTCTAGATGTCACTTCATACTGATCAAGAGGTCCCACTACCTGCCTACGTGTACTAATCCACCCCGAAACCTAAATCTATAATTTCTATCATACTAGACACAAGAACACAAGTGATTTGATCCAACTACCCATATTCATTTCTGAAACCCTTAACATTTTCCTGAGGTCTACTACAATTCATCAACTAAATAGGAAAATATTGTATCAATTGCATGGGAGCAACATGGAAATGTGTACATAGAGAAATCCTTTAAAAAATATATCACACAATACCTCAATTGAAATGTCTCTTATTAGTTGATGTCTTAAATCTTTGTTTCTCTGATATGTCTACATGTAAAAATTATCCTATTGAAAAACAAGATATATATGTTAGCAAATAAGAAAAACATGAAACATTTATATGTTGGAATGTTTCCAAGGATAAAACCTTTTTAAGTGGAGAAAAGGAGAATTACCACAAAATGAACATCTAGTACCTCATAGTCTCCCTAAAAGAAAAAGACATGCATATAGTTTCAACAATATACATGTTGGTGTATATGCCTTAGACGCCAAACATTTGATATTCATATGGGAATATCTTGTACTTTTTATTTCATTGACAAAGATATTATTTTAGTTTGATTCATGTGTGTTATTGCAATATTAATGTACATACCAAATGTCCTTAGAATGATTGCTTCAAAACTATGGGGCTTTATTTTTGTGATTTGAACATGATATCCCAATGGATTCTATGGACTATATTATTAAATGTCCCTAGTCAAGAACTATTGTGGACTGGACAAGAATAATGCACATGAGAGCAGTATTTTTGGTGATTTATGGCTATGTCTTACAGGACATAGGTATTGGACACAAAGTAAGACACATAGATATGCGCTAGTGAACAAGATTATTGGACTGTTTGTCTTGATAGTGATTCATCGGTGGTTCATGTCTAGAAGACAATGGTGCTGTGACCTTTTGATCTAAAGTCACTAGAACTATGGCATGATTCTCATACTTGACACTACTCACATAGTATTGAAGTATGTTTCCATAAAGGTAATGATTGGGTGTGATGAAAGTGATATGAAAAATGTGAGTGATGTAGAAGAAATCTGCCACCCCTGTTTAATAAGAATAATATCCTAAGCAAGTGATGTAGAAGAAATATATCCCTCCTATATTATAGGAGAGACATTCTAAGACTCTTGATAGGTGAGGCTAGAGGAATTCATGTACATTCTCATATAATCCATTATGTGATATTGATCTTATATGTATCATACTAGTCAACTTGAAGATTAAGGAACCATGGTTGAATATAATAAGGATGATGTGTTCGTGCCTAAAGTTGCAAATGGATTATACAAAATAAAAGACAATGATTGTGTATGATTTAATCTTGTTCAACTAATTTGACTACTTGGGTAACAATGATGTGTGTTTAAGCACCACTCATTTCTTACGGATTATAATGTTGATAATTGAATCTATTTCCATTGACATATGGTTCCTATAGGGTCACACACAATGAGAAAAATTGAAAAAAAGGGCAAATGAAAACTAAATTGTAATTGTAACAATAAACCCAGGGACCTCAAAAGTATGTTTTGCGAACCTTGAGTTTGATGTGGATCCGACACATAGTAAAGTAGTTTCTTAAAGTGTATGAATTGCTAATAAAAACAAAGAGAAGTTCGACCACAAACTGACTCATGGAACACTTCATTCTGTGTGACCCAATGTGAAGTAGAATTTCTTATTCCATGAGGGAGTTACAAGCCTGGTAATAGGAGGCAATCATAAGAAAAAAATTGATTTCTTATTGTTGCCTCCAAGATTTGAGAAACTCTTAGAGAAATCAAAGAGAGATAGATAGATAGATAGATAGAGATAGAGAGAGAGTGAAGGAGGATAACAAAAAGTCCAAACCATCTTCACATGCTTGTGTAGATATCGTGGAGACAAGTTTATAAATAAAGTTTTCTTGGACCAGTGACTTCATAGACAACATGCATTTCAAGTGAAGTTCTCCTTCTTGGAAAGAATTGATCCAAAGGAAAATTCCAACAAAAATGACATGTTCTATAGTAAGACTCCATCTATTTTACCATGTATTGCACCACAAGAAGCTTTAGGAAAAAAATAGGTTCCACCATAATTACCTCTATGACATTGGCATTTGTGATTCTCTACCTACAATGAAACATCCTACTAAAAAATCTATCAGTACTCATAAAAAACTAGGGTATAGTGAGATAGTTGAACGACAAGAAATGAGTAATGACTTATGATCCAATTAAATTAGTAAAGGATATAGATTGGATGCCATAGATATACACCAATAAATTCAAGTTCAATCATGCAACCTCTTCCATGATGAAGTGTGAACCTTCATCCTTAATCTATTATTAGTGCATTTTGATATCCTACTCAAAGGTTTCTTTAGAGAGTTCTTGTTTCTAGTGTATTTCTACTTTTGAGAACTCAACAACATACACGTACCTTCAACTTTAGTTCATATATAAATATCCATATTTCAAGTCTTACATACATATAATAATAGTATGAAAGCATATATGCATGAAATCTCATGAAAACATATATATCAAGTTTTGGATAAAATGCCAAACCCCCCCACCTAATTCAAGCATATAACTAAAAATAAAGTCACAATCACATATATCTACACATACACCTATAGTCACAAAACATACATGGTTCTAGCTACTCTTTTGACACATAAAAATAGAACCAATCACCATTAGTATACCTACAACTACACTTACAGAATGTATCTACATATCCATGCACCACAAACACATGCAATATCAATCATAGTACATGCATAAAACAATTGCACAAAAAGAGTTGATTTTCATCCATTAAATCCCACTGAATAACCATGTAAACCCCCATTATGACATATGTTGTATTCAAACAAAGTTCAATTAGAGTGTATCTAAGTTAAAGTATTCAAAGATATTATTATATTTTTTTCTACAATATAGAATCTTGTGTATGTTTTTGAAAATATAACAACATTATCAACACCAAACATCTCAATAACATACCCTTAGGTTACACATGTATCCACAAAAATTACAACCCCAATATTGGGTCCATCCTCATGCTTTCTATATGAAAATTAAATTTGTGTTATAATCTCATACTACTCATTTTCTTTTCTTTTTTGAAAAAGGTAACAAATTCTACACAATAGTTTCCATGCTTTCAATGACAATTTGTTTAATAAAAGGAACAAAAAGGAAAGTCAAAACATCAAGGGATTATAAAAATAAATTTATTCCCTCAAATAAAATGTTCATTGAGAACATTGAATCATAATGAAAAATTAGCATTCAAAACTTTTCACATAGGCCAAAGAGTTCCTTACTTTCCAAAGAATTTTAACAAGAATCTTGTCTTTAAACATCATAATATATTTTCTACCACATATTGTGAAAAATAATAAGGGAAATACAATGGCGTTTAGTGTTTCTGTTCCTATTATAGGTCAGATCAAATTGATTATATGGAGTGTTAGGATAATTGTAGTCTATATTAGCTTCATTTGGGATTTCAACAACACACTCACTTTGGATCATAACATGGAAGTGTTTTCATAACCAGCATTTCATAGAAAACAAATTTAGGGAATATGAATGCCTCTTCTCCTAGCATACAAAAGGTAAGAAATTTAATATGCCCCACCTTCTATGATTTATCTTAGTATATCATTGGAGACCTACAATCCTGTATCCAATTGAACATATATTTCTTTAGATTCATGTATCTAATTTCCTTCTAAACATCTCTCAATATTTGTAATTTATCTCTCTACAAACATGATTCAATCCTCTTATTATACTTGGAAAAGGTTAACACACACTGTTAAACTTTATAAGAATGTAAATACTTCAATATATGAAAAGAAGATATAAGTAGGAAAGAAAGACCCCTTTATAAACATGAATCTAGCTTGATATGGAGTAATAGAAAAGTAGATTGTTATACTATAAGATATTAATTTAAGTATAATTGTAAGGTTAAAGATAGAAATTAAAATTGATATTTTTAATAAATCTTTAATATTGAACATATATATATATCATAACAAATGCTTTTTTCTATATGAAACATGAAAGTGAGATGACATCATGCGAAGTAGGATTCCATGCTATCATTCCACTGGAATAAGATGTAGACCATGCCAAATAAAAATCATGGAAATTAAGGCCTTATTAAGTGCAAAATGAGAAAAATACTTGTAGATCTTTCAAGGGAAGTACTCATGTAAGGACAAGGCTATTTAGAGAATCATTAGATATTACAAGTTATGTTAATAGATTGAGTACATTGCTTTCAGCTAGGATAGTTACAAGCTCGTTTAACTAATGTTGTTGATTTAATATTACTCATTGCTACATTACAACTATTTGTAAGGATGGAAAGAAAAAAACCAATATTATGTCAACAAAAGCAGGGATGTTTTGAAAGGAAGTATCCCTGAAAGGAAGTATGAGTCTGCAAGATGAAAAATAAGATTATCATTATTATGAATTTTTAATTAATGTAGACCATCCCTAATATCTAAAGACTTTCATTTTATTCCTAAAGTAGGGAAGTGAAACATGAAATCCAAATAACCCAAAGGTGGTGAAAATATTCCTAGGGTCATAATTCAAAAGATATAAAAAGAATATGTGTTGACTTCATTCAAGGGGTGAAAGAATTATGTTTCAATAAAGTAAGGGAGTAAGGGATCTTACCTAGTAAGGCAACTCAAAAAACAATTCACATTTTTTGCTACCGTAAGTGGCGAATGTGGTGTTAAGTGGCATGCACTGGGTTTTGAAGTCTCTGGGTGTTTTTAAAGTTAACATCACTATTACATGAGTCATAATTCGTACCAAATTTCTACAATGAGAAGGTACGTCCTAATGTAAGTTACCTAATATAGACAAAGGTGTAAGTAGCCTTAGTGGGAATTATATCCATATGATTAGTATGGTGGGATATCAAGAGTATGTCCATATAGTTGTAATTTGGTCAGTTCAGGCTAAGTTAATCAAGGAAAATGATACTTAAGATAAGTAAGAAATACAAGTAGTACCAAGACAATACTACTAACCATAATGTAAGTATGTACTCATAAGTTTGCATCAAACATTACAATCTCAGGTTTAGATTCATATAATTTGGATTCTAATTGTCAAATTTTCTTAATTTTTAAGGTTAAAATGATCTTCATAAACATTTCAAATGTTTTCTATATACAATTCTTAGGAATTCATTAGTGATCAACTGTTGATAGACCTAATAGTTAAATTTCATTTTTTGTAAGATAATTTTTTATCTGATTAAGTAGATAAATATGTCTTTAAATATGTAAGTTATGCTAAGGAATAAGTAGTATTTTTCTAGCATTTATTCTAATATTTTAATATATTATCAATAATCCGTGTTATATATCTTGAGTGGGTAATGTTTACTCCCTAGGGGTTCATATGAGTCTCATTATGTTTTTCCATGTCTTGTAGGTTTAATAACAAGAAGAGGACATGCCAAGCCAAGGAAAATATATTATAAAAACTTGGTTATTTTTAGAGGGTTCATGCACTCTGACTTCCCTTGAAATCAGTAGATGTAAACTCAAGGTTAAAACATTGTTACCATTTTTACTAATTAAGCAGATATAAAGAGTTGCAATAAGATATTATGTTTTCATAAATATGTAATTTCCTATAAAGAAAAACGAATATTGATCCATTTTGGTTTAAGTGTGAATTTTAAATATGTTCTCTTTAGATTGAATGTTTAGAGAATGAAACATTTACATGTGTTTTATGACTGCTTTACATATTGAGTTTTTATTTTATCAGTTTAAGAAGAGTTATTTAAGGATTTGACTTAGAGATTGATCACTTGTATTAAATTATAATTCATTTCCTTGGAAGTTGGTATTAGAGCATAAGTTTGATGAGACTTCAAGGAAAATATGTATTTATCCATAATAAATAAATTCACAATTTGGGTCCTTTATCATGTACAAAGGTATTAAGAGTAATTTAATATATAACAGTCTAACTATATTTCCTCTAGTTGTCTGGTCCAAAAGATTTAGTTGAAAATAGTAAAAAGGTATCAAAAGAGATACAAAAAATGTAAGAATCTTAAATGATAGTATATAATAGGTAAAATGTAGAAGTGAGATCTTATGATGATTTACGAAACTAGGTAAATGGATCCTATTGATGAGGTTCACAGAAATAACTACAGATTTATTAAAAAAGCATAAACATGGAAGACTTGACCATGTGTAGTAATGTTCATGAATCTAAAAATAGAAGTAAAGTAAGGCACCAAAGTAAGATAAAATAATAAAAAAAGTAAAAAAGAACATTGTTAATAATATTTTAACAATGCACACCTTATATAAAGCTCAAGATAATTTAAAATTAGAAAAGGATGGCTGAAGATCCTAAAAGCCATACCTAGAATTGACCTAGACCCAAATTGTATTCATTCTAACGTGTAATTGACCCAAATTTTTATATTTAGAACCTAGAACCAACATAGACTCATATTTTAATCAAACTAGAATGGAAACCACATTCATGAAATTAGAACCTACAAACTATCACATCAAAATTCTAGTGCCCTATAACTTCATATTTTTGCTAGCCTAACCTTAAATGTCACAAAATGAAACACCTCAAAACCTAGAACCAAATCAGATCATGAAAATTCAAATCTCAATCTATATCATACCTAAATTTTGGTCAATTTGTCTAAACACATATTTGACCAGGATTTGCAAAACTAGAACTTTTTTAGGGTTGGTTAAGATTGGCTTTTCTAGTTTGAATGTATCATTGAAGGCTAGACCCTTATACCAAAAATTGATAGTAAATTTAATAAGAGATTCATATAATTATAAAGGTAGGGAAGTTAAACAAATTGTGTAAATCTATGACCACGACACAATGGAAGATAAATCAAATAATGAAAATGAACCAACATATGAGTGGGTCTCAAGTGGGCTCACTCATTATTCAATTGAATGAATGCATTGCTCCATAATGTCAAACAACACAATGAATTTTCAAAAAGGAATGATCATCCAATGTATTCAATAAGTATGTTAAAAAAGGTGGGGAAAGAGAATATAAGCATCTCCTTGTGTTTTAAAAAAAGTTCACAACATCTTGATCATTGGACACATAAAGGCAAACTAATAACTAGATATGAAAAATCCCAACTCAAACAAAACATGATTAAATACTAACCAGCGGATTACCAAAAACCACGAGAAATTAAAACCGATTTACAACAAGCACCATAAGATGAGACATATTACATCTGAGCCAACACTTTCTTTTCATAACATATTTTCAAGGCGCTACAACATAATTTCCCATCATCTCGTTACATGAAATAACTATTCCACATGCTGATTTATTACATCAAGGTACATAAGACGAAAATCATACATCGATCCTCATATAAGAAACATTGAAAACTCTCCTGAAGACCTGAGTGTACATGGATGACACATAGGACTCTACTGCTAGACACTATCTATTCCACCAGGTATGATACCTTTACATATCATTCTCAGCTACATGATCTTTATCTCGCCAGGAACATCCACCTAAAATGGTTATTAACCAACGGGGCGAGACACACAGTCCCAACGAGAAACATAACCCTATACCAACTTTATTATTATCACAGATAACTGAGCAGATAGTTCAACTAAACAACAATTAATCACTAACTAGTTATATAAGGGGGAATATGAAGAACATGTATACAGAGAACATATGAGAAAGCTTACATCATCCAAGGCCTCAACCAATGTTATATATTTTTCCTTACAATAGATATACTATACGGCTTGATTACGAATTATTATTATGCCCACAAGAAGTGAGTTGTACCGCTCAAATCCAACTGATGGCTGCGAAACCCTAATCGGTGCCATAAAAGGTCAATGGAAGAGCCATACTCCATGACCTCAGCCTCCTTGTGGTTAGTGCACGATATCCAAAGCAGGACCACAATCTCTTGCTTAAGTGACCTCAATCACAGGGTTAGCTCCTGTAGGCTACCCTTTCCTCTAGCTTGCCTTGGTACAGGTCATGACTCTATCATAACTTGAGCCACTGGCATGTTCACTGTGTTCCCTGAGCCATGAACGCATTCATGCTCTATCACACTGAGCCATGGGCCTGTTCACCATGGTCTTATACATATTTGAGTCTACAACTGAAGTTGTACTCTATTCCTCCTATTTTTGGCTAGGAGAAACCCCACATATTCAACAATATGCACTCCGGGTTAACCCGTAGGAGAACTCATTTCACCATCACCAACTCCTGACGATGATGGATCTATGGCCAAGGCAAACTACATGAAAGGTTCAATTGTAATTAATTAATAAATTTTAGAGTGGATTTCAGGGTCAACCAAAGTATATTAAGAAAACCATAAATAAGAGATAAGAACATGTAAACAACATTAGATTCCAGTATTTTGTGTCACACTGTTACTACCATTCTCAATGCCATCAACATCATCATATTGCCATGGGATATCAATCCCTCATTTCATCACATAGAGCCACTGCTTCTCACAAGGCTCCATCATCATACATCATAATGGGATAGCAATCCCTTATATCATAACTTGAGGATAACACCTCAATCAGGCACTCAACCTTTATCAGGTCACAAGACCTCTCACATCATACTAGTGATACATGTTATCTTATTAATAAGGGACATTATCAATCCCCATATATTTCACATATACCAAGTGCCACACAAAGCACATATTCACATAAGCATCATAGCCCTTTCCTGGCTATGTATTTCAAATAGTAACACCTGCATGGTTAGATTGTACGAAAATAGAGATAACTTAATCACCACTAACAACTTATTAAAGAAACATATCATGATTATCACATCATTAGGATTTGGAACATCATCCATTATCATGAACACATGGATCATAATGTCTTAAATGGTATATTAGACAATACACATTACTATCACCATACCAAGGGTATCCCACCATACCCTACTTCCCATGTCACCATGAGTACCATCCCTAAGGATTCATCTTTTAAGGATCATACAACCATGAAATATCATCAAACTTCATTAAAGGTTCACCTATCATCAACCATAGGTAACCACCATACTAAGGTTTACCACCTATTCATCATACCTCATCATCATGACCAAAGATATGACCCAAGGTAACAAGATAAGCATACTAACATCTAGGGCCCAAGATAACACTTAGGGTTATCAGGTTAGGGTACAACCTTCACTAAAGGTGTCACCTACCCTCACCAAAACTAGGTAGTGACCAAACAAACCCTCACTAAAAGCTGGTATCAGCTACAAAGCTTCAACACCACAACCCAAGGTGATATCAGATAAGATTCATATCGGGTAAGACCCACAAGCTCCACCTATGCCTAGTATGGGGCAAAGCATGTCATGCAAAGAAGCCACCAAGGTCATATCATTCAAACACACCTCAACCCATCCTGGTCAAGGGACCATCTTCTAGGATATCTGGAAACTCATATGTCTAACACGTTTAATCTCATCTCAAGTTAGGCATCCTCATAACCATGCCGACCAAGGACCACATGACCTTATAGCCACCAGGGTACTCTGTAGGTCAACCCTAACATGGTCAACTCCCTTTTACCTCATCCATGACCATTGTTATCATGCATACTATCTAAGCCAATAAACTTCAAACCCTAGGCTGCATATTTACATAAGGATGGGTACATGGATCTCATATATAACGCCATACCACCAAATCTTCTCAACATGTGTCGTCCTAGACACCATATCGCCCAATCTTAGAAACCTACCAGCCTATACCTTTCTATGTGTCGGGTAACCAAACAAAAAGGAAGCATGTATCATGCAAGGGAATATCGGCCAAGGTATCATATCTTCATATAGGGCATCGGCCAAGCACTCAACCTAATATCACCCATGCCATCATGTACACAATCATTCTCATATCAGGATAGGGCTGATGATATTGGTCAAGCCAACAACCTGCACCTAGGTGTTCTCTTTTAACATAGATCCTCCTCATGAAGACCGATGTATCGACCAAGGCCTCTAAGGTGTTTCGGGTTAGCATGGATGTCGGGTTTGGGGTTCTTCACCAAAACATGTCGGGCAAGGATACTTAGTATCACTCAAGAGTTTACTCAAGGGTAGGGTTCTCATATAAAGGTATCGTGCAAAGCACATCAAAGCCATATCGCCAAAACACAACAACACCATATTACCTAAAGATTTCTAGGGTATCGAGTAGTACTACCTCTAAGGGTATCACCCTCACCAAGGATCAGCCTATTGGGTTCCCTATACCAAACAAGGATACCCATTGTAAAAGGCATAACCACCCCATATCACCCAAGGTACCAACCAAGGGTTCAACCCCAAGAATATATCATGCAACTAGGGTAGATCATCATCTCAACACTAAGATCAACACTTCTATCGGCCAAGCTAACATGTCGCCCTACCATCTAGAGCATAGGCTCACCTCTCAACAATAAGGTGAGAGAGGGGTTTTACCCAAGGGCTCACTACTTCCACATAAATCTTGGATCTTAAGATCACATCTCAAATAAAAGAGAGAGGGGTATTGCACATGATCCATCAATGAAAGCATGACCTATCGGGCAAAACAATATATTGGGCTAAGCACTATATCATGCAAACACTATATTGGGTAAACACTATATCGGGTAGCCTATGCATATTGGGTTGGTCATCTTCAACCTCAAGACACCTCTCACCATACCTCACAAGGAGAACAAGGTAAAGGCAGTAAAAAAATGTAACCTTTCCATTAAATCAGATCTCAAGTTCAACATAAACAACTATCATAGTGAAAGGTATCAACCTAGAGACAAGAATCGATTTAAGCACATATGAAGAGTGAAAATAATAGAGATGATTGAGAGTTATGTAACCCACCTTAAGATGATCTCCATGAAAGACATCAAGATTCCTGATCCAAGTATCAAACCCACATTCCTCACCATGAAGATCATCCATCCAAAGCTCCAAACTTGTCTTCGACACCATCATCACCTCAATAAATAAAAGATGACGAAGAAGAAGACACCATGGTTATGCTTAGCTCAAGAAGAAGAAAAGAGAGAGAGAACCACGACCTTGCCTACTCTCATCAAGGGTCCATCCATGGATGAGAGGAGAAGAAGGGGATGAAGAAGAAAGCACAAGGGAAATCTATCTAAGAAGCATGACTCACCAAGGTCGGATCTTGAGCAAGAAATCTCCATGGGCAACGAACTCGGCCTCCCAAGCTCCATGGGGGTTTCCTTAAGCTCCCAAAGCTCCCAAGATAGCACCACACAAGAAGGGGAAAGAGGTGGATGAAAGGGATCACTTGGGTAAAGAGGAAAGGAGTTATATACACTAAGGAAGAGAGAGGTAGCAAAGGAAAGGTGTCATAACCCCATAAACTTAGATGCCACTTGCTCATGCTCTAACGCCACTTGTAACCACCCAAACTCCACATGCACGGCCTGGTGATACACTCTAGGCTGTATATCATGTAGCCGAACATCCTACATGGGTGAAACACCCCCTAAACTGACACACACTCCAAGCTCCTACCCGATACACTAAAGGACAAGATAGCACATGTGACATATATGGCATTAAAACTATATAGAGATGTCACTCCTCGTCTAATATCCAAACATGGTGCACAAACCTACATCCACGTCCTAGATGATGCTAAAATGAAACAAGAAAACTCTAGAGCAGATAAATTGCATATTGACCCTCCACTTTGGGTAATTTGCAATTTGTACCAAAACTAGCACATAAAGCACAAGAATCATCCAACCAAGCTCAAACTTGGAACATAGGCCCTCCACAAGGCACCCCATAGAATCAATCTCTTTCTAGTGGAGCTAGAGAACTAAAGTCATGCCCTACATATGACATATTGCAATATAACTCCTTACCTTGGGTAAATTGCACTTTGGTCCAAAACAAGCAAACATTGTTCAAACAACATCCAAACGGGACCAAACTGAAAATATAAGCTTGCCACATGATATCAAAACATCTTGAGGGATTAGATTAAGGTTCTAAGAACCTTTATTAAGAAAAGAAAATAGGGTTAGCCCAAAACATGGGTCAGGGTTCTTACAAGCATAAACCCCTAACAAGGATTTCGTCCTCGAAATCCCAAGCAGAGAGAAGATGGGTGTTACTCACGCATCGCATCATACTACTCCACAAAGCTCCTGGGGGTCATAGATCTATGACTAGCATACTTGCTCTTCTTCCAGAGCCAATACAGGGTTTCCTGTACTGGTCACATGCTCAACCCTCCGTCTCATCATCCTTTGTCTCGTAACACTCTTTAGATACTGGAACATCACTTGCAACTTGTATATTCTCAGGTATCAGCTCCTTTACTTGATATATCGCCTTCCTTGCTACGCTTCTGCTGTGCTACTCCAATCTTACAAGCTCAACACTTAAGCTTCACATGACTCGTATCACTATCTTTCTGTTATGTATCAAGTGTTCCTTCTTCTTCTACAATGGATGTCTCTAATCCAAGGGAAAATATATCTCAGACGGGATTATTACAAGATACATACTCTACCAAACACATGTATACACATAACAGAGCTCATAAGGCACTGCACTATGTATCGCTTAAGGCTTAACACAAAAGGAGCTATCAGTCAACCAAGGAACTAAACACCTCAGGTTAGCAACAAAAGAACAAGGTATGCGACATCATCTTGGATTTAGGGCTTCCACAACTTCATATCAGTTTCCAAGGGCACAAAAACCATCAACTCGGGTGGTAACAAATATGCACTATCTCAACTGATCTGGATAAGAATCATAAATCTTGTTCATCCGTCTCTAACCGATGCACATCCTACCTGGACCTTCCTTTACTCGAGACTTAGCTAGGAGTATTACAAGGAATCAGGCTTAACTTGATGAACTTTTCCCAAGACGATCTTACAATAGTTCTTTTCCTTGGGTGCATACCTTCCGTCATCATGTTTATGCGGAGTATAAACCCCTAACATTTGATAGCCATACTATAAGTACTTAGCCAGGTCGACCAATGCCAACTTCTCCATCTGTGACCACTTCACACCTTTCTAAGGATATCCATTCCCAGGATTATCTCGATCCTCAACATGTCACGTGGAAAGAGGTTCATGTCACATAATCGTTCTTACCCCAATCCCAATCCCACTGCCTAGACAGTGGTAAAAGTATTGAAGCACCCATCCCTGAGTGGCTCGATAGGATCTAACACACTGGCATATACAATAAGAAATAATAATTTAAAAACTAGATATTTAAAGAACAACTAACCCAATATGGTGATATATCTAATTTATCTTTGTCATCAGAGTATGTAGAGTGCAAAAGCGATCTTATTCAATATTCCATTTGTATTGCCTAAAATCAAGAAAATCGAGACACAATCATGCAATTGAATGGTACACTATCAAAATAAAGCAAAGTGATTTATAACAAAATAGTATACTTGGCAGGACTTATATTCAAAAGAATAATAAGCAATTTGCAAAACCAACATTTATTCGACAAGTTTTTCAAGCAATTAGACTTTTATTACGAGTTCCCATTACGCTGTAATTCGAGAAGCATGCTTATATATTTTGTGTGACTCTATTACCCCAATGCAATGGGGAAGGTCACTAGGATCCTTCTCACCATAGGAACATAGGAAGCCAATGTACAAGTCCCACCTCTCAATGAGGGGGTTGCTTGCACCCAATATCAACATTATCAATATCATCAACATTATCAACATTATCAACATCATCATCATTATCAATATACGGGAAGTCATAATGGGCATGCAATTTATTTCTTCATGTTTTTCAAAATATAGTATAGAAAAATGGAAGACTAATCATAGGGAACAGTAGCTCATCCAAGTAAATAGCCAAGTATACAGTCAAGAGATACATAAAAGGATCTTCAATACAATCAAGGAGGAGTTATATAATAGCATACCTTTCACCAAGATTTCGAGTACATATTCACTAGTAATAGGTTGACCCTTCGAGTTAGATCCTAAAACACAATGTTTGGATCAAGGGTCAAGATCATAGTTTAAAAGAATCATGTTTCACTATTCGAGATTAGGATTACATTTTTCTATCTCTACCTTAGGGTAAGGTCATCAACAATATTTCCAAATGTCTAACATTTATTCAAGTATTAAGCATGTTTTAAGAATGGATGACCTACCTAGGTATTTTTAGGAACATATGTCAACCCTAAATATTATCATTATTATTAAATTTACTTTCAAATTTTTAGATCATTATCAAGATCAAATAGTATCATTAGAACTCAACTTTAGATCAGGTAGAGTCATGGGTCGGGCATATGATTAGGGGTTTGCAAGATTAATATTAATCATCAACATATCAAGAGAAATCCTTATTTCAATGGACATGTTTCAAATTATAGAGTAGATGATTCACAAAATAAGATTTAAACTCAAATTTAACCATGTTTGATTTCAAAATGATCATTAGAGACAAATATAGGGTTTCTCAAGGGTTAATCATCATTATTGATCCATTATATAAACTAAATAAGCAAGAGATCAAATATAGAATATCAGTGAGTATAGCTTGGAATTAGGTTTCAAAAGTATTTTTAAATGAATCCTTGGATTGTTTTGATCAAAATGGACTACTTATTTGTATTTTTTTCCGATGAGGGCAGGGAAGGCGCCGCCCGACTTTGTCGTGCCATCATGAGTCGGATGGTGGTGGCGGGTTGAGGCGAAGAAGGGTCGAGAGGAGACACCCAAATCACTAGGGTGGCGACACTACTACTGCAATAGGTGGAAGAGACTAAGGTGGTTGGGGGTGCTTGAGACCGAGAAAGAGAACAGAAATGTGAGTATTAGCAAGGCATGGTGGATTCGGTCCTTGGGGGGTTGTTTATTTAGCACTAGGCTAGGGTTAGCATTAGACATGACATGGGTCGAGGGTCATGGCCGCCGAGTTGAGAGAGGGGGGCGACAATCTTGTTTTGGCGGCATTTCAACGCATTAAACATGGTCAAGGTTGGGCCCGTTGAGTTCGAATTTGTGAGAACAAGATTTCTATTCTCTTGGATTTTTGAACTATGGTCGCGAGTGGGATATCTCACTTTTGGGCCCTCATTCACTCCTCCACGCTGATTGCGGAAGTAGAAGACGATCAAATGGCCACTGGATCCAGCCATGATCCGTGGGAAGGAGATCCAAAGGCTGAGAATCACCCCCGATCCCTTGCCACGGATCGCTGACTTGGACAAGTAAAAAAGGGAGCAAAAATAAGGCAAATAAAAGGATATTCAACATATTAACTTCAAGAAATTATAGTAAATCATAGGAATGTCCAATTGTTCTCAAATTTGGACCAGTGCTTCATAAAAACGTGGAGAACCTTTATAAAAAGTTTGAGAACAAAAAGGTGAAGTGTGATGAATCAATTTTCTTCTTTGGACAATGTGATGAATTAATCAAATTTGAGGTGTTACAAAGCGTATAAAATTCACATTGGTCACCATATTTTGGATTTGAGTCTCAATAATGATTAAGAGTCCAAGAAAAATATATTGGGTTCCAAAGTGAACATAAAGAGGGAAAAATTGGAATTACTTCATACTAATGCTAAATTTCACTTTGTCATAGTTCACTTGACTGTCCTGTGCTGGAAAGGGAAAGACACAAGAAGGATATACTTCATCCAACACAACCAGGTCATCCAACTAGGCGTTCAACAATAGGCTATCTCTCTTTTGGATAACAAGAAGGAAACATCTATCACACATCCTATAAGAGTTCAAAGGAGGGTACATCCTAGACTAGATCAACTAGAGCAGATATGAGGCAAGAAGAAGACAAAGCGGAATGGAGAGACTCCATCTGACCTGCCAGCAAACATGTAGGTTAACCTACCATTCTGGCTAACTCATCTCACAAGATCTAACCATTGCTTGTTGCCCTCCGCTCCCTGGTCAGGCTATCCAGTCCTCACTTCCTTATCGTCATCAATGTTCCTCTATGTTGCTGAACTGCTACCTCAAGGGTCACCTCATAGATCCAGACTCCAAAACAAGCTTCAACTTATGGGTTCAAGGTCAAGGATGATCTATCAAGATGGTCCATCACCATCCCTCCATGATCCAAGTCTCTTGACTCTTAACTCTCTTACCATATGATAAGTTCTCACTTGCTCATACACTTGGTACTTCTCATATACTAGGATTCCTTACCTTACTATCCATCTCATGAGTCAAAACTCATCGCTTCTGGTACCACATCCATATTCTATCTGTTGGGTTTTAGAGGAGGCAGAGAAGCAGCAGAAACAAAAAAATTTCTCCCCAAAACCCAGAACAAAAGGAATCACGTCATCGTCTATACAATAGGAAAGATGGTTTGTGGATGCATACCTTGTCCCGAGGCTTGCTCGGCGACAGTACCTCGCGCCTTGCAAGGTCTTCACCTCCGGTCTTGGACGGTGTCTGTGCAGCTCCTGGTCACACCTGGACTGAAGACTCCTGGTCTCACCGGGACTGTCGGGATTGACAGTTGTCCTCCGAGTGACAGAGGTTTCCCGCCTCTGTAGTCATCCATACGGACCGACTGGAACTCCGATCTCCTTGTCGCACAAGGAACTGGAAGGAGTCACACCCTCCTATTGGCGTACTAGTCACCAACACACTCTCCTACTACCAGTTGCAACTACAATTGTCTTTCCCTTACCGCGCCTCCCTTTTCGGGTAGCACTTGCTCGGTCTTTCTCGGTTACCAAAACCAGAGAGAACGACAGCTTTGCAGAGCAATCGGCTTGCACTGAGTTGTACTCTGAGAAGTCCCCAATACCCCTATATATAGGCGGGTCATGGGATAGGGTTCTCTATCCCCGACAATATGGGACTAAAAGCAGGAGTAGAAGGGTTCGTGATTTTCCACAAAAACAATCAACTCGCAACCTAAATCGATCATTTCACAACTGAAATAGTCGGTTGGGGACCTGAACCGGTCGGTTGACACCTCAACCGATCGGTTGGGACCCATGAGCCGGTCGGTTCACTTATGAACTGATCAGTTCGTGGTCTTGACCAGTTCCCAATTGACTTTCCTTCTTTTGTTTCTAATTGGTATCGAATACCAATCCTATTTACCAATCAAATTGGGCAAGTGAAATGAAAGGAAAATTCTCACCAATCTTACTTTCCCAACATGCTCGATTGCATCAGTTGAACCGATCATTTCAATACTTGAAGCAATCGTTTCACCCTGACCTTGAGATGATCGACTCAATACTTGAGCCGACCGGTTCACTAGGCTCAGCCGATCGGTTCATCACATGAGCCGATCGGTTGGGAGTGTAGATTGTGCAAAATCAGTCAATTGCAATTTCAATCAATCTGATACTCCAATCAATACATCCAACACCTTGAACATTATGATATTGAGCTATCGATTAATTGAGTGTTTAGTTGAACTACTAAACTCATTTAGTAATCAATCTAAACATTGTTTGTGGACAAAACTCCTCTTCCAGGTTAAATCCTATGTGTGTGACCCTGCAGGTCCATTTCACATTGGCAGTGAAAGTCCATAACACTTATGACTTCACAAGCAAAGAGCGGTGCCTAGTCACACATCAGTGCTACCCAAGTGAAATAGAAAGTTGGAGAACAACTTTCAATCCTACAATCCGTGAATGGTGTTACAGTGAATGTATAATTCCTTTATCACTGATATCCTGAATGAACTCGAGGCATGGAACAATCATCCTGTCAATGTTCATTCATTTCCTTGATCTCAGAGCAGACTGGGTGAGATGTGTATGACATCAATATCATATATTGATTCACACGTACATGCGCATGCCTTTCTCAATCCTACTCATCAAGTGGCCAAGGACATCAAACTCCCTCAGGAGGGACAAATCCCATATCTATCACTCACCCCTCAAAAGCCCCATGTGTCAAAACCACCCAATCATCACCTTTATAACAACCCATGTTTCAGGACTGCGTTTGATGATGTCAAAGAGTACCCAACGACATGTGTTGAGTGTAGTGATTTCAGGTCTAAGAATCACACTCACCACCATCACTGTGAGAGCTGACTGTGACTACCAAGTCATGGTTCCATGTGTCACTCTAACGGTGGGTCTGTCCGGTATATTGTTCTCTAACAAGTACCTATGTGTTTGGTTTGATATCACTATATCATGACTAATGAGATTCTGTCATCAACCAACACACAATCTAGTCTTTAGTGTTATTGATGTCTATGGTTATTTCCACAATAACAACCGACTAGGGACTAATCAAGAATGTATACTCTTAACATCCACATGATCTCATCGTTTAGGTCCTTAACCTAAAAGCATACGTCATTGAGTAAAATCATTCTTCAGACATCTATCATGTTACACCATCATCTCAGAAACAGTTTAAACATATAGATTGGAAATTGCCTTTATTATTATTCAAATCATTTACAAAGTATCCCATTATAATCATCATATGACTTGCTCTATGGGCATACATACCAACAGACTCCCACTTGCACTTAGAGCCAGTCACCAAGGAACCTCAATCCTTGTGACCTAGCATGACCATCATGCTTCTGCTGAGAAAGGGCCTTAGTCAGTGGATCAACTATGTTGTCTTCAGTTGGTATTTTGCAAATCTTCACATCTCCTCGCTGTATGATCTCTCATATGAGATGGAAGTGCCGCAGTATGTGCTTGGAATGCTGATGTGATCTGGGTTCCTTAGCTTGTGCAATAGCTCCATTATTGTCACAATAAAGCTCAATCGCATCACAGCTATTGGGAACTACACCAAGTTCAGAAATGAACTTCCTGATCCACACAGCCTCCTTTGCTACATGTGAAGCAACAATATACTCGGCCTCTGTAGTAGAATCGACAACTATTTCTTGCTTGGAACTTTTCTAGCTCACAGCTCCATTATTAAGGCAAAACATAAATCCTGACTACGATCAGTAATCATCTTTATTGGTTTGGAAGCTTGCATCGGTGTAACCCTTTACAACCAGCTCTTCCTCACCACCGTAAACAAGAAACTGATCCTTAGTCCTTCGCAAGTACTTGAGGATGTTCTTTACGGCTGTCCAGTGAGCATCCCTGGGATCTGACTGGTACCTGCTCATCATGTTGAGAGCATACGAGACATCTGGGCGTGTGCACAACATAGCGTACATGATGGATCTGATGGCTGATGCATATGGGATCCCATTCATACACTCCCTCTCTTCACAAGATTGGGGACATTGAGCTATAGAGACGGTGACTTCATGTAGCATGGGGATGTTGCCTCTCTTTGAGTTCTCCATGCTGAACCGCTTTAGCAATTTGTCGATGTACGTGCTTTGACTTAGTCCAAGAAGCCTTCTAGATCTATCTTTATAGATCTTAATTCCTAGTATATAGGATGCTTCTCCTAAGTCCTTCATTGAGAAAGTATTCCCAAGCCAAGTCTTTACCTTCTCTAAGGTTAAGACATCATTCCCCATCAAAAGTATGTCATCTACATACAATATGAGGAATGTGGTCGAGCTCCCGCTAACCTTCTTGTACACACAAGGTTCATCTTCATTTTGAATAAAGACAAATACTTTGACTTCCTCATCAAATCGAAGATTCCAACTCCGAGATGCTTACTTCAATCCATAGATTGACCTTTGCAACTTACAGACTTTATTAGCATTCTTTGGATCTATAAAACCTTCAGGCTGTGTCATGTACACATCCTCATTTATATTCCTGTTAAGGAATGCAGTTTTAACATCCATCTGCCAAATCTCATAGTCATAATAAGCCGCAATAGCAAGCATGATCCTGATGGACTTAATCATGGCAACTTGAGAAAAGGTTTTGTCATAGTCAACACCTTGAACTTGTCGAAATCCCTTAGCAACCAATCTGACTTTATAAGTTTGCACATTGCCATCCATGTCGGTCTTCTTCTTAAAGACCCACTTGCACCCTATGGGTTTTACCCCTTCGGGTGGTTCCACCAAAGTCCATACTTTGTTGGAGTACATGGATTCCATCTCGGATCTCATGGCTTCAAGCCATTTCTCAGAATCTGGTCCCTCCATAGCCTCTACGTAGGTAGTTGGATCATCATCTATGATCAACTCTCCACCTTCCTGAGTCACAAGGTATCCAAACCTCTCAGGTTCAAGGCGGGCCCTACTAGATCTATGAGGTCCTTGTGTTACTTGAGGAGACTGAGATTCTACAACACCCTGTGAATCTACATTTTCCTCTGGTACATCTACCGGTTCTATGTTTTCTTGTTGGGCTTGAACCTCTTCATGCTCTATATTCCTCCCACTGCTTCCTTTGGAAATAAATTCCCTCTCTAGGAATACAGCATCCCTGGCAACAAACACTTTGTAGTTAGTAGGGTGGTATAAGTAATATCCCCTCGTTTCCTTGGGATATCCAACCAAATAACATTTATCGGATTTGGGTCCAAGCTTATCAGGAAACATTTCTTGACGTAAGCCTCACAACCCCAAATCTTCATAAAAGACAAAACGGGACGCTTCCCATACCATATCTCATATGGTGTCTTTTGAACTAATTTAGATGGCACACGGTTAAGTGTAAACGCGGCGGTTTCAAGAGCATGACCCCAGAAGGAAATTGGAAGATCAGCAAAACTCATCATTGATCACACCATATCCAACAATGTGCGATTCCTTATTTCAGACACACCATTTTGCTGTGGTGTTCTAGGAAGAGTCCATTGTGATACAATACCACGGGCTCGCAGAAGGTCCTCAAACTCTTGGCTTAAGTATTCTCCACCTCGATCGGATCAAAGTGCCTTAATACTTTTACCAAGCTGGTTCTGTACTTCATTCATGAAATCCTTGAACCTTTCAAGGGTTTCTGACTTATGTTTCATCAGGTACACATAGCCATACCTACTGAAATTATCAGTAAAGGTAATGAAGTACTGATACCCATTTTTGACATTAGTTCTAAAAGGCCCACATACATCAGTATGTATGAGTCCTAATAGATCACTATCTCTCTCACCTTTACCTTAAAAGGGAGTCTTGGTCATCTTACCCAACAAACAAGATTCACATGTCTCTATTGATTCATAATCAAAAGAGTCTAGATAACCATCTTTATGGAGTCTAGAAATGCGCTTCTCATTTATGTGCCCTAGACGACAATGTCAGAGATATATTTTGTTTGAGTTGTTGACTTTTTGCCTTTTGGTGTTTACATTGTATACGTTTGTCTCCAAATCTATCAAGTATAGACCATAAGACATTGGGGAACTTCCATAAAAGATCCCATCTTTAGAAATGGAATAATTTCCATTCTTAATAAGAAATTCAAATCCATCCTTGTCCAAACAAAAGACGGAAATGATATTCCTATTTATGGCAGGTACATAATAGCAGTTCTTCAACTCTATTATTAGCCCACTAGGTAGAGTTAACTCATAGGTTCCTACGGCACTGGCGGCAACTCTTGCCCCATTGGCAACACGTAGTTCAACCTCGCCTTTCCCTAAAGGCCTACTTCTCTTAAGATCCTTCACATTTGAACAAATGTGAGATCCGCATCCAGTATCAAGTACCCATGATGAAGAAGTAGTAAAGTTAATATCTATCACATATACACCACAAGTAGAGATCTCTATCTCTGACTTCTTCTTCCATCGTTCCTTCCATCCTCTCCATGTACAAGAATTTGGTTTGGCGAGAGAACCCTTCTCTCCCTCACCTTTCATTCCATTGATCTCTATCAATGAACTTTCTTTCTTCTTCACTAACGCATTAAGCGTACATAGAGTGGATTCAAAGGCTCCTGGTATATCTGGATTGTGCAGAACACTTCTCACAGTCCTCAACCAGTTATGGAATTTATTCTCAATTAATTTGCCCATTTTAAAAGATGATTCTTTTGCCATTCTACAAGAGAAAATTGCATTTGTCAAAACTCCTTTTGATTTGATTTGAATAAAATTTGATGATAGTTAATTAGGCCTTTAATTAATTATCGCTCCCACTATTTTGACTCAAATTGACAGCCCTCACCATCAATTCGGAAGATTGCAGTGTATAATCTTCTAGTGGGTCAAGATCCTGAAATCCTCTGAGCCATGGACCAGCTAGGGCTGTCACCCACAACTCAGATCTCTCAGGTAGGCAACTCTTTCCAATTGCATCATATGCAACTCTTGAAAGATGTCATATGCAACTCCTTGACATGATCATCTCCATGCCTCAAGGTACTAGATCCCATCTTGATCATCTTGTTAAGTCCGACCCAAAGCCAACACGATGAATATGCACCCTGCTAGGGAAGACCCACACATTCATCCTTCACGCTTCCACGAGATAGATGGTGCACCACGCTAGGGCGCGCCCACACTTGGTCGATCAAGCTTTTCACGTGTGTCATATTTGGAAGGCATCTAAAACTAAATATTTAATAAGAGATTTGGTTTTTATATACATATACATATCCGATCACCACAATATATAGTACGTATCATATACATGCTATATCCCACAGAAAACATGTGAAACGATAAAAGCAATGATTATGGCCATCCTATTGTGATTCCTCGAGCTAAGAGAAATCACAGTCATCTAGGTCTACATCACATGCAACCTGTAAAAGATGAAATCTGTGCCTGCCTTTCTGGGTTTGATCAGCTCATCTCCATGACCGATCGACTCGCAATCAGGTTGGTTGTTCGGGTGCCACCAGCCGATCGACTGGCACCTCCAGCCGATCGGTTCACCGGTCGTCATGCATCTCCTCAGGTCGCCACCCGCTCATCTGACTCCTCAAACCGGCCGTCTAGATCACCAACCCATCGGTTCACGCCTTGAACCGACCATCTTAGGTTGTCCACCGTTCTTTGACATAACAGGAAATAAAATCTATCCTATTTACAATTTAATTGTGAAACCCCGAGTTACATTCGAGGGAGCAAAGGTAGGAAAAAGAATTCTCGAATTATATCGAGTTTCATCAGGAATAGGAGAAGGGGAATCAGTGTGCAGACCGAGATGCAAGCAACCACATACAACCACACACAGATATACTGTTTATAGGCCATAACCATGCTACACATCCACCATAAAACTCGTTTAATGGCGACGCGTATCGAGTGCATTAATATTACATATCATATATGTATATTTGGGATTTTTGGATTGGACATGCATAAAGCCAATTTTATCCACATCGTATGCAATAAATAAAGGCGACAAACCAAAATCGATCATACCGATAATCCTAAATTATAGAACAGCCGATGTGGCTCTGATACCACTGTTGGGTTTTAGAGGAGGCAGAGAAGCAGCGGAAACAAAAAATTTTCTCCCCAAAACCCAGAACAAAAGGAATCGCGTCAACGTCTATACAATAGGAAAGATGGTTTGTGGATGCATACCTTGTCCCGAGGCTTGCTCGGAGACAATACCTCGCGCCTTGCACGGTCTTCACCTCCGGTCTTGGACGGTGTCTGTGCAGCTCCTGGTCACACCTGGACTGAAAACTCCTGGTCTCACCGGGACTGTCAGGATTGACAGTTGTCCTCCGAGCGATAGAGGTCTCCTGCCTCTACAGTCGTCCACACGAACCGCCTAGAACTCCGATCTCCTTGTCGCACAAGGAACCGGAAGGAGTCACACCCTCCTGTTGGCATACTAGTCACCAACACACTCTCCTGCTACCAGTTGCAACTGCAATTGTCTTTCCCTTGCTGTGCCTCCCTTTTCGGGTAGCACTTGCTCAAGCTCTCTCGGTTACCAAAACTAAAGAGAATGACAACTTTGCAGAGCAACCAGATTGCACTGAGTTGTACTCTGAGAAGCCCACAATACCTCTATATATATAGGCGGGTCTTGGGACAGGGTTCTCTGTCCCCGGCAATATGGGACTAAAAGCAGGAGTAGAAGGAATTTTCCACAAAAACAATCAACTCGTAACCTGAACCGATCGTTTCACAACTGAAACAGTCGGTTGGGGACCTGAACCGGTCGGTTGACACCTCAACCGACCGGTTGGGACCCATGAGCCGGTCGGTTCACTTCTGAACCGATCGGTTCACTTCTGAACCGATCGGTTCGTGGTCTTGACCAGTTCTCGATTGACTTTCCTTCTTTTGTTTCTAATTGGTATCGAATACCAATCCTATTTCCCAATCCAATTGGGCAAGTGAAACGAAAGGAAAATTCTCACCAATCTTACTTTCCCAACATGCTCAGTTGCATCAGTTGAACCGATCGTTTCAATACTTGAAGCAATCATTTCACCCTGACCTTGAGCCGATCGACTCAACACTTGAGCTGACCGGTTCACCAGGCTCAGCCGATCGGTTCATCACATGAGCTGATTGGTTGGGAGTGTAGATTGTGCAGAATCAGTCAATTGCGATTTCAATCAATCTGATACTCCAATCAATACGTCCAACACCTTGAACATTATGATATTGAGCTATCGATTAATTGAGTGTTTAATTGAACTACTAAACTCCTTTAGTAATCAATCTAAACATTGTTTGTGGACAAAACTCCTCTTCCAGGTTAAATCCTATGTGTGTGACCTTGCAGGTCCATTTCATGTTGGCAGTGAAAGTCCATAACACTTATGACTTCACAAGCAAAGAGCGGTGCCTAGTCACACATTAGTGCTACCCAAGTGAAATAGAAAGTTGGAGAACAACTTTCAATCCTACAATCCGTGAATGGTGTTACAGTGAATATATAATTCCTTTGTTACTGATATCCTGAATGAACTCGAGGCATGGAACAATCATCCTGTCAACGTTCATTCATTTCCTTGATCTCAGAGCAGACTGGGTGAGATGTGTATGACATCAATATCATATATTGATTCACATGTGCATGCGCATGCCTTTCTCAATCCTAATCATCAAGTGGCCAAGGACATCTAACTCCCTCAGGAGGGACAAATCCCATATCTATCACTCACCCCTAAAAAGCCCCATGTGTCAAAGCCACCCAATCATCACCTTTATAACAACCCATCTTTCAGGACTGCGTTTGATGATGTCAAAGTGTACCCAACGACATGTGTTGAGTGTAGTGATTTCAGGTCTAAGAATCACACTCACCACCATCACTGTGAGAGCTGACTGTGACTACCAAGTCATGGTTCCATGTGTCACTCTCACGGTGGGTCTGTCCGGTACCTTGTTCTCTAACAAGTAACTATGTTTTTGGTTTGATATCACTATATCATGACTAATGAGATTCTGTCATCAACCAACACACAATCTAGTCTTTAGTGTTATTGAAGTCTATGGTTATTTCCACAATAACAACGGACTAGGGACTAATCAAGAATGTATACTCTTAACATCAACATGATCTCATTGTTTAGGTCCTTAACCTAAAAGCATACATCATTGAGTAAAATCATTCTTTAGACATCTATCATGTTACACCATCTTCTCAGAAACAGTTTAAACATATAGATCAGAAATTGCCTTTATTATTATTCAAATCATTTACAAAGTATCCCATTACAATCATCATATGACTTGCTCTATGGGCATACATACCAACACTATCGTCGTCACCAAATCAAAACACATCAAGAGGATCCTATCATCGTCTCAAAACATCATCTATCACTGGTATCTCCATCTTGGAAACTAAAGCCCAAGATCAACTGATACTTTTCAAAGTATCCAACCAAAGATGAATTCAAAAACATACATATCAAGTGACACAAGGTCCTCTTGACGGCTACTCCCTTGGAAGGAAGGAACGTAAGGTAACAACTCCTCCTATCACCCCATCAACACCTATGGTTTTATATAAAGGGGAGGAAATTATCAATTTCTTTGATCCTTACATGAGTTTTCAACTATTTATGCATCATTAACTTTGTTCCATTTGGTTTTATCTTGCTTCTTCTTGGTTTCCTTCCAATCAACACATGAATCAAGACAATTACATGTCATTACACTTTTTACCTTGTTATCGTTTTATCATTTTCATGATTATTTCCTGATTGTATCGTGAATCCACTTTCTTTTTGTGAAAAAGAGCGTTACTCTTCACATATTCATTACTTATCATGAATTTTCACTTTATACTTTCTTATTTTTGCTTACGTTCATTGGTTGGTCTGAGATTAACTCAGGTTCCATCTTATTTACTCATCAGTTGTTCTTCTCTTTCTTATAACCTTATCTTGGTTTTTAGGCATTTTCTTCATCTTGTGTAAACTTTATGCTTTAACTTACCTTGTTATCATAGGTTAATCTGTCTTTTTCCATGTATATATCTTGATATTACAATTTCAAGAACTTATCTCATAATATTCTTACATGAATTTGGGTTTCATAGAACCGTTACTTCCTCTTTTGACTATCAAGCGTCCAAGTTTTAAAGAGTTATGGTGCATTTATTCACTTCTTTTATAACAAGATGAAGGCATTAGTGTCATATTCTTAATTTGTTATGCTCTTTAGATTGTTCCAGAGTGACTACTTGATCAGAGTAGTTATAGAGAAAACTATCTAAGGATCCACACTTACCTTTGTCTTCAATATTTGAATACCTGGCCAGGGCATCCAAGTACTGAGATTAGGTAGTATGCACCATATTTTATGTCACAGTCCAACCTTAGACACCATCCTATTCCTAGTCCTAGTGTCCCTGTAGACTCGGCGAACCTAGAGCTCTAATACCAAAAACTTGAAACATCCCAACTCAAATAAAACACGATTACATACTAACTAACGGATTACCAAAAACCATGGGAAGTTAAAACCGATTTACAACTAGCACCATAAGATGAGACATATTACATCTAAGCCAACACTTTCTATTCATAACTTATTTTCAAGGCGCTACAACATAATTTCCCATCATCTCATTACATGAAATAACTGTTCCACATGCTGATTTATTACATCAAGGTACATAAGACGAAAACTATACATCGATCCTCATATAAGAAACATTGAAAACTCTCTTGAAGACCTGAGTGTACATGGATGACACATAGGACTCTACTGCTAGACACTATCTATTCCACCAGGTATGATACCTCTTCATATCATTCTCTGCTACATGATCTTTATCTCACCAGGCACGTCCACCTAAAAAGGTTATTAACTAACGGGGTGAGACACACAGTCCCAGCGAGAAACATAACCCTCTACCAACTTTATTATTATCACAGATAACTGAGTAGATAGTTCAACTAAACAACATGTAATCACTAACCAGTTATATAAGGGGGAATATGAAGAACATGTATATAGAGAACATATGAGAAAGCTTACATCATCCAAGGCCTCAGCCAATGTTCCATATTTTACCTTACAACAAATATACTATACGACTTGATTACAAATTATTATTATGCCCAGAGGAAGTGAGCCGTACCGCTCAAATCCAACCGATGGTTATGAAACCCTTATTGGTGCCATACAAGGTCAATGGAAGGGCCAAACTCCATGAACTCAGCCTCCTCATGGTCAGTGCATGATATCCAAAGTAGGACCACAATCTCTTACTTAAGTGACCTCAGTCACAGGGTCAACTCCCGTAGGCTACCCTTTCCTCTAGCCCACCTTGGTACAGGTCACGGTGCTAGCATAACTTGAGCCACGGGCCTGTTCACTGTGCTCCTTGAGCCATGAACACATTCATTCTCTATCACACTGAGCCATGGGCATGTTCACCATGCTCTTATACATATCTGAGTCTACAACCTAGTTATTTATGAATAGGTATCACCACCTAATTTCATTACAAGAAATACACATAGTAGGCATCAACTCCTAAAGTATAACAATTTCATTACAATATGGTAGTCAATATAAATAGAAGCATATTAATAGTGACACAATTTAGAGTTCAATTAAGTTTATCACAATGAAATCAATTCTAGGTTATTGCATAATAATGTATCAACTAATTAATACTCACTATTAAGATTCAATAAGACAATAATAGGACAACACATGAAATATATGGCTTTAAAAAATATAGTTTCAATTACACATGATATGTGCAATTGGTTCTAAAATAAATAATGTAAACCTTTTAGGTTTATTCAACTTGCAAATAAAAAAATGAATAACAATAACTGATTAGTTACAACATTGATAGTCAAAAGGAGAAATTTCAACATATAAACATCAATTAGGTCGAAGAGAGAACATGCCAATTCATTTCCCGACATGTAATATACTTGACTAATCTATCCTACTCAGTATTCAACGTCAAACCCGAGGTCCAAACCCATTCTTTTCCACCTATTAAACATTGGTATGAATTTAGGACTAAATTTTGATAAACATATAGACCCTAAAAATCACATTTTCTTCATTGATCGTAAGAGGTGCAAAAAAAAATAGATCATATAAAACTCCACTATGTATATCTTGATAATAAGATTCCAAACATATTTGTTTTTAAATTTCTAACTCTCTTGTAGCTAGTAATTAGTTTTACAAATAGTTACATTTATTGAGTTTTATAAAACAAAACTCAAAAAGACAAATGCATCCCTCAATAATATTTTCAAATATAACATGTAACACATATAAAACTATATAAGGGCTTGGTCTAAACTTGTGCAATTAGAGTCAATATCATCCACAACAGGAGCAAAGAGTCTATGGCTTGCCTTCCAAAGATCACTATGTAAAAATTGTACAATAACATGAAAGTTTGATCCAAAAAAATCTCACAAGGAACATCAACATAAGAACTAAGATCAAAAATCGAAAACATGGTATATGAAGCCATTATAAAAAACTTGGTATCAAGAGCATACTAGCCCACCAGGTGGCTACCCAACATGCATGTGGGAGGTTACATATTAGACCCTGCACAAGGATGACACAAGATGGGTAGGAGTAGGTTGGGGGTGGAGTTTGGGTTTGATTGGGATTTTTTTAAATAAAAAACCTATCATTAGAATTGAGTTTCTTGAGCATTCCCAACCTCAACACACTGTTTGTTGGGTTCTTAGATGGCTTAAGAACCCAACAATGCTCTCTCCACCATGGAAGGAGGAAGACTGGGAACTTAAGAACTCAATCCAATATATTGTCATCCAAAACCAATGTTCTCCACTAAAAAGCTAAGCACTTGTTGTGAAAATAGAAGAAAACCAAATGAGTTTTGGCAAAGATGTGTGAATTTTGATTTTGAGTCAATGGATGTGTATGAAGAGAGGAGGAAATGTATACCAAAATTTATAGAGGATGAATGCATTCTAACGGAAGAAGAAAATTAGGTAGACCAACACAGTCATCCTAATTTTACTCTAGGGTCACATGAGGGCCTAGAGTATGTTATTAGTATATCTCTAATAAGCATTGGACAGGTTGTGAAGACCAACTAGTTGATGCATAAGGGGATTGTATGTGACTGCATGATATCGAAGAGGATGTTCTAAAGTGGGAAACTGGTATATGATGGTGTAGGTATATGTTACTATATGTGGGATGCCTAGAGGGAATTAGGAGTACTTAAGGTAATTGAGGAGATTATAAAATAAATTGTAATGAGGGAATATTGTTTGATGTTAGTAGGTGATTTTGGAATCAACCCCATTATATATGATCCTATTTCTGGGGTACTGTAATTGGAAGCAAGGAGGGTAGTATTTGAACTTTTGTTAGAGAAAAAGAGGTTGCCAAAGGTTGGGATCAAGAAGCACAAAAAAAAATGAGGAAACCCATGGAGAAAAAAACTAAGGATAGGGATATCTCATAGATGACATACCAGGATTATTGGTGCACTAAAAATATCAAAACTAAAGGTACAATATGATTTGATGGTCTTTCATGGAGGTAGGATGAAATGAGGAAGGTAGAGAATAAAATGTAATTGCTCGATCAATAGTCCAATGCGCATTATAGATAATGGAGTATGTGATAGGTGAAACATTAAGAACCATCTATTTAACCATTTATCACCATTGTACTTACATTTTCGATTTGATTCCTTATTTTTATTCTAACTCGACTAGCAATTAAGGTCCAACTAAGATGAAACTTGGAAAATACACTAATTAACTAATGAGGAATCCAAATTTGGAATTAGTTTCTAGTTTTGAGATGAATTATTAGGTACTATAGAAGCTTAGGGTTTAAATAGGTTATACCATATAAAATATTCAAGCCATAATATTTCTTAGATATTTAGGATTAAGTCTGATTTGGAATCATCTCAATATTACATAATTTGTAGAATATTTACTTCAAGTTGCACCCATTATCTTACATGAGTTTTCTTTTTGAATCTAGTATACCTTATTAACCAAAAATATTCTTCCATCAATATATATTGTTTCCCTCTTATGCCTATTAGGGTAAGTGATGTGCATGATTTATATAGTCTTTTTGCCTACTCTTGCATGCATTTTCAATCCATTTTCTACCTCAAGTTGCCTCTAATCATGCTAGATTTCCCACTTTATTGTTATCTTTACTTGGTCTATGGTTTTAATTGTAGGTACAATATTTTGGCATCAAACAGGGGAGACAAACATTATCATATCATCCATTAATATATTCCTCAATCATCTAAACATTCGAAAAATCAATGTTGGTGAAATTGTCAACTACATGCCATGTCCATATATGAACATGTTGTTGGTATGTATGCCTTGAGAGCCAATTATGTGATGATTGGATTTGCATATAATATGATTGATTTGATAAATATCAAAGGCAAGCTTCCAATTTATTCTGGTTTAGTCAGTTATGTGATAATGATGAAATAGAATGAGTGTCTAAAGAATGATAATACTCAATGATGTATGCCTTTGGGTTGAGGACCTAGACAATGAGATCATACGGATACCAAAATCATGTACTTTCTTGTTATGTCCCTGGTCTGATGTCATTGTGGAAGGTTGATAAACAATAATGACACATCAAGACTAGAGAATGTATTGATTGATGATAGTTTCTCATCAGTCATGATATATGATATCAAACCAAGCACATAGATACATGTTGGAGAACAATGTATCTGACAGAACTACCTTGAGAGTGGCACATGCGACCATAACATGGTAGTCAGAATCATCTCTCAAAGTGATGGTGGTGACTGTAATTCTTAGACCTAAAATCACTACACTCGTCACATGTCATTGGGTACATTTTGACATCATCAAACGTAGTCCTAAAACATGGGTTGTTATAAAGGTGATGATTGGGTGACTTTGACACATAGTGATAGAAATGGGATTTGTCCCTTCTTATGGAGTATGATATCTTGGCCACTTGATAAGCAAGGTTGAGTAAAGCATGCATGTGCACATGTGAATAAGTAAATGATATTGAGGTTACATATACCTCAGACAGTCTACTCTTAGTTCAAGAAACATGAATGAACATTGACATGATGACAACTCCATGCCTTGAGTTCATTCAGGATATCAGTAATAAAGGAATTATATATTCACTATAACACTAATCACAAATTGTAGGTTGAAGGTTGTTCTCCAACTTTCCATTCACTTGGGTAGCACTGATGTGTGACTAGGCACCACTCTCTGCTTGTGATGTCATAAGCTAGTTATGGACATTCACTGCCAACGTGATATTGGAACCTTTAGGGTCACACACATAGGATTCGCCTGGAATAGAATTTTATCCATGAATGATGTTTAGATTAATTACTAAAGTGTTTAGGTACTCAATTAAACATTCAATTAACTGATTTGACTCATAATCATCAAGTTCAAGTGTTGAACTAATTAATTAGAGTGTAAGGTTGATTGAAAATTGAATTGATTGAGTTCTGCACAATTTGGACAACCAACTAATCAGCTCACTGGGTGAACTGGTCGGCTCATGGTCAGTGAGATGACCAGTTCACTCATTGAACCAATCAACTCATGTGGACCAGCCGAGCAACTGATGAGTTTTTTGGTTTGTGAGAAAAGTTGCCCATTTCACTTGTCCAATTCGATTGGAATAAGAATTTATCTTTGCATTCATTAGAGATGGATTTGGAAAGTCATTTGTAACCAAGATTGGCCTGTGAACTGCCTAGATTAGTAGGTGAGTCAATTGGCTCAGCGGGTGAGCGGATCAGCTCACTATACCAACCGACCGACTCACAAGTGAGATGACCAGTTTGCTAGCCGAAGTGTAATCAATTCATGGAATTCTAGACCCTTCTACTCCCACTCAAATTGGGAACCCTAACCCTGCCCTCTACTATAAATAGAGGGGTACTGGGCCTTCTCAGAACACACAACTCATGACTTCTGAGATCCGTTTCTCTGAAGTTGTTGTCTTATCTGGTTCTAGTAACCAAGAGAACTCGAGCAAGTTCTACCCGACTAGGGAGGAAAAATAAGGGAAAGACAACTGTAAAATAGCAATTGGTTGTGGGAGAGCAAGTTGGTAACTAGTACGCTAACAAAAGGGGGCAACTTCTTCTAGTTCATTCCACTAGGACGACTAGAGTTCCCCATAGTCCATGTGGACTATCTATAGAGGCAGGAGGTTTCTGTCACTCAGGAGGATGACTGTCCACTATAGTTTGGGTCAAGACTAGGAGTTGCAGAGACACTGTAGAAGACAAGGTGGTTGAAGACCACACTAGTTGTGAGGTATTGTCACTGACCAAGCCTCAGAACCAGGTATATCTCACTAAAACCATCCTTCCCATTACACAGATATTGATGTGATCTTCTAGTTATGGGATTATGGAAATATGAAATTTTTGTTTCTACTTCCTATACCGTGCCATAAAACCCAATAGTGATATCAGAGCCATGTCAATAGACTATAATTTGGGATAATCGATATGCTCAGATTTTGCTTTTACCTTCCTTTATTTATTGCATATGATGTTAATATTTAAATTACTAATGTGCATATCCGATTAAATACCACATGATCACAAACTAATATATATGTATGCTATGGTATATATGCAATTGATATACATCACCCTAAAATGGTTTAGATTATGGATGTGTAGCATGGTTATGGCCTATAAACCCCTATGTGCATGTGTATGGTATGTTGTAGTTGTTTGTATCTCAGTCTGCATACCGACCCCTCTATCTTCTATTCCAAGTGTAACTCGAGATAAATCGACACTCTCTTCTACCTTTGCTCTGCTTGAATGTAACTCAAGGTTTCTCAAATATTATGTAAAATAAGATAGTTTTATATCCTGTTATGATAAAGAATGAAGATGACCACTTGATGGACCAAGACGACTGGCTGAGGAGCGGTTGGTGGACCATTGAGAAGCCCAGACAACCAAACAAGGTGACCATCTGGAGGAGCTAGATGACCGACTGGAGTAGACCAACTAACCAGCCAAGAGGCAACCTAACCGGTTCAAAGGTTGAACTGGTCAACCTGGATTGGCAAGCACAATTCTTCATCAACAACATGTTGCATGGGATGTAGACCTTAGATGATCATAGTTCCTTGTGGCTCTAAGGAACTATAATAGGATGTCCATAATCATCAATTTATCATTATTGCATGTTTTTCTCTTGTGGGATATAACATGTATAAGATACATACTATATATGTGCTTATTGGATATGTATATGCATATATAAGCATAAAATCCCTCAACTAATATATTAAGTTGAAGATGCATGTGAAAACCTTGACTGACTAAGTGTGGGAACACCTTCATGTGGTGCACTATCTATGTCATGGAAGTGTGATAGTGAATATGTGGGTCTTCCTTCACATGGGACATATTCATTGTGTTGGTTTTTGGGTTGGACTTAACAAGGTGACCTTGATCAGATCAAGCACCTTAAGGCATAAATATGAGCATAGAAAGGAGTTGTGCATGGCATCTATCAAGAGTTTCATATGATGCAATTGGAAAAAGTTGCCTACCTGAAAGATTCTAGTTGTGGGTAACTGCCCTTGCTGGTCCATGGATTATATGAAATTAGGATCTTGCTCACTAGAAGGTTGTACTCTACAATCTTCTGAATTGATAATACCAATTATCAATTTGAGGCAAAATAGTGAGAAGCGAACATTACTTAAAGACCTAATTAAACACTGTCAATTTTCAAACCAAACCAAATCAAGAGTTTTGACTAAATTGCAAATTTCCTTTTGTAGAATAAATGTCTACCAAAAACAATCACCTTTCATTACGATCGCTCCTTGAGAAGGACAAACTCAATGGGAATAGCTTCCACGACTGGTTTAGGACATTGACAATTTTTCTCACTCAAGAGTGAAAGACGCTAGAGCTAGAAGAACCAATTCCCACCACACCAAAGAATGAAAGGGATGCATACAAGAAGCATATCGAGTATGCCATTTATGTGAAGTGCCTAATTTTGTGCTCAATGAACTATTAGTTGTAGAGACAACATGAGAATATGGAGGTCATGGAGATGGTGCAACATCTCAAGAACATGTACCAGGACCAGACAAGGGAAGAGAGATATGATGTCTCCAAGGCACTATTCAAGTGTGTCATGACAGAGGGAGATCCAGTAGGTCCTCACACACTAAAGATGATTGGGTATGTGGAGAGCCTCACTCGACTTGGATTTCCATTGAGACAAGAGTTGGCTACTGACGTGATATTGCAATCATTTCCAGAATCCTATAGTCAGTTTGTGATAAACTACAACATGAACAACTTTAACATGCCACTAACAACCATTGTTGGGCATGCTGAGGACAGTCGAGGCACAAATGAAGAAAGACAAACCCAAATATGTAATGATGATCAATAGAATGAAGGGAAAGTCTAAGGGTAAAGGAAAAGCTAAGAAAGGTTCTAATGGTAGCCATCCACCCAAGCCATCTTCAACACTCAAAGCCAAGGGAGGGGTGAACAAGGGATGCAAATGTCACCATTTTCATGAGCCAAGACATTGGAAGAGAAATTGCCCTCTCTACTTGGAAGAACTCAAAAAGAAACAAAAGGAGGGAATGTGAGTCTCCACCTCAGGTACTTTGAAAAAAAAGTAAAATACTTTTGTATCTTATGTATATGATACCAAGATATAGATTTGACACATATATGATATGCAAGATCTAAAAAGAAGTAAAGGCCTTTGTGAAAAGACTAAGAAGATATACTCATCAATGTTGGAGCAAGTGTTACTGACATAAATAGTAGTACCTTTAGTTTATTTCAACCCATAGGGCATGCAATAGAGTTATGAACTGCTATTACATTTTGCCAATATATAAGAAATATTTTATTTCTGCATCTTGTAGTGACAAGGATGACTATAAATAAAGTTAATGTTTCTAATTTCAAATATACGATCTATTGTTGGAATGTTTCTTATTTGTTAAGTAAACATAATATAAACATAAAATACCTGAAAATTTATTGATAACTCAAACAATAGCATTGTCATCTAAAGTAAATGAATGAGAAGTTTGTCTCTAGATTCCATACTGATGGATAAACTAGACTCTTTTGGTTTTTGAAGCATTAAGAGATATGAATGTCTTATTTATTAAACATAATGACAAATCAATACTCACTAGATGTAGTGGGAGAGTGATTATTCTATAAGGTATAATACATATTGATGTATACACATATCTACTAGAATAAAAGCTAAAACTTCATTAAAGTGTTTAATGAAATACTATGATGAATAACTTGAAATGTTCAAGAAGATCATGAATGAAGCATAAACTTGGTAAAAGTATTAATATTTTGATATGATCAAACTATGTGATACTTAAACCAAATGTTTGAGGACCTTTTCAGTAACTATAATAGTGTATTATAAAGAACTCAGGTTTGAGACATAATGATGTCTGAAACAGAAAGGAATCATACTCTCAATAGTTATAGTATGATTATAAACAAAACAATTAATCTTCTAGAAATTCATCTAAGAGAACATGCTTTACACTAAACAAAGGTACCAATGATTAGGTTTAAAAGACATCATATGAGATATGACATGGAAATGTTCCAATATGTCTTTTAGTGATTACAATTTAATGTTTATAAGAAATCTAGTTTCTTATGAAAACTTCATTCACAAATCACATAATGTCAGTTGAATACTAATATCATCCAAATAACAAATTGTTTCTCATAAGGATAGTTGCGTTCCAAAAGAATTCGTGAGAGAAAAGTATAACTCGTAAGGTTTGAGGTGAATAGAATAACATTAAATCATAGTGAAGTAAAAAAGGAGATTGAGACTCACAAATGTTGTGGAATCTCAAGATCCTGATGTAACAGATTCACCTCATATATCTAGTAATCAACACCTTGAGCTTGATGGATTATGATATCATACAAACTCATTAAGGTGATGAATTGGTCATATGATGATGAGCCAATTATCAATCTAGATGATATTGAGTAACCAGGTTTTGAGTTATGGATTGAAGCCATAAGATCTAAAATGACTTCCATGTGAGCCAAATAAGGTATAACCTTAATGGTAGAATTTATAGGGGTAAAACCCTTAATTATAGTTAAACTAACATGGATCACATTTGAAGAGAAATTTGGTTGTAGTGAATTCATATAAGCCCAAGGTATTGAACTTAATGAATTTATGAACAAATTGTTGTTTCTATGGGCCATAAGGATCATGTTTATTGAAACTTAAAGAGTATAAGATTTGGATTATGGATGATAAAACCACATTCCTTAAAGGAATAACATGAGTATGTGTATGCGATAAAACCTAAAGGGTTCTATGATTCCCCTAATGCAAATGAGGTCTCTGGTATAATGATTATCCAATATGATTGATTAAGGTAAGAATCTCAGATGGAGTCTTTTCTTTGACCATACAGTCAAAAGAATTTGACTGTTCAAAATGAAGATGGAATCTGTGATTACAAAGATTTAGTGGGAGCATAATAATATTCCACATAATGATGAGGAATAATGTTCTAATATTAAAACTGGCATGGAAATACCTTCTTTAAGGATAAGTAAGGGAATATCCTATATGATAGGAATTGAGACTTATATAGATAGTTTTCGAAACCCTCTTAACGTAAGAAAGAGAGAATACATTGGCATAATATGCTAAAGGGTTCAATATACAAGATTCTGTGGGAGAAAAACTTATCCATATGACATGGAGTTGGTCTCTTAGATGCCTAGTGTCCCACATTCTTGAAGAATAGGAACACATGGATAGATTCCATATGCATTGTAAAATTGGATCTATCATGTATGTACTCATCCCATTATCTTGTATGTATTGGACATAATAAGAAAATATGTAATTATAATCTTGTATGTATTAGACATCACAAAATGATATGTACTCATACAATTATTTTGTATGTATTAGACATGACGAATGGATGTCTGTCAACTTCCAGTGAGAGTCAAAAAAACACCATAAAAGAACATCTTTAAGTACTTATGAAGTATTAAAGGATTAGTTCCTTAATTATGGTAATATGGAAGAGTTAAGTGTAAATGAGTTACACTGATGCAAACTTCCAAAATGACAGAAAATGATCACATAAGACAAAATATGAAAGTTATGTTTAACAAAAAGGTGAAAAGAGTTGTTAAGTGGAAAAGTTCCAAATAAAATTAAAAGTGCTATTTCATTCTAAAAGGAAGTCAAGTATCCTAGTGTTATAAACACCAAAGGATACTATATGGATCTAGAAGTTCATAGAGATGAACTTATGAAAAAGTAGATTCACTGAGTCAAACAATGAAGCTAAATGTTAGGCAGGGAATATCAAAGAGCATACTACATCAACTCCATCTCATACGAAATGTTGTACAATGAGGAGATGTGAAACATGAAATATATCGACTAAAACAAAATGTTTCTAACTCACTGGATTAACACTAGCATAGAAAGAACATGATGAACATGTTTGGAGATCACTACGAATATGATTCAGAAGTGATTGGATCTAAGTGCAAGTGGGAGTCAGTTGGTATGTATGCCATGAGAGCCAATCATATGATGATTGGATTGGAATATAATATGATTGATTTGATAAATATCGAAGGCAAGCTTCCAATTTATTCTAGTTCAATCAGCTATGGGATAATGATGAAATAGAATGAACGTTTAAAGAATGGCAATACTCAATGATGTATGTCATCGAGTTGAGGACCTGGACAATGAGATCATACAAATGCTAAGAGTATGTACATTCTTGTTATGTTCCTGGTCGGATGTCATTGTGGAAGGTTGATAGACAACAATGACACAACAAGACTAGAGTGTGTGTTGGTTGATGATAATGTCTCATTAGTCATGATATATAATATAAAAAAACACATAGATACATGTTGGAGAATAGTGTATCAGACAGACCCACCTAGAGAGTGACACATGGAACCATGACATGGTAGTCATGATCATCTCTTAAAGTGATGGTGGTGACTATTATTCTTAGACCTAAAATCACTACACTAGTCACATGTCATTGGATACACTTTGACATCATCAAACACAATTCTGAAACATGCATTGTTATAAAGGTAATGATTGGGTGACCTTAACACCTGGAGATATACTTTGAGTGATAGAAATGGGATTTTTCCCTCCTACTAGAGTATGATATCTTGGCAACTTGATAAGCGAGACTGAGTAAAGAATGCACGTGCACATGTGAATAAGTATATAATATTGAGGTCACATATACCTCAAACAATCTACTCTTAGTTCAAGAAACATAAATGAACATTGATAGGATGACAAATCCATGCCTCGAGTTCATTTAGGATATTAGTGACAAAGGAATTATACATTCACTGTAACACCAATCACATATTGTAGATTGAAAGTTGTTCTCCAACTTTCCATTCACTTGGGTAGCACTGATGTGTGACTAGGCACCACTCTTTACTTGTGATGCCATAATATAGTTATGGACATTTATTACCAACGTGATATTGGAACCTATAGGTCACACACATATGATTCACCTGGAATAGGAGCTTATCCATGAATGATGTTTATATTGATTACTAAAGTGTTTAGGTACTCAATCAAACATTCAATTAACTGACTTGACTTAGAATCATCAAGTTCAAGTGTTGAAATAACTGATTAGAGTGTTAGGTTGATTCAAAATTGAATTGATCGAGTTCTGCCCAATCTAGACCACCAACCAATTATCTCATTAGGTGAACTGATCAGCTCATGGTTAGTGAGTTGACCAGTTCACTCAATGAGCTGATCGGATCATGTGGACCAGTCGAGCAACTGGTGAGTTTCTCAATTTTTGAGAAAAGTTTCCTATTTCACTTGTCCAGTTCAATTGGAAAAAGAATTAATATTTGCATTAATTGGAGATGGATTTGGAAAATCAATTACATCTGGGATTGACCTATGAATTGCATGGCTCAGTAGGTGAGCCGATCGAATTACTGTACCAACTGACTAGCTCACAGGTGAGCCGACCAGTTCGCCTGCCGAAGTGCAAACAATTCATGGAAATTCTAGACCCTTCTACTCCCGCTTAGATTGGGAACCCTGACCCTTCCCTATACTATAAATTGAAGGGTACTGGGGGGCTTCTCAGAACACACAACACGTGAATTTTGAGATCAGTTGCTATGACAATTGCTGTCTTCTCTGGTTCTGGTAATCAAGAGAGCCTGAGCAAGTTCTATCTGACTAGGGAGGAACAACAAGGGAAAGACAACTACATAATATCAACTGGTTGTGGGAGAGCAAGTTGGTGACTGGTACGCCAATAGAAGGGGATGACTCCTTCTAATCCATTCGACCAGTACGATTATAGGTCTCGATAGTCTGTGTAGATTATCTATAGAGGTGGGAGGTTTTTGCCGCTTATGAGGATGACTGTCCACCACAATCCGGGTCGAGACCAGCAACTGAACAGTCATCGTCGAAGACAAGTGGTTGAAGACTGCACTAGTTGTGAGGTATTGCCGCTGAGCAAGCCTCTGGACCAGGTATATCTTGCTAAAACCATCCTTTCCATTACATAGATATTGATGTGGTCTGTTGGTTATAGGATTATGGAAATATAATTTTTTTTATTTTCGCTGTCTATAACGTCCATAAAACCCAACGCACGTCGTGTCCAGAATCACACATCCTATTAAAAACCAACACAACATGTTGAGGTATCAACACACTGTGTTTCCTCATTCCATAATTTTTAGAACTCCCAAATTGTAGCAACACATTGCGTTTTCCAACCAACATATTATATCATCATCGATTAAGGTTGTTTGGCTATAGTTATCACAACTAACAAGTCATGTTGGCCATCCCACATGTAGTGTCACCTGTATATTTCAATTAAACATGAATATAATAGCCCCACACTTATAAATATGACCCCAAGAGGTCTTAGAAGAGTAACAATGGAATATTTTGAACCATTTGGAGCAGGACTCAAGCTAGGGAAAGGGATGAGTGGTTTCAGGTGTTCCAAGGGAGAAACATTGGTTTCTTGGGGGAGAAAATACTTCTTCCTTCTTTGACATTTATAGTAGAGATATTCTCCATTTTCTTCTCTCTAATCTAGAGGGAAGATTTAGGGAGAAGAATCAGAAACAAGGATGAAGTTTGTCTCCTTGATTGTAGTTTCCTACTTCCTATAGACATCTAAGTTCATTTCATTATCTAGTGATGTCTAGCCCTATGTCCTACTACTTGTATCTACTTTTTATTACCATGGATGAGAATATTTCCTTTTCTTGGGTATGTGGGAGTAACTCCCATCTCATTCCTTGTTGAACTATTAACTTTCTTACTTAATGTTGGTTTAATCATTGTTCTATGAATACATTGGTGTTTGATTTACATATATGCTTGATTGGACATTTGTGTGTATGTCTTATGCTTCTTGTACGTGCTGAGAAGGTGTATTTTGAAGTAAGAAAGTGTTTTCGTAGCTTTATTTCCTTGACCACATTAGTGGCTTGGAAGTGAAGGGGATTTCAAGGTTTTTTGTGGTTCTATTCCAAATATATGCTAGGTGGTGCTATACAAAGGTATAACTGTATTACACTACCAGGAGGGGTTTAGAACTAGAGCCTCCCTTGTGTTTTTACCACTTGATGGTGAATTGTTTTGTTGTTCTATGACATGGTAGGATAGTGAAACCCTATCCTCAAGAATCTCTTATCCAAATTCTCCTTAGTACAAGTGATATTTGTCTTAGTTTGTTTCTTCTAAATTGCTTGGTTAACATAATAAAACCTTTCTTTTTCAAAATCTCTAGATTTTTGAAGTTCATCCCTCTTGAATTTAATGAAGCCTTCCTCCTTGGACGATCTTGAATATACTACATGCACCCATATACTTATGGGGTATTGCTCGTATTATAAATTCAAAACTAACAAGTTTTTAGCACCATTTCTGGGGATCATTGGTATTTTTTGTAAGAGTAAGAAGTGTTGAATTGTAAGAGAGAGTAGATCACACCACAACCACATCATACCGGTTAACATTTTCATCATGATCATATTCATTGTCATATTTTTATATCTTCCATTTTCATTTTTATACTTTACCCGCCTTCTTTACTTGTAGGATTATATGCAGAAATCCAAAAGGGGTCGTGAACCTTCTACATTTCTAGCCCCCAAAACTGAGCGCACTATTAACAACCTTCAGAAAGCAAGGAGTAGTCAACCTCAATCAGATTTTGAGGAATTGTAACCTTCATCACCACCATCTTCACCAAAACATCTAACTTAACAAGAAGAACCAATCATGGAACATGATCGTCCCCTTAAAGACTTCATTGTTCTAACTTTTATAGACATCAATGGGGCTATCAATATCCCAAAAATCAAGGAAAATGAATTTTCTACCCGCCCCACAATTATACAAATGATATAGTAGAATCGGTATGGAGGGATTCTCGTGGAGGATTTTAATCTACATATTGCTGAATTTCTATAGTACCTAACACTTTCAAGATAGATTGTATTCCTATTCATACAATTTGTCTTCTTCTTTTCCCCTTCGCTTTGAGTTATAGAGACAAGGCATAGCTCTCTTCATTGTCATGAAACTCCATCAACTATTGGAAGAAAGTCCTCAAGGTTTTCTTAGCTAAATGTTTTCCACCAAGAAATATTGCACAATTGAGGACCTTTTTTTTATGAATTTTGCTCAAATGGATGGAAAGACCTTGCATGAAACATGGGAAAGGTTCAAAGACCTTCAACATCTTTTTCTACACCATGGTTTAAACAACTGGATTCTATTGCAATCTTTCTATAATGGCTTATTCTACAATACAAGGATGCATGTTGATGATTCTGGAGATGGTTCCTTAATGAAAAAATCATATAGGGAGGCTTATGTCATTATTGAAGACATGTCAATTAATAATTACCAATGGAGTTCTGACAGGAGCAACCAACCTTCTTCCTCAAGCTGTATTTTTCAGAAGCAAGTTGGGAAATGCATGGTTGATGTCTTGACTTTATTGTATCATATCTGAATGCTTTATCTAAAATGTTTAAGAAACTAAGGAATCAACCCATCCAAGCCATCAAAGTAATTTGTGATGCATGTGGAGCATCAAGACATCCACCTTCTTCATGTTTTTCCACACCGTCACACTTTGAAGAGACATTAGAGCAATGCAATGCCACCTACAGTCCAGGTTGGAGAGATCATTTGATTTTCTTTTTTCAAAAAAATAACAATACTCAAAACCCTCATCATCATACAAGTCAGTGACAACATCATTCACAACATAAGCTGTGTTCGAAGTCCATGCTTGAGAACTTTGTCCCAACTCAAATTCAGAAAAATGACGAGCTTCGTCTAGAAAGGGAGCTACTTAAGGATGATATTTCACAACTTTCTTCTAAGGTGGATGGAATTGGCACTTACACTAGGATGTTGGAGAATCAAATTTCCCAGCAAGCTCTTGCCAATAAAAAACACCTTCTTGTTTCTTTCCTAATAAACCAAAAATGAATCCAAGAGAGACATTCACGTTGGTTACTTTAAGGAGTGGAGCTACTATAGGAGAATCCTTTTCACCATCAAATACAATATCATATGAAGTTGTTGATTCCAATGTAGGAAATGAAATTGAAACTAAAAAAAAGAAATAGAGACATGTTCTACAAGATGGTTCTTCAAGCAAGACAAATGCCATTTTTCCACATAGCCATGGCACATTTCTTTATGAAGAAAAAACTATCCCAAATTAGATAATGATTGCTTTAAAGGGGAGAATGCAGAAACAAGCAATGTTGATGTTCAAAAGACCATTCCTGCTACAAATCACAATCATAGATCTTCAACCTGAATCAAAGATATATTGACAAAGTGGTGTAGATCTTTGGTGTAACAATTTCCAACTATTGATTAGAGCACATGAACTCCACCTTGAAATCTACACCATGATGAGATGCCCAATTTCTATTCTCTTTATTTGATTTCTTCATCCTGAATGAATGATATATTGACAAAGAGGTCTAGATCTTAGGCGCAACATTTTCTAGCTATAGATATGAGAACATGCTCTCCACCTTGAAATCTACACCATGATGAGGTATCTAGTTTCTATTCTCTTTGTTTTATTTTTATAGTGAGCACATTACAAATTTCAAATTAGGGGGAGGCAATTGGTTGGTAGTTTAGTTTTAGTTTTCCTTTCCATTTTCTTTTCTTAATTTTTGTTGTATACATTGGTAAATCTAGTTCTTTTAGGTTTTTTTTTTCTTTATTGGATTGATTTCCCTTAATGCTAAACTATTTGTCCCAAATTGTTTTTGAGAATTACCAGTTGAATAACAAATTATACAAGCCTGGAATCAATTATAAAAACTATTTTAACTACATTCACTTCATTTTGGTTTCCCGTTGTTAGCCTATGTTTTCATCTTTCCCACTATTGATTATTTAATACATGTAATGGATGAATCTTCTTGGATTAATCAACATTACAACATTGTTTAGCATTCTATATTTCCTTATCAAACTCTTAGTGTGTTTTTAATCACCCTTTGAATAAAAAAAATGTAAGTGTGAAAATTAGTTGATTATACAATCCCATTGACTCTTTTATGATTGATAAATAAAAGCTCTAGTTTAAGGCCACATGGTTCTTAAGGGGAACCCGACTCACTTTTAATCATTTTGGCTTTTTCTTCAAATATTTTACATATATTCTCCACATAAGATGGATAAACCACCCATGTATCATGCTAGCATAGTATATGTCCGATCTGGCTATGCCGGTTAGGTTTTACATCCGAAAGAGGGTAAATTACTCCAACTAGCACTCCATGTGTGCATAAGTCTATTTTATCTACCGAGTGCTAGAACAAATACTTCATTGTCTTATTATTATTCTAAAAGAAATGAGCAATGCCAGATGGTTTATGTTAACTTAGTTTCATATTTTATATCTTTTATAATTGAGAGTCAAGTTGCATATTCATTGATTATTTATTTTGGTCATCTAAATTGTACTAATGTTATTTTGTCAACTCTTCCAATTTAAAATTTTCCACTTTTTATGAACTAAATTTCCATCTTGAGTGTTTGATTTGAACTCATGGCTAGTAACATAAATCCATTTGCTATGGTTTTATTGGCTTGATGCACTTCTTTCATTTCATTTGATTGACACCTATTCTTAACATTTCACTTATTTTCTTATCAATGCTATTTTTTCTTGAGGACAAGCAATGGTTTTGGCTTAGGAGGATTTGATGTACATGATTTATATAGTCTTTTTTCCTACTCTGGCATGCATTTTCAATCCATTTTTTGCCTCAAATTGCCTCTAATCACACTAGATTTTCCACTTTATTGTATCTTTACTTGCTCTATAGTTTGGATTGTAGGTACAACATTTTGACATCAAAATGGGGAGAAAAACATTATCATATCACCCATCAACATATTCCTTAATCATCTAAACATTCCAAAAATCAATGTTGCTGAAAGTGTTAGTGACACGATGTGTATAGATTTAACACATCATATTCAGAACCAATAGAACATGTTGAGATATCAACATTTCGTGTTTCCTAATTCTAGAATTTTTTGAAACTCCTTGACTTGCAGAAATACACCATGCTGGCCAACCAACACAATATGTCATCATCAATCAAGGATGTCTATCTTTAGTTATCATAACTAACATGCCGTGTTGATCATTCAACACATCGTGTTACCTATATATTTTACTTAACATGAATGTGACTACCCCACAGTTATATATGCGACCCCAAGAAATCTTTGGACAGTAATAATGGAATATTTCAAACAATTTGGAGCAAGACTTAAGAAAGGGAAAGGGAGTAGTTAGAGATATTCCAAGGGAGAAAAATTTGTTTCTCAGGAGAGAAACTCCTTCTCCCTTCTTTTCTGACATCTATAGTAGAGATCTTCTCCATTCTCTTCTCTCTAATCTAGAGGGAAGATTTAGGGAGAGTAATCAGTAATAAGGATGCAATTTTATCTCCTTGACTTTAGTTCCTACTTCATCCTACAGACATCGAAGTTCATTTCATTATCTAATGATGGCTAGCCCTATGTCCTACTACTTGTATCTACTTTCTATTGCCATGGATGAGTATATTTCCTTTTCTTGGGCATGCATGAGTAACTCCCATGTCATGCCTTGTTGAACAATTAATTTGCTTACTTACTGTTGATTTTATCATTGTTTTATGAATACGTTGGCGTTTAATTTACATATATGCTTGACTGGAAATTCGTGTGTATGTCTTATGCTTCTTGTACGTGCCGAGAATGTGTATTTTGAAGTAAGTAAGTGTTTTTGTAGCTTTGTTTCTTTGACCGCAATAGTGGCTTGGAAGTTAAGGGGATTTTGAGGTTTTTCATGGTTCCATTCCAAATATATGCATGGTGGTGCTATATAAAGGTAGAACTATTTTACACTATCAAGAGGGTGTAGAACTCAAACCTCCATTTGTGATTTACTACTTCTGGTGAATTTGTTGTTGTTTCATGGTATGATATGATAGTGAAACCCTATCATCAAGAATCTCTAATCCAATTTGATTTTTAATCCAAGTGATATTTGACTTAGTTTGTTTCTTCTAAACTGCTTAGTTAACATAAAGAAACCTATCTTGTTAAAAATATGTAGACTGTTGAAATGGATTACTCTTAAGTTTAACAAATCCTTACTCAGACGATCTCCAATATGCTACACACACCTATATACTTGGGTAGTGCTCGAGTCAAAAATTTAAAACTTGTGCACACAGATAAAAAAAACTTCATCATTTACTCTGATTTTGGATATGTTTAATCTTGATTTGAGCATTACTAAATGTACTAGACAAATTAGTTGTATTAATGAGGTTTGTAACATATCTAATACATGATATACATTTATTAAGACCAAGGATTACATAACATGTCATTTATTACTAAGTCCCTGAAGTATATTTTAACGCTTCACTAACTCAAAATCAACACAAATGGGTTCATATGTCAAATCACATGAGTTATGGTGATTTTTTTGAAATATCCCATTGAAATTATTGAGCTATTTCAAATTCAAATCATTTAAACACTATTTAACATATCCTTATAATAATCCTTATAGATTCAAGAGGTTGCAATAAGGACACATGAAACAAATGAACGTCCCTAAGAAACTCTTGGTATGTTCTTTATTCAACTTGAGAAAGATAAGATCATCCAAATTTATTGTATGTTAATATCATGGCAAAACTTGCACCTTGTTGGAGTTTTCATGCAAACTAAACCCTTTTTTAGAAAAGAAACAAATCACGGAATCATGATTTTTGGGGGTTAGGAAGTCAGGTTTTGGTATGTTATGAAATCATGGTGCTGACACACACATATAAGTTGACAAACGACAGAAATATAAAGAATGTGAAGAATATTATGGAAATATTAATCAACTTATTACATTAAATTATGATTGAAGACTGATTCATGTATAATTATAGGAATTGAATATGCTAGTTTAGCTGATTTTATTACCTAATTGATTCTAACTGCATATGTTTTCATTCATCACCAGATTAGCAAATGCATTTATGCATTAGTGTTTATTACTTTAGAATAATCAGACATATTTATTGTTTAATTAAATGGATTATTACATCACTTGTCTTATTGTAGGAAAATTTGACAATAAACTCATATAGTCTGTGATATTGGAATAAAAGTTGATGGTACTGACATCATTGCTCAAGTATGGCAGAAAAGAAATCAGAATTGATAATGTGTTAGGGTCATTGCATTAACTCTAGTCGGTGGCAAAAAATCATCTTTTTGAGACCATTGACATGCTTGTCAGTGGCACTGAGACAACACCTATAAGCATGTGGGAAAGTCTAACATCGAAGTCAATGTCATTGATTCACAACTCAGTGGTACTGACACTACTATCAAAGATGACTATGGAGAGGGAACTGACATGTATATTGAGATTGCTTATCAATAGCTCATGTCTATGCACCTGGCTTCCTGTTAGTGGAACATACACCATAAAAGTATGGATGTCTATGATTTGATTATTACAATCCCACGACACATGTTTCATTCCAATGAATTTGGTCACTTAAGACCTAACTTTTGGTACGTCCTTGGGGAGATCATCTTTTGATCTCACACATACTACAAAAGAAGGTGGAGAATAGAAAGGTGGAAAACATGGTTTGACAGATGATGCACATGAATTAACAATAAGAATTGACACCATTAGTGTTTTTTCTATGGGTTCATATAAATATTTCATGTGATTTTCTTCTTCTCTAAGATTTCTTTGTAGCACCATCTTAAAAATGTGTAGATAATTCCCTCAATCTCTAGGCAAGGAGTAGAACAATGTATGTTTGTACTTGAACATAGAAATATATTAATACAATTTGTTGCTTGAATTTTATGCAATTCAGATTTATTATTATTTTTGATGCTTGATCATCATACACATTATTTTATGCAATTAATTGAATCAAAAGTGGATTAATTTATAGTTAAATTTACATAAAAATAATTAATACCATGGTATGAAACTAGACTTACAAATATGAGAGAATAATTGAGATATTGATCTTCATGATTCTGATTGGAATAGAAAATGCCATGAAAGTAGGGTATTAACCAAATTGAACATGATATCATGCTTTAAGAGAAGGTGATGTTACTTTTAGATCTATATTCAAGTGTAGTGATACTTTATTAATAAATGGATATAAATCAAGTATAGATAGCATAGTGGTGAGTCTAGTAAATATAGAGATTTCCATCATTTTGATAAAACCAACCTTTAATCACTAATCATTAGTTTGATGATAAACCAATGCAACCCTTTTTTAGGTCTGTAGAGTAGTTTCTAGTGCTCACAGTTCCTTCAGATTGATGGTTGGGACCTCTTTGATTCTCATTATTACTTTCACAAAGAATTTTCATATACGTGTCAAGGTTTTGGCATCGTTGTCAAGGAACTGGTAATTACTAGCACTACAAGTGATAGGACTAGCCACTCTAGACCATCTTATATTTTATTTTTACTCATTTCTATAAAATTTCATTCATATCTTTTTCTTTTTATCATGTGAGGTTGCACTTCCATATTTTCTTTCAAGCACTTGTGCATGGTTTTCATTCACATGAATAACTATGATGATCATACAATGCAGTCACTGGACCTATATTTAATTTTCTTGCTAGCAAAAGAGTTCAATTCTACCTTGATCCTTATTCCATCTCCAACTCTAATATAAAATATAGATCTAATTGAGATGGAACCAAATAATGTACATGACACTGGTGGTGCTTAGGAACAACATACTATATCTTTTTTAAACCAGACTCAATAGGGCCCCATTAAAATGCATGCAATAGTCATGGGAAACTACAAGATGAGTCCTAGACTTTTGAAATTGGTGGATTCTCAAGCCTTTCATGGACACACACATGAATATCCTATGCAACATATCAACAACTTTCTTGAATGATGTGATCCTTCAAAATAGATAAGATGGAGGCCACACTAATTTACCTGAAGCTATTTTCATTTTTCTTGGTGGATAGGGCTAAGACATGGTATGAAAGCCTACTATCAAATTCAATAGCTACATGGTATCATATGGTGGATAATATCTTTGAGAGATACTTTCCACCACCAAAGACAACAATACTCATGAGAAAAACCTACAACTTCAAGCAGAGGACTGATGAGTCTTATTGTGAAGCTCATGATCACTACCAAGATATGTTGAGGAAGTGTCCTTATCATAACATTTAAAATTTGATCAAGGAAAGATTCTTTATTATGGTCTACTTCTTAGGGAAAGGGCCATTCTAGACTCAGCTAGCCATGGCTTTTAATATGAATAATCAAGCATCCATATGCAGAGAGATCATGACAATTATGGTTGTGAATTGTTCGTGGGGTGATGAGTGTGAAAATCCTTCAACACTGAAGAGTGCTCTAGAGATAAAGGAGGTGCATGAAATAAATTCACAGCTCAACACTTTGACAAAGAAACTAGATGATCTATAAGCAAACTCTACACCACTTGACACTGAGGATGAAATGTGTAGGGATAGATAGTGGAAGAAGTGGCCAGCGGAAACAAAAAATTTACTTGCCATATTTACCTTAAATAGTAGATCACATCAATAACTATGTAATGGGAAGGATGGTTAACGAGGTTATACCTGATCCTAGAGCAAGTTCAGTGACAATCCCTCATAGTAATGTGTGACCTTTTTGAGGTTGCACTCGGGCAACATCTGCAACAACTCCTAGTTGATCACCACAGACTGCAATTGTCCTTGTCCTCCTAAGTGGCTAGTAACAACCTCGTCACCTATGTAGAAGTCCAAACAAACTGTTGGGAACTCTTATCGTTCTAGTAAACTGACAAGAAGGAGTTGTCCCCTTCTATCAGTGTGCTAGCACTGACTTTCTCTCCTACAATTTTTCTCCCTCACTATCCCTCCCTAGTCATGTAGGACTTGCTTGGGCTCTCTTGGTTACCAAAACTAGAGAGGACAACAATTGTCAAAACAACTGATTCTCAATTGTGTGTCTTGTGAAGCTTCCAATACCCCTCTATTTATATGAGGGGTTAGGGTCCAGGTTCCCAGTCAAAGTGGGAGTAGAAGGGTATGGAATTTCCATGAATTTTGTACCCTACAATAGGTGAACCAATTGGTTGGCATAGTGAGACGATCGGTTCACTCAGTGAACCAGTCGTTTCATAGTGTTTCCGAATAGCAATTGAGACCTTAATCCTATTGAATTGAACAAGTGAAATGGGCAAGTTTTCTCATGAACCGAGCAAGTCACCAATTTCTCAGTTGGCCTGACTGTGAGCCGATTAGTTCACTATGTGAACTGGTGATTTGGCTCACCATTAGCCAATTGACTCACCCAGTGAACCGGTTGGTTGGTGCCCTAAATTATGCCAATTCAGTTTCAATCAACCTGACACTCTAATTGGTCATTTCAACACTTAAACTTGCCAATTCTGAGTCTAGTAAGTTAATTCTTGGTTTAATTGAATACCTAAGCACCTTTAGTAATCAATATAAATATCATTCATGAATAAACTCCTATTACAAGTGTATCCTATGTGTGTAACCCTATAGGTCCAAAATTATGTTGGCAGTGAATGTCCATAACAAGCAACGAGCGACATATAGTAACACATCATTCCTACACAAGTAATCATAAAGTTGGATAAGAACTTTAACCTACAATATGAGTTTGGTGTTATAGTGTTTGTATAGTTCCTTTGTCACTCATAATCTAGAATGAACTTGAGGTATGGAATCATCATCCTCTTCAACATTCAATCTATATTCCTTGAACTAGAGAAAACTAACTGAGATTACTATAAGCTCAATATCACATATTGAACCACATGAGCATGGCCATGCATTTCTCAATCTATCTTATCAAGTGGACATGATATCATACTCCCATAGGAGGGACAAATTACTTCTACATCACTCACAATCAATCACATGTGTCATAGTGTACCCAACTATCACCTTTATGGAAACCCTTATTCACGGTCAGTGGATGATGTCAAAATACACTGAATGACATGTGATGAGTGTAGTGACTTCAGGTCTAAGAACCACAAGTACCATTATCACTGTAAAAGATGATCCTGACAACCAATTAAGGTTTCCATGCATCATTCTTATGGCGTGTTTGTTCGATAGACTATTCTCTAACAAGTATCTATGTGTTTGATATGATATCATATATCATGAATGATGAGATTCTGTCATCAATCAACATAGACTCTAGTCTTATGCATTATTGATGTCTATGGATATTTCCACAATAATAACTGACTGGGGACAAAACAAGAATGTATATACTCTTGAAATCTGTATCATCTCATTATTAAGGTCCTCAACCCCGAAGACATACGTCATTGAGTAATACCATTCTCTAGACATCTAACATGTTATAGCATCATCTCATAATAGATTAAGCATATAGATGGAAATTTCCTTTATTACTATTCAATTTTTTTATAAAGTATGCCATTAAAATCATCATATGATTGGCTCTTTGGGCATACATACCAACACAATGTATATTGATCAACAATATTAATAGAAGTGACATGCAAATATCCATGTAGGAGAACCCAACTTCCTGAACCATCTTAAGGATACGTTCAGGAAGTACATGTAGAAGAAAAAATCCTATTTTGACCAATCCCACATAGAGAACTAAAACCAAGGGAACAAATCCACAAACTAGAGACATAGATTTCACATTTGGTAGTTCATATAATAGATCTAAAAAATCCAACACAACAAGGGTTCCTAGAAAATACTGACACCTCCTAGAATCACTAAAAAGAAAAAGTTACATTGCATAGTGAAAAGGTGATTGATAAGGAAAAGACAATCAACATGATACATGGAAAATCGAAAGTCATGTCTAGTTACACCTAATTATATTGCAGTGAAGGATATTCTACGTGCTAGATTGAGAGGGGGGCCCAAGGATACTTACATTCATTCACACTAGCACACATATGTCGATTTGGTTCCCTTCTTGACCAATATGAAGTTGGGAATGATTGACAAGAATTTTAATAAGTTTCTATATTTCTTCAGAAAGATTGATGCCAACATTACTTCAATGGAGGGGTTAGAACAAATTTCAACATGTGGTAAAATGTTCATGAATATAATCACAAAAAAGAACAAGATCGAAGATTATGACATAATTTAATCCCACAAGGAGGTGGGCATGCTAGTACAAAGGGGGCTCCTGTAAAAGAAGAAGGATTTGTTAGGTTTCAAAATATCCCTCATAAAATTGGTAGTTAAAGATTCTAGGAAGCTTTGTGTGATTCTAGAGCCATCATAATTTCATTCTGCTTACTAGATTTAAGAAGTTAAGGATCAAAGAAGCCAAGAAGAGTATCATGACTACCCATTTGGTCAACCCTTTGGGGATTTGTGAAGATTCGCTTGTTAAAGTAGATAAGTTCATTTTTCTAGTTTACTTCATGGTGATGGATACAAAGGTTAATTAAGGGTCAGAATTATTGTTAGTAAGACCATTTTAGGAAAAACATGAATTGATTGTTTTCCATTACATAGGATATTTTATGTTAGTCATAGAGTACAATAAAGTGGAGTTCAAATAGAAAACTTCATCTATATCATATTTTAGAGATAACCATGTTGATTTATCTTTATTACATTGAGCCTCATACACTAATCAAGGACGTTTGTGGGTGGAAGCCCATCATTTAGGTTTGTTTTCAATATTTTTTTCTATGTTCTTCCATATGAATTATGAGTTGATATAATGTAGCTTTGATATACTTAAGCTTATGTATTTAATCATCTTTTTACGTATACATATTGATCATTGGGTCAATGCAATGAACAAATTATCATTAGAATTGGTATGTTCTTATAAAGATCCAAAAATTAACTTTATAGAGTTGATGACACCGACACAAGTTGGTGGCATTCATAATTAATTTGGCCAATTGATATGAATAATTTAAGAAGTTTGGAAAGAAAATTCATTGGCATTGATAGGTTCTTGAGGGGCTCTAGCAATCCCAAAGACTCAATACGACCGACCATCAACTCAGTGACAATGAAATATTTTTTCCAAATCTATAGTAGTCCCAAATTTGGACTCAGTGGCACTGATGGGGACAATATATCTAGGTTTGTTTTACTAGGTTCCTAGAGAAAAGTGTAGGGTTTTTATGGTTTGACTTTGGGTTTGAGCTATACCAGGTTGAACAAGCAATTTCAATGAGAAAAATCAAACCTTGGTTAACCATATACAATTAATGCTAGTTTATTAATAAAAGAAGAAAAACTACACAAAATATAAGCAATCAATCCAAATTAGCAACTAATAAAGAAAGAGTAAGAGATAACTAATACTAAAAAAGAAATTATAAGTCATTTAGACAAATGAATCAAGAAATGAAGCTAACTAGGCTAACACTAGCTAGCAAGAAATCAATTTGAGTTTTAACAACTTATTATATAGTGGTTCATTGTCGGATAATGTGACTATCAACCTGTTATGGTCTATCCATCCAAACACATCCAACAAATTATTCTATAAAACCAAACAACAAATGGAAATGAGGATATATAATCCTACTCCAGTAGTTGTCTAAGTATATAGGGGAACTAGTCCATATCACACCCTACTAACCTCAGGAGGCTCAATTGACTAGAGAATAGGTAGAATCCAATCAAGATCATCAAATTCTAGGGTTATAGGAGTGATTCTCTTATTACACTTAGTGGTAGGGGGTAGTATGGGATGTAAAAGAAGGATGTTTCTCCTTCTATTACCCCCACCGACCACTTAGCATGCTCATTGCTAAGTGTATATGGAGAAATACTAGATACTTAGATTGCACACCAGGGTTAGTAGATTTGATGGATAGGTGAGAAGAGTTAGGGTTTTTGCCACTTTTACACCCCATTTCCATGTGATTTCACCTTAGAAGAGTAAAGTGGTTGAGGTTTATGCTAATTGAAAAGGAGAAGGAACATTCTACACTGAGCTCCATGGTTTCCTTCTCTCTTACGTTATCCATTTTTGTATATTCCTTTATCATGAGTAGCTAAGCCCATTTGTGGGTTGTTTGGGGGAAATATATGTCTTTGATACTATGTTAGGATAATTTTTGTATATACATTTTGGCTTGATATGTTAATGCTATTTACTTTCTTGTTCTCATTTGTTTTCTCTTATTATAGTGATTTATGTGTAAAAACATCTAAGGTATAGGGAAGATAATGAATATAAGGTTATGAGAGGGAAATCTCCTAAGTCGAACTAGTGGATCATTATATAGTGAGGTAGGTGGGTGGTATGATGCCGAAATGAATTCCTAAGGGAGCTAACCATAGACAACCATCCTCCATTAAGGCTTTTATAGGGGTCTAGGTCACTAGGGTGAAGTGAGAAGTAGTTTGTGGAAAATTGGTGTAAGACACATTAGGTTAAGGTGGTAGAATGGATATACTACTACCAACACGGATTTGGTGAGGTGTAGGTAGAGCGAATGACTATGGTTGTGGGAACGACTATGGGGTTCAAGTGGGTCAGAAAAACAATGCCAATTTTCTGGGAAATTTTATGGGTTTTTTGGGCCAAAATGACCAAACTGGAAGAATGTCAGAATAGTTGTTCTAGTTATAACAGACATTTTATGTTTTGGGTGTCAAATCTAGTGAGGTTTGTGGGTTTTGGTGGTTCTAGGGTGGTGCAAGAGCTCATGGAATGCCCATTGCCTTTCTAGAGGATAAATATTGTAGTTGATCTGGAACCATTCAAACATGGAGCATATTGATTCATCTTGACTTTTGGACACTTGGGGTAGGTTGGAGTAGAATTTCTTGGATCCTTGGTCTCCTTCATTTGTGATGATTTCCTTGAGATCAACTACTTCTCTTTCATCCATCAAGTAGCATCCAAAGTCCCTACATAACATGCAAAAAGCTTCCATAAGTGCATTTGATATAATACCAATTATTGGGAAATAACATACATATATTAGACATATTTGTGTGTTATAAGGGAAAAAGACATGTCACGGAACCGTTCTTTCCCCAATCCCGATCTCACTGCCTAAACAGTGGTAAAGGGATTTCCCCAATCCCGATCTCACTGCCTAAACAGTGGTAAAGGGATTGAAGCGCCCATCCCTGAGTGGCCCGATATGATATAACACACTGGCACATACAATAAGAAATAAATAACTCAAAAACTGGATAATTAAAGAACAAACTAACCCAATATGAAGATATACCTGATTTATATTTGTCATCAGAGTGTATGAGTGCGGAAGTGATATTATTCAATATTCCATTTGTAATGCCTAAAATCAAGAAAATCAAGACACAATCATGCAATTGCACAGTACACTATCAAAATCAAGAAAAACAATTTATAAGCAAATAAGAATACTTGGCAGGACTTATATTTCAAAGTATAACAAACGATTTCCAAACATTCAATATCATTCGACAAAAAGGTTGTTATTCAACGATTCAATTTTTATTACGAGTTCCCATTATGCTGTAATTCGAGAAGCATGCTTATATATTTTTGTGTGACTTTATCGCCCCAACGTGATGGGGTAAGTCACTGGGCTCCTTCTCACCATAGGAACATAGGAGGCCAATCTACAAGTCCCACCTCCAAATGAGGGGGTTGTTGTACTCAATATCAACATTATCAACATTATCAATATCATCATCATTATCAATATACGGGAAGTCATAATGGGCATGCAATTTATGTTTTCATGTTTTTCAAAATATGGTATAGAAAAATAGAAGACTAATCATAGGGAAAAATAGCTCATCCAAATAAATAGCCAAGTATACAATCAAGAGATACATAAAAGTATTTTCAATACAATCAATGAGGAGTTATATAATAGCGTACCTTTCACTGAGGATTTCGAGTATAAACAACAAATAGGTAGACCCTTTGAGTCAGATCCTAAATCATCAAGATAGAATCAAGGGTTAAGATCATGATACTCTGAATGTCATGTTTCAATATTCTAGATTAGGGTTACACTTTCCTATGTCAGCCTTAGGGTTGGGTCATTCACTTATAATCAATATTTCAAGTGTACAATATATTCGAGTGTGAATGACTTACCTAGGTTTTCTAGGATTATATGTGTTAACCTTAATTTATGGTCATTATACAAGTCCTCATATCATTTCTATATTATCATCATGATAACTAATATCATTGGTATTCAAGATTAGAGCAAGTTTTGATTAACATTAAGAGTAAATCAGGGATCAACTTTTAAGTCAATAGATCAAGATATGCCATAAGATTTAGATCAATCATATTATTAAGATGTAATCATCATGTTAAAGATTAAATCAAGTCAACAAATATAAATCTAGATCATTAATGGGTCAATTATTATTTTAGAGTCTCAATATGAAAATTAGAGTCAAGAATAAGGGTTTCCAGTGTTAAGTCAAGATTAACAACAAATAGAGTCATTTAGATAAATTACATAAGCAATATATCAAGGTTTAGACATATCAGTGGGAATAGTTTAGAATCAGATTTCAAAAGTATTTTTAAATAATCCATTGGATTTTTCTGATCAAAATGGACTACTTATTTATCATTTTTGGAGTTCGTATGCATTTTCTACAATTAATACAAAATCTAGACATTTTACAAATTTTCTGAATAGAGATGAGCAAAAGTACCTTAATATGGAAAAATGAGGGACGCCAGATGTGCAAGGAGGGGCCTAGATTGATCCACATGATCTAGGCATCTCACTTGATCAAACATTTGGTTTAGGCCTTGGCTTCGTCGGTTCAAAATTGGATTTTGATCGGTTCTCGACCGGTTCAGTCCTGGTTGGACCCCTTCTGGACTAGCCAGTTCTTCAATCCTCTCCTTCCTCGTACAGGCCTCACGCGAGCCTCACAGGCAAGTATAGGTGCTCACCGGAACAAGGGGGAAAAGAGCAGGAGAGGGAAGGAGAGCGCACGAGTAGGCCGGTGGAGTTTATGTTGGCCCCGCGAACCTGATGGGGGTCGTTGCAAGAGGATAGGGGGCGAGGAGGAAGGATGTCCAACCGGGGCTAGGTGGTGGCGCCACCCAAGAAGCAGGAGCTCATAAAGGTATTTGGGGGCGTTAGAGGCTAAAAGAGAGAGCAGGAGTAAGGGTTGACATGCGGAAAGGTGTAGGCGACCCTGTGTGAGGCTTTTTATAGGCTAAGGACTAGGTTTAGGACTGAAAACTTGGAGCAGCAGCTATGGCCGCCGGAAGGAGAGGGGAGAGTAAGGGACTCATTTTGGCGGCACAAGGGTGCTTGAAAGATAGACAAAATAGGGTTTGGCGAGTGCGAAATGGCTAGGGAACATTTCCCCTTGATTGGAATTTTGAATTGCGGTCATAGGCGCGAGTTTGCAAGTCTTAGTCATAAAGACACCTCCCCGCTGATTGCGAGAGGTTGATAATGACGTCACAGCCACTGGATCAAGCTTGGATCCATGAGAGGCAGATCCAAGGGCCATCAGTCACCCCGGATCCCTTGTGTGGATTGTTGACTTGGATTAGCCAACAAAAGGGCAAATAAAGGCAATAAAAAGGGTGTTTTAGATGCAAAACTTCAAGAATTTGTACACAGCTGTAGGAATGTCCAAATGAGATAAACGTTGGATCATAGCTTCACAAAAATGTGGAGAATATTTATAAAAAGTTTGAGAACCAAATTATGAAGTTTGATGGATCAATTTGACTATTTGATCAAAGTGATGATTGAATCTAATTTGAGGTGTTATAATGTGCATAAAAACTACAATGATCACCATATTTCGTATTTGAGTCTCAATAATGATTATGAAGACAAGAAAAATTATTTTAGACCATGAGAGAATATATTGAGGTCAAAAGAGTAATTTATCATTCTTATGCTAAAATCCACTTTGTCACATCCTTCCCTCCTTAAAAGAATTTTGTCCCCAAAATTCAAAAACATCCTCAAAATTGGGACCATAAAAAATCAGATCATATCCTCAATTACTAGAACATCCTCAACTATATAATCTAAATCATGTCCTCAAAGTTCAAGTAGTACAATCATCATAATTGGGATTCCGTGTTTCATATCATAATCAACTTGGTACTAGCACCATTTCATAATCGAGCAATTGAGTATCAAGGTCAATGCATATATTTTTCAAAGTCATCATATGAGTCACAAATATGGAAAGAATCCTATTGATCACAAATTTTGGAGAGATCATACCTTAGGTCAAACAAACATAGTTTCTTGAATCAAGTGTATAAGGTGACTTTCAATCCAAATATTTTAGGGTTCTAGCCTCTACATTGGCCTAGGTGGGGTTATATATATCCATGATTTGAGATTTCATATTTCAACATATCTAAACAACATCATACTTTCAATATCATGATTTTTGGGCTCAAAATCACTGGGAGGTCCCACCCTAGTCCTAATGAGGGCTAAAGCCTGTCATAAATCGAGAAAGTCAAAATAGTCATCATTTCAAAAAACAATTTAGGATTTGGGATTTAGAAGTCATTAGTCATATATCTCAATGTCCAAATAGTGTGGTCATAGGATTTGTATCATTATTGATATTGATAATCATGAGTCATTATTATATATCAGTATCAAGAGTCGAGATTTTCGGACATCAAAAGTCATAGGTCCAAAATTGTGAAGCTAGGGTTTAGATTCCTATTTAGACCTTAAGGGAGATCAATCATCTATAATCAATTTTGAGCAACAATATTCAAGCAATATTCGATCAACATATCAAAATTTCATTATCATTGTATTCAAGTTTGATGAATGATCTAGACCTAGGTCTAAGTAGGAAATCTACCTCAAGCTATAGTTAATATTGTCATGTATCAAGGTCATTATCAAATCAATATTCAAGATCGAGTATCAACCATGGGTTTAACCTATTAGGCTTAGGTCAACCAGTCAAAATAGGGTGGAAGGGAATACCTTTGCAAACTCTAAATAATAAACAAGGCGAAAATTTAGAGGTAGTCAAAATAGGGATGTGACCTAGCTTAGGGGAGTCATGAGTCAACTACCACCCCAATCTAGCACATTACCAACATTAGTCATTATCAATTGAGCTTATTCAAATAGGGAGAGTATCCATGATTAAATCATATATATCAAGGTCATAAGATCAAAATTTAAGATAATAGGTCAAAAATGTCAAGATTTGCAATTATTTCTTTCAATATCAAGGTAGTGACAAAATTTGAAAATTGAGGATTTGAATTTGACATTCGAGGAATTACAGCATAATATCAAAATTGAAATTGAAAAAGGCAACAATAGTCAATAGGAAAACTGCTTTTTGCATCATAGTCTTATATCATGATTTTGTGAGTCTTAGACTTAGTCATTTGATAGCATGGTCAAGGTGTGTATAAAAATAGTATACAAGTTTTCTTAACTATGTTTGAGGTTTTATCAACAATAGGGCAACATGGGCTTGATCAAATAGGGACCTTATCAACAATAAGGTATAAGGTATAAGTCATCATTATTTCACCATATCATAATCTCAAACATAGTCAAAATTGAGTGTTCATGATATTAGGGGTCAAACATGATTATTTGATTTCAAAATTAATTGATCCAAATCGAGTTTTCAAATTAAGGTCAGATCATAGTATCAACTTTCAAAATTTTAGAGATATTCATTTTCCCATGTATAAGCTACCCATAATCGAGACATCAAGTGGTTAAAGGTCATGAGAAGGATCACATGATGAGATAAGGAGACTACCTAATCTTCATTTACATGGGTGGCTTAGGATTGTCCTTAAAGAAGTGACGAGATGCTAGAAGACTCTCTAGGGTTTCATAAGAGAACCTTTAGGTCCCGTTTTGGATCAATTAATCCCAGGTAGAGCGGGGGATCTCAACCACCGTGAACACAGATAGGAGAAATTATGCCAGGACCCCGAGCCTAGACACCTCAATTTTCACCATTATGGACTTTAGCATTTCTTGGGTGTAAGAGACCTGAGAAATTATTTACTTAAAGTATATGGGAGTGTGAATGCTCTGATACCAACTTTCATAGAACCATTCTTACCCCAATCCCGATCTCACTGTCTAAACAGTGGTAAAGGGATTGAAGCGCTCGTCCCTGAGTGGCCCGATATGATCTAACACACTGGCACATACAATAAGAAATAAATAACTCACAAACTGGATAATTAAAGAACAAAATAACCCAATATGGAGATATACGCAATTTATCTTTTTCATCAGAGTGTATGAGTGCGGAAGCGATCTGATTCAACATTCCATTTGTAATGCCTAAAATCAAGAAAATCAAGACAAAATCATGCAATTGCACGGTACGCCATCAAAATCAAGCAAAATAATTTATAAGAAAATAAGTATACTTGGCAGGACTTATATTTCAAAGTATAACAAACGATTTCCAAACATTCAATATCATTCGAAAAAAATGTTGTTATTCAACGATTCAATTTTTATTACGAGTTCCCATTATGCTGTAATTCGAGAAGCATGCTTATATTTTTTGTGTGACTTTATCGCCCCAACGCGATGGGGTAAGTCACTGGGCTCCTTCTTACCATAGGAACATAGGAGGCCAATGTACAAGTCCCACCTCCAAATGAGGGGGTTGTTGTACTCAATATCAACATTATCAACATTATCAATATCATCATCATTATCAATATACGGGTTGTCATAATGGGCATGCAATTTATGTTTTCATGTTTTTCAAAATATGGTATAAAAAAACAGAAGACTAAACATAGGGAACAATAGCTCATCCAAATAAATAGCCAAGTATACAATCAATAGATACATAAAAGTATTTTCAATACAATCAATGAGGAGTTATATAATAGCGTACCTTTCACCGAGGATTTTGAGTATAAACAACAAATAGGTAGACCCTTTGAGTCAGATCCTAAATCATCCCGATAGGATCAAGGGTTAAGATCATGATATTCTGAATGTCATGTTTCAATATTTGAGATTAGGGTTACCCTTTCCTATGTCAACCTTAGGGTTGGGTCATTCACTTATAATCAATATTTCAATGTACAACATTATTTCAAGTGTACAATATATTCGAGTGTGAATGACTTACTTAGGTTTTCTAGGATCATATGTGTTAACCCTAATTTATGGTCATTATACAAGTCCTCATATCATTTCTAGATTATCATCATGATAACCAATATCATTGGTATTCAAGATTAGATCAAGTTTTGATTAACATTAAGAGTAAATCAGGGATCAACTTTTAAGTCAATAGATCAAGATATGCCATAAGATTTAGATCAATCATATTATTAAGATGTAATCATAATGTTCAAGATTAAATCAAGTTAACAAATATAAATCTAGATCATTAATGGGTCAATTATTATTTTAGAGTCTCAATATGAACATTAGAGTCAAGAATTAGGGTTTTCAATGTTAAGTTAAGATTAACAACAAATTGAGTCATTTAGATCAATTACATAAGCAATATATCAAGGTTTAGACATATCAGTGGGAATCGTTTGGAATCAGATTTCAAAAGTATTTTTAAATAATCCATTAGATTTTTATGATCAAAATGGACTACTTATTTATCATTTTTGGAGTTCGTATGCATTTTTTACAATTAATACAAGATCTAGACATTTTACTGATTTTCTGAATAGAGATGAGAAAAAGTACCTTAATATGGAAAAACGAGGGCCGGCAGATGTGCAAGGAAGGGCCTAGATTGATCCACGTGATCTAGACATCTCACTTGATCAAACTTTTGGTTCAAGCCTTAGCTTCGTCGGTTCAAAATTGGATTTTGATCGGTTCTCGACCGGTTCAGTCCTGGTTGGAGCCCTTCTGGACCAGCCAGTTCTTCAATCCTCTCCTTCCTTGTGTAGGCCTCACGCAAGCCACACAGGCAAGTGGAGGTGCTCACCGGAACAAGGGGGAAAAGAGAAGGAGAGGGAAGGAGAGCGCACGAGCAGGCCGGTGGAGTTTACATCAGCCCCTCGGACCTGATGGGGGTCGTTGCAAGAGGATAGGGGGCGAGGAGGAAGGATGCCCGACTGGGGCTAGGTGGCAGTGCCGGCTAAGAAGCAGGATCTCTGAAAGGTATTTGGGGGCGTTAGAGGCTAAAAGAGAGAGCAAGAGTAAGGGTTGACATGCAAAAAGGTGTAGGCGACCCTATGCGAGGGTTTTTATAGGCTAAGGACTAGGTTTAGGGCTGAAAACTTGGAGCAGTAGCTATGGCCACCGAAAGGAGAGGGGAGAGTAAGGGACTCATTTTGGAGGCACACGGGTGCTCAAAAGCTAGACAAAATAGGGTTTGGTGAGCTCGAAATGGCAAGGGGAACATTTCCTCTCGATTGGAATTTTGAATTGCGGTCTTAGGCGTGAGTTTGCAAGTCTTAGCAATAAAGACACCTCCCCGCTGATTGCGGGAGTTTGATGATGACCTGACAGCCACTGGATCAGTTGGATCCGTGAGAGGCAGATCCAAGGGCCATCAATCACCCCGGATCCCTTGTGTGGATTGCTGACTTGGATTAGCCAACAAAAGGGCAAATAAAGGCAATAAAAAGGGTTTTTTAGATGCAAAACTTCAAGAATTTTTACACAGCTGTCGGAATGTCCAAATGAGATAAAATTTGGACCATAGCTTCAAAAAATGTGGAGAATATTTAGAAAAAGTTTGAGAACAAAATTATGAAGTTTGATCAATCAATTTGACTATTTGATAAAAGTGATGATTGAATCTGATTTGAGGTGTTATAATGTGCATAAAAACTACATTGATCACCATATTTCGTATTTGAGTCTCAATAATGATTATGAAGACAAGAAAAATTATTTGAGACCATGAGATAATATATTGAGGTCAAAAGAGTAATGTATCATTGTTATGCTAAATTCCACTTTGTCACATCCTTCCCTCCTTAAAATAATTTTGTCCCCAAAATTAAAAAACATCCTCAAAATTGGGACCATAAAAAATCAGATCATATCCTCAATTACTAGAACATCCTCAAGTATATAATCTAAATCATGTCCTCAAAGTTCAAGTAGTAAAATCATCATAATTGGGATTCCATGTTTCATATCATAATCAACTTGGTACTAACACCATTTCATAATCGAGCAACTGAGTATCAAGGTCAATGCATATATTTTTCAAAGTCATCATATGAGTCACAAACATGGAAAGAATCCTATTGATCACAAATTTTGGAGAGATCATACCTTAGGTCAAACAAACATAGTTTCTTGAATCAAGTGTATAAGGTGACTTACAATCCGAATATTTTAGGGTTCTAGCCTCTACATTGGCCTAGGTGGGGTTATATATCCATGATTTGAGATTTCATATTTCAACATATCTAAACAACATCATACTTTCAATACCATGATTTTTGGGCTCAAAATCACTGGGAGGTCCCACCCTAGTCCTAATGAGGGCTAAAGCCTGTCATAAATTGAGAAAGTCAAAATAGTCATCATTTCAAAAAAAAATTTAGGATTTGGGATTTTGAAGTCATTAGTCATATATCTCAATGTCCAAATAGTGTGGTCATAGGATTTGTATCATTATTGATATTGATAATCATGAGTCATTATTATATATCAGTATCAAGAGTCGAGATTTTCAGACATCAAAAGTCATAGGTCCAAAATTTTGAAGCTAGGGTTTAGATTCCTATTTAGACCTTAAGGGAGATCAATCATCTATAATCAATTTTGAGCAACAATATTCAAGCAATATTCGATCAACATATCAAAATTTCATTATCATTGTATTCAAGTTTGATGAATGATCTAGACCTAGGTCTAAGTAGGAAATCTACCTCAAGCTATAGTTAATATTGTCATGTATCAAGGTCATTATCAAATCAATATTCAAGATCGAGTATCAACCATGGGTTTAACCTATTAGGCTTAGGTCAACCAGTCAAAATAGGGTGGAAGGGAATACCTTTCCAAACTCTAAATAATAAACAAGGAGAAAATTTAGAGGTAGTCAAAATAGGGATGTGACCTAGGTTAGGGGAGTCATGAGTCAACTAACACCCTAATCTAGCACATTACCAACATTAGTCATTATTAGTTGAGCTTATTCAAATAGGGAGAGTATCCATGATTAAATCATATATATCAAGGTCATAAGATCAAAATTTAAGATAATAGGTCAATAATGTCAAGATTTGCAATTCTTTCTTTCAATATCAAGGTAGTGACAAAATTTGAAAATCGAGGATTTGAATTTGACATTCGAGTAATTAGAGCATAATATCAAAATCGAGATTGCAAAAGGCAACAATAGTCAATAGGAAAACTGGTTTTTTGCATCATAGTCTTATATCATGATTTTGTGAGTCTTAGACTTAGTCATTTGATAGCATGGTCAAGGTGTGTATAAAAATAGGATACAAGTTTTCTTAACTATGTTTGAGGTTTTATCAACAATAGGGCAACATGGGCTTGATCAAATAGGGACCTTATGAACAATAAGGTATAAGGTATAAGTCATCCGTATTTCACCATATCAAAATATCAAACATAGTCAAAATTTAGTGTTCATGATATTAGGGGTCAAACATGATTATTTGATTTCAAAATTAATTGATCAAAATCGAGTTTTCAAATTAAGGTCAGATCAAAGTATCAACTTTCAAAATTTTAGCGATATTCATTTTCCCATGCATAAGCTACCCATAATCGAGACATCAAGTGGTAAAAGGTCATGAGAAGGACCACATGATGAGATAAGGAGACTACCTAATCTTCATTTACATGGGTGGCTTAGGATTGTCCTTAAAGAAGAGATGAGATGCTAGAAGACTCTCTAGGGTTTCACAAGAGAACCTTTAGGTCAAGTTCTGGATCAATTAAGGCCAGGTAGAGCGGGGGATCTCAACCACCGTGAAGACGGATAGGAGAAATTATGCCAGGACCCCGAGCCTAGACACCTCAATTTTCACCATTATGGACTTTAGGGTTTCTTGGGTGTAAGAGACCTGAGAAATTATTTACTTAAAGTATATGGGAGTGTGAAGGCTCCGATACCAACTGTCACGGAACTGTTCTTACCCCAATCCCGATCTCACTGCCAAATAGCGGTAAAGGGATTGAAGTGCATGTCCCTGAGTGGACCGATATGATCTAACACACTGGCACATACAATAAGAAATAAATAACTCAAAAAATGGATAATTAAAGAACAAAGTAACCCAATATGGAGATATACCCGATTTATCTTTGTCATCAGAGTGTATGAGTGCGGAAGCGATCTTATTCAATATTCCATTTGTAATGCCTAAAATCAAGAAAATCAAGACACAATCATGCAATTGCACGGTACGCTATCAAAATCAAGCAAAACAATTTATAAGAAAATAAGTATACTTGGCAGGACTTATATTTCAAAGTATAACAAACGATTTCCAGACATTCAATATCATTCGACAAAAAGGTTGTTATTCAACGAATCAATTTTTATTACGAGTTCCCATTATGCTGTAATTTGAGAAGCATGCTTATATATTTTTGTGTAACTTTATCGCCCCAACGTGATGGGGTAAGTCACTGGGCTCCTTCTCACCATAGGAACATATGAGGCCAATGTACAAGTCGCACCTCCAAATGAGGGGGTTGTTGTACTCAATATCAACATTATCAATATCATCATCATTATCAATATACAGGCAGTCATAATGGGCATGCAATTTATGTTTTCATGTTTTTCAAAATATGGTAGAGAAAAATAGAAGACTAATCATAGGGAACAATAGCTCATCCAAATAATTAGCCAAGTATACAATCAAGAGATACATAAAAGTATTTTCAATACAATCAATGAGGAGTTATATAATAGTGTACCTTTCACTGAGGATTTTGAGTATAAACAACAAATAGGTAGACCTTTTGAGTCAGATCCTAAATCATCAAGATAGGATCAAGGGTTAAGATCATGATATTCTGAATGTCATGTTTCAATATTCGAGATTAGGGTTACACTTTCCTATGTCAACCTTAGGGTTGGGTCATTCACTTATAATCAATATTTCAATGTCCAACATTATTTCAAGTGTACAATATATTCGAGTGTGAATGACTTACCTAGGTTTTCTAGGTTCATATGTGTTAACCCTAATTTATGGTCATTATACAAGTCCTCATATCATTTCTAGATTATCATCATGATAACTAATATCATTGGTATTCAAGATTAGATCAAGTTTTGATTAACATTAAGAGTAAATCAGGGATCAACTTTTAAGTCAATAGATCAAGATATGCCATAAGATTTAGATCAATCATATTATTAAGATGTAATCATCATGTTCAAGATTAAATCAAGTCAACAAATATAAATATAGATCATTAATGGGTCAATTATTATTTTAGAGTCTCAATTTGTATATTAGAGTCAAGAATTAGGGTTTTCAGTGTTAAGTCAAGATTAACAACAAATAAAGTCATTTATATCAATTACATAAGCAATATATCAAGGGTTAGACATATCAGTAGGAATAGTTTGGAATCATATTTCAAAAGTATTTTTAAATAATCCATTGGATTTTTATGATCAAAATGGACTACTTATTTATCATTTTTGGAGTTTGTATGCATTTTATACAATTAATACAAGATCTAGACATTTTACTGATTTCTTGAATAGAGATGAGCAAAAGTACCTTAATATGGAAAAACGAGGGCTGCCAGATGTGCAAGGAAGGGCCTAGATCGATCCATGTGATCTAGGAAGCTCACTTGATCAAACTTTTGGTTCAGGCCTTGGCTTGGTCGGTTCAAAATTGGATTTTGATCGGTTCTCGACGGGTTCAGTCCTGGTTGGACCCCTTCTGGACCGGCCAGTTCTTCAATCCACTCCTTCCTTGTGCAGGCCTCACGCGAGCCACACAGGCAATCAGAGGTGCTCACCGGAACAAGGGGGAAAGGACCAGGAGAGGGAAGGAGAGCGCACGAGTAGGCCGGTGGAGTTTACGTCGGCCCCGCGGACCTGATGGGGGTCGTTGCAAGAGGATAGGGGGCGAGGAGGAAGGATGCCCAACCGGGGCTAGGTTGCGGTGTCGCCCAAGAAGCAGGAGCTAAGAAAGGTATTTGGGGGAGTTAGAGGCTAAAAGAGAGAGCAATAGTAAGGGTTGCCCTACGGAAAGGTGTAGGCGACCCTATGCGAGGTTTTTTATAGGCTAAGGACTAGGTCTAGGGATGAAAACTTAGAGCAGCAGCTATGGCCACCGGAAGGAGAGGGGAGAGTACGAGACTCATTTTGGCAGCACAAGGGTGATTGAAAGCTAGCCAAAATAGGGTTTGGAGAGTGCGAAATGGCAAGGGGAACATTTCCTCTCGATTGGAGTTTCGAATTGCGGTCTTAGGCGCGAGTTTGCAAGTCTTAGCCATAAAGACACCTCCCCGCTGATTGCAGGAGGTTGATGATGACCTCAAAGCAACTAGATCAGGCTTGGATCCGTGAGAGGTAGATCCAAGGGCCATCATTCACCCCGGATCCCTTGTGTGGATTGCTGACTTGGATTAGCCAACAAAAGGGCAAATAAAGGCAATAAAAAGGGTTTTTTAGATGCAAAACTTCAAGAATTTGTACACAGCTGTAGGAATGTCAAAATGAGATAAAATTTGGACCATAGCTTCACAAAAATGTGGAGAATATTTATAAAAAGTTTGAGAACCAAATTATGAAGTTTGATGGATCAATTTGACTATTTGATCAAAGTGATGATTGAATCTAATTTGAGGTCTTATAATGTGCATAAAAACTACATTGATCACCATATTTCGTATTTGAGTCTCAATAATGATTATGAAGACAAGAAAAATTATTTGAGACCATGAGAGAATATATTGAGGTCAAAGGAGTAATGTATCATTCTTATGCTAAAATCCACTTTGTCACATCCTTCCCTCCTTAAAAGAATTTTGTCCCCAAAATTCAAAAACATCCTCAAAATTGGGACCATCAAAAATCAGATCATATGCTCAATTACTATAACATCCTCAACAATATAATCTAAATCATGTCCTAAAAGTTCAAGTAGTACAATCATCATAATTGGGATTCCATGTTTCATATCATAATCAACTTGGTACTAACACCATTTCATAATCGAGCAACTAAGTATCAAGGTCAATGCATATATTTTTCAAAGTCATCATATGAGGCAGAAATATGGAAAGAATCTTATTGATCACAAATTTTGGAGAGATCATACCTTAGGTCAAACAAACATAGTTTCTTGAATCAAGTGTATAAGGTGACTTTCAATCCAAATATTTTAGGGTTCTAACCTCTACATTGGCCTAGGTGGGGTTATATATCCATGATTTGAGATTTCATATTTCAACATATCTAGACAACATCATACTTTCAATATTATGATTTTTGGGCTCGAAATCACTGGGAGGTCCCACCCTAGTCCTAATGAGGGCTAAAGCCTAAGTCATAAACTGAGAAAGTCAAAATAGTCATCATTTCAATAAAATTTCAGGATTTGGGATTTTGAAGTCATTAGTCATATATCTCAATGTCCAAATATTGTGGTCATAGGATTTGTATCATTATTGATATTGATAATATTGAGTCACTTATTATATATAAGTAGTAAGAGTCAAGATTTTCAGACATCAAAAGTCATAGGTCCAAAATTTTTAAGCTAGGGTTTATATTCCTATTTAGACCTTAAGGGAGATCAATCATCTATAATAAATTTTGAGCAACAATATTCAAGAAATATTCGATCAACATATCAAAATTTCATTATCATTGTATTCAAGTTTGATGAATGATCTAGACCTAGGTCTAAGTAGGAAATCAACCTGAAGCTATAGTCAATATTGTCATGTATCAAGGTCATTATCAAATCAATATTCAAGATCGAGTATCAACCATGGGTTTAACCTATTAGGCTTACGTCAACCAGTCAAAATAGGGTGGAAGGGAATACCTTTCCAAACTCTAAATAATAAACAAAGCGAAAATTTAGAGGTAGTCAAAATAGGGATGTGACCTAGGTTAGAGGAGTCATGAGTCAGCTACCACCCTAATCTAGAACATTACCAACATTAGTCATTATCAATTGAGCTTATTCAAATAGGGAGAGTATCCATGATTAAATCATATATATCAAGGTCATAAGATCAAAATTTAAGATAATAGGTCAATAATGTCAAGATTTGCAATTCTTTCTTTCAATATCAAGGTAGTGACAAAATTTGAAAATCGAGGATTTGAATTTGACATTCGAGGAATTAGAGCATAATATTAAAATCGAGATTGCAAAAGGCAACAATAGTCAATGGGAAAACTGCTTTTTGCATCATAGTCTTATATCATGATTTTGTGAGTCTTAGACTTAGTCATTTGATAGCATGGTCAAGGTGTGTATAAAATTAGGATATAAGTTTTCTTAACTATGTTTGAGGTTTTATCAACAATAGGGCAACATGGGCTTGATCAAATAGGGACCTTATCAACAATAATGTATAAGGTATAAGTCATCCTTATTTCACCATATCATAATCTCAAACATAGTCAAAATTGAGTGTTCATGATATTAGGGGTCAAACATGATTATTTGATTTCAAAATTAATTGATCAAAATCGAGTTTTCAAATTAAGGTCAGATCAAAGTATCAACTTTCAAAATTTTAGCAATATTCATTTTCCATGCATACGCTACCCATAATCGAGACATCAAGTGGTAAAAGGTCATGAGAAAGACCACATGATGAGATAAGGAGACTACCTAATCTTCATTTACATGGGTGGCTTAGGATTGTCCTTAAAGAAGAGACGAGATGCTAGAAGACTCTCTAGGGTTTCACAAGAGAACCTTTAGGTCCAGTTCTAGATCAACTAAGGCCAGGTAGAGCGGGGGATCTCAACCACCGTGAAGAAGGATAGGAGAAATTATGCCAGGACCCCGAGCCTAGACACCTCAATTTTCACCATTATGGACTTTAGGGTTTCTTGGGTGTAAGAGACCTGAGAAATTATTTACTTAAAGTATATGGGAGTGTGAAGGATCTGATACCAACTGTCATGGAACCGTTCTTACCCCAATCCCAATCTCACTGCCTAAACAGTGGTAAAGGGATTGAAGCGCCCGTCCCTGAGTGGCCCGATATGATCTAACACATTGGCACATACAATAGGAAATAAATAACTCAAAAACTGGATAATTAAAGAACAAACTAACCCAATATGGAGATGTACCCGATTTATCTTTGTCATCAGAGTGTATGAGTGCGGAAGCGATCTTATTCAATATTCCATTTGTAATGCCTAAAATCAAGAAAATCAAGACACAATCATGCAATTGCATGGTACGCTATAAATATCAAGCAAAACAATTTATAAGAAAATAAGTATACTTGGAAGGACTTATATTTCAAAGTATAACAAACGATTTCCAAACATTCGATATCATTCGAAAAAAAGGTTGTTATTCAACAATTCAATTTTTATTACGAGTTACCATTATGCTGTAATTTGAGAAGCATGCTTATATATTTTTGTGTGACTTTATCGCCCCAACGTGATGGGGTAAGTCACTGGGCTCCTTCTCACCATAGGAACATATGAGGCCAATGTACAAGTCACACCTCCAAATGAGGGGGTTGTTGTACTCAATATCAACATTATCAATATCATCATCATTATCAATATACAGGCAGTCATAATGGGCATGCAATTTATGTTTTCATGTTTTTCAAAATATGGTATAAAAAAACAGAAGATTAATCATAGGGAACAGTAGCTCATCCAAATAAATAGACAAGTATGCAATCAAGAGATACATAAAAGTATTTTCAATACAATCAATGAGGAGTTATATAATAGCGTACCTTTCACAGAGGATTTCGAGTATAAACAACAAATAGGTAGACCCTTTGAGTCAGATCCTAAATCATCAAGATAGGATCAAGGGTTAAGATCATGATATTCTGAATGTCATGTTTCAATATTCGATATTAGGGTTACACTTTACTATGTTAACCTTAGGGTTGGGTCATTCACTTATAATCAATATTTCAATGTCCAACATTATTTCAAGTGTACAATATATTCGAGTGTGAATGACTTACCTAGGTTTTCTAGGATCATATGTGTTAACCCTAATTTATGGTCATTATACAAGTCCTCATATCATTTCTACATTATCATCATGATAACTAATATCATTGGTATTCAAGATTAGATCAAGTTTCAACTAACATTAAGAGTAAATCAGGGATCAACTTTTAAGTCAATAGATCAAGATATGCCATAAGATTTAGATCAATGATATTATTAAGATGTAATCATCATGTTCAAGATTAAATCAAGTCAAAAAATATAAATCTAGATCATTAATGGGTCAATTATTATTTTAGAGTCTCAATATGAACATTAGAGTCAAGAATTAGGGTTTTTAGTGTTAAGTCAAGATTAACAACAAATAGAGTCATTTAGATCAATTACATAAGCAATATATCAAGGTTTAGACATATCAGTGGGAATCGTTTGGAATAAGTTTTCAAAAGTATTTTAAATAAATTATTGGATTTTTCTGATCAAAATGGACTATTTATTTATCATTTTTGGAGTTTGTATGCATTTTCTACAATTAATACAAGATCTAGACATTTTACTGATTTTCTGAATAGAGATGAGCAAAAGTACCTTAATATGGAAAAATGAGGGCCGCCAGATGTGCAAGGAAGGGCCTAGATTGTTCCACATAATCTAGGCATCTCACTTGATCAAACTTTTGGTTCAGGCCTTGGTTTCGTCGATTCAAAATTGGATTTTGATCAGTTCTCGACCGGTTCAGTCCTGGTTGGACCCCTTCTGGACCGGCCAGTTCTTCAATCCTCTCCTTCCTCATGCAGTCCTCACGTGAGCCACACAGGCAAGTGGAGGTGCTCACCAGAACAATGGGGAAAAGAGCAAGAGAGGGAAGGAGAGCGCACGAGCAGGCCGGTGGAGTTTACGTCGGCCCCGTGGACCTGATGGGGGTCGTTGCAAGAGGATAAGGGGTGAGGAGGAAGGATGCCCAACTGGGGTTAGGTGGTGGTACCACCCAAGAAGCAGGATCTCAGAAAGGTATTTGGGGGCATTAGAGGCTAAAATAGAGAGCAAGAGTAAGGGTTGACATGCGGAAAGGTGTAGGTGACCATGTGTGAGGGTTTTTATAGGCTAAGGACTAGGTTTAGGGATGAAAACTTGGAGCAGCAGCTATGGCCTCCGGAAGGAGAGGGGAGAGTACGAGACTCATTTTAGCGGCACAAGGGTGCTTGAAAGCTAGCCAAAATAGGCTTTGGTGAGCGTGAAATGGCACAGGGAACATTTCCTCTCGTTTGGAATTTCGAATTGCGGTCTTAGGCGCGAGTTTGCAAGTCTTAGCCATAAAGACACCTCCCCGCTGATTGCGGGAGGTTGATGATGACCTCGCAGCCACTGGATCAGGCTTGGATCCATGAGAGGCAGATCCATGGGCCATCAGTCACCCCGGATCCCTTGTGTGGATTGCTGACTTGGATTAGCCAACAAAAGGGCAAATAAAGGCAATAAAAAGGGCTTTTTATATGCAAAACTTCAAGAATTTGTACACAGCTGTAGGAATGTCCAAATGAGATAAAATTTGGACCATAGCTTCACAAAAATGTGGAGAATATTTATAAAAAGTCTGAGAGCAAAATTATGAAGTTTGATGGATCAATTTGACTATTTGATCAAAGTGATGATTGAATCTAATTTGAGGTGTTATAATGTGCATAAAAACTACATTGATCACCATATTTCGTATTTGAGTCTCAATAATGATTATGAAGACAAGAAAAATTATTTGAGACCATGAGAGAATATATTGAGGTCAAAAGAGTAATGTATCATTCTTATGCTAAAATCCACTTTGTCACAAGACAAAAGATGGAGGCCCAAATAAGGGCTTCATAACCACTCCAAGTTTAAAACATACTTCTACTTAAGAATGCTCAAACTAAATCTCTCGTTTCAATTCAATCTATTTCAGAATGACAAATGCGCTCAAGTACATGACTATTGACTCAATAAGTTCAAGCATGAATTCATATATATGATCCTATCCTCATCTCTCCTTTACTACAAAAAAATACAACCAAGGCTAAAAGCACTACCATATAGGGTTCTAAGGCCCATGCAAGTTATGTAGTATTTACATATCTCTGAGTAAAGCATTTCTTATTTGGAATTGGTAATCGTAGCTAGGGATGTTTATCACTTGAACAAATTCAACCTTATATCTTAATCCACTCCACATGACCCACTTTTTTATGTATGGGAGGTGGGACATGCTTGATGTTTTCTATCCCAATGGGTTTGGAATTTGAAGAAAGGGGTTGTAGAAGGGAATTGGAGTGCTATTACATTGGAGCACTCATTTTTTGTTTTTTTAATTTAGGTGCTATTACATAGGAGTACCTTTTAATTTTTTTTCTTCGGTCCTTTTATATTTAGGTCATATGGTGGTATGAATAAACTTAGAACAATAAGGGTGGGATAACCTAAACTTCTAGAGGGTCTTCAAGGATTATTCTTTTTTTGCTTTTTAGAATCTTTTCATGAGGCAGATGGATATGCAATTATGGATGAGGGTGGGTGAATATAGGGGTCACATGGTGTTGATCTTCACATAAGGTCTCCCACATGGAATATATTCCAATCATTTTCACATGCATTTAACAAAACCATGACGAAATGAGTAATTATGGTAAACCACATTCTTTTCATAAGACTTAAATAATCCTAAACATCATGGCTTGCCTCAATTGCATTTAAATGAAAAAGTCCAACATTTTACAAGAGAAGTGAAAACCATGTATAAACTCAAGATTTGAGATCATTTAGTCATAATCAAGTGCTAATGGGAGAGCACTTGTCATAGGTCATTCAACATTTTAGAGATTAGGTTATAGAAACCTTTAAGGGAAAGATATTTCAAAATTGAGTAGATTGGGCATAATGGTGCAATATTTCCCCTTTTCACATAAAAAATACAACTTCTAAGTAAGAATGAGACATAAAGAAAATCCTAGCTAATCAGACACAAAGAATTTAACAAAAACTACATGTAATGCAATGTGAGATGGAATGGTAGGGAAAAAGTATAGATTGTTTTATATTTTTTTACAAAATCACCCAAAATTGTAAGGCAAGGAACTACATGACATGCATAGATACAATGCAAAATGAAAAATTATCTACATAAATGTGAGGTTGGTCAAAATTTTTATCATCTCAAGTAAAATTTACAACAAAGGAACAAAGAAACAAAGGCTTACTACCCTACCACCCCAAGATTTTAATTCATGATGCCCTCAACATAAAACTAAGGTTTAGGTTAGTAGGGTTTTGATCATGGAGTTGAGGTGGATAAACATTCATGTCACTCAATTTGGGTGGCTTGTGTCCACCATGTCTGTTCTACAGAGAATGTACATTCTAGTTGGATCTCACCACCGTTTCAGTAAAGAAAATGACTGTGGTGGTTTGTTTTCAGTAGATATCTAGTCCAATTTATCTTTCTTCTTACTTTTAGCTTAGATCTTGACATGGTTGGGCCATGCTATGGATAATTCTTCAAGATTAATTCCTATTCTAATATGAATAACATATGACAACTTACTAAGTGTTGTGTGTTTGTTTCTTAGAGTTATAAAATAAAAGTATAGCCAAAAATCAAGGCTTGAGATAAAAAGTAATCAAACCTACATCGGTTTGTCCCAGTAGAACTAAGTTTTTCACCTTCATCTGGGAATGGAGCTCCTTCCTTTTTCAACCATTTAAAATTTTTTTGGCCATCATATTGAAGTAAAGGGATTTCTCATTTGCATTGAACACTTGTTCCTCATCCCACTCATCATATGGGTTCTCAGAACAATCATCTTCATCTTTGACCTTCTCTTCCTCTTAGTTTGTGAAGTCTTAAGATGTTCATACTCAGCTTCATGTTCATGAAGATCATTGTGATTCTACTAGTGCAGACATTGATATTAGCACCAGGTGTTGCCAAAATGAGCCTCCCCAATATTATATGCATCTTCTTATCCTCCGACTAAATATCAAGAACACTGAAATTTTCTGGGAAAATCGCATATTCATGTATATCATCACCAATACATCACCTACCCTTCCCCTTGGAAAGTTAATAGATTGGTTGACCAATTGTAGAGTACAATTTTCTAAATTCAGTTTTTTGCAAACTATAGGGCATACAATTCACACTAGATCCCAATTTAAGTGTGGATTTATCAATGAGGTGGCCATCAATATGGGAGTGGACAAGAGGGGCTCCAGGATCTGTCCTGTTCAAGGGAACAACATGTTTTAGAATTGAACTCACTTGCTCAGAAAGCTTCACCGATTTGGGCATTCTTCTCGTTGACTTTCACTTGAAAGTGCACATATCCTTTAGAAATTTGGTATAAGATAGAATTTTCTTACTTGCATCAATCAATGGGATATCAACCTTTAATAACCTAAAGATCTTAAGAATGTATACATTTTGCTTTTTCATCCTCTTGAGGATGATGAATCACCCAATGCATCTAAGAATGGGGGCTCACTTGCACTGGGATTACTTGGATCAATATGATTATCCCTAAGATAACACAGGAGGAGCTCTTGCATTCATGAGCTGAACACTAGGGATTGTAGAACCCACAAATAGAGTAGAGGGCAAAACATGTGGTGTCATAAAATCAACATGAGATATCACATGATCATTTTCAATTGTACCAATCATGTGGTCATCAATTGTCTACTTTTTCATCACTTCATCCACATATTTGTGATTCACATGAAGATTTCCCATTTGACTCTTGGGCTTCTTAATAACCTTACCACTCCTCAATATGGTAACCACATTCACATGCTCATTGGAAGGATGGAGTCTTTTTGAGCTTGGTATGATGAAGGTGGTCTTTAGCGTTAGGACTATGGTGGAGGGGAGTATTGGTAGTTGTATGTCTATTGGTAGGGTGGTTGTGGTGGTAGAGGTTTATAAGGTTCAGGAAGGGATTGATATTCATACATGAGCTACAATTGTATTGGGGGTGGACCATAGGAGTTCTGAGGAATACCCATTGGTCCACTTGAATTATTGGGGTACACCATATTTTGAGTATAATTTCTCCCCTCCTCATAGCAAGCACGTGTCAAAGATGATTGTTCAAGTCTTAACTCCAACCTATTTACAATGTTTTGAACCTTACCAAAACCTTTCAATCTAGAGAGGGTCTTATCTTCAAACCTTGAACAATAATTGTGACCTTGTGGCTGGTAGGAATATAACATGTAGAATTGCGAATATAGGTTTCCAACATATTATAAGGCCTTCATTTCCTCCTCCACAATACTAGTGGCTTAAACAGGATTACTAGAGGCACCTCCCACTTGATTTTTCATTAGGTATCATCATATTAGCTAGAATATTCATCATTTGAGGATTTTCATCATTAGTAGATGTGGTTGTGGGGATGGTGTCACAAAAATATTCTATCATACTCTATGACACTAGAAGCATGATACATTGGTTTTTCATCCAGATGCTCATACAAGGGCCAAGAATCTTCAGGATGATATTCCATGAACATGCCTCCACATGATGAATCTACAATGGTCTGATTCATTTGAGATAATATAGAATAAAAAGATAGCACAATCTTCCATATTGGTACTTCATGATGAGGACAATATCTCAATAGCCTTTGTAATCTCTCCCAATTATCATGAAACTTCTCATGGCCCCTTTGGCTAAAGTTTACAATAGCACGCCACATTTGTGTCAATCTCAAAATAGAATAGAGTTTCTTCAAAAATGAACTCTTAATACATTCCCAATTTATGATCTATTTTAAATAGTAATACCACTCCTTGAATTTGTACTCTACAGAGAAGGGAAACATATTCAAACATATCTTATCATCAGTTTCAACTAGAGGGTAGAAGGTTGAGCGTGTCTCTAAAAATGCATCAACATACTTAAAAGAATTTTCATAATCCAAACCCATAGAATATGGAAAGCATTTGTAGAAGGTCTAGAGGGATGAAAAAATCTTTATCGGTCATTTCTTCAATTCTTATTGCAAATAGGAGATATATAAGTGCCCAAAAGGAAGTAATCATGTAGAGGTATAGGGGGATCTCTATTATGAGGTGGTTGTCCTACATTGGAAGTAGCCATTTCTTATCTCTCTAATGTGTACTATAAGATGTTCATTTCACAATAAAGAATAGTTAGAAACATTAGAATACTAGAAGAAAACAAAGAATAAATAATAACAATGTCGGTGACAATAGGAAAAGTCAAAATAAAACAAATTTAGCTAGGTCGACCTTCACTCTCCCTAAAAATGATGCTAGAAAGTTTGATGCACCTCATGAAATTCTGAGCTAACAAAGATTTATAACTTCTCAATTCACATGCAATTCTAATAATAGATCCATGATTACATGACTGGTGATGAAGCACACAAAATGTCATAAGTCAGGGCTGATCCATAGGGAGAGATGTGGGCACTAGAGCTAGGTTATTTTACTAGGTTCCAAGAGTAGGGGTGTAGGGTTTGAATTTGGGTTTGAGTTATATTAAGGTGAACAAGAAATTCAAATGAGTAAGAATAAAACATAAGGAAAACATAGACAATTATTGTTAGATAACTAAAAAAGGGATAGAAATTACTCTAAAGAAAGCAGTTGAACTAGAAATCAATGATGCAATATCAAGGGCAATCCTAATTAGCAGAAAAGAAAGCAAGCTCAAGAGATAACTAACAATAAACAGTCAACTAACATTAACTCTATTAACTAGACTAAGAAATCAAGAAAGTAATCTAATTAGACTAGCACTAGCTAGCACAAAATAATTTTGGGTTTTAATACTTAATTATAGAATTAGATCATTTGGGGTAGTGTGACTATAAACCTAGTTAAGGTCATATCACACAAACACATCCAACCAATAAACATATGACAATGAAGACATATGATCCTATTCTACTAGTTGTACATGAGTGGAATAAGATGCATATAGGGTAACTAGTCCCTATTACACCCTATACAACCTTGGGAGGCTCAATGGACCAAGGAATCAGTAGAATACCGAAGTATAGGTTTATAAGAGTGATTCTCCTAATACACTTAGTAGCAAAGGGTTGTATGGGGCATAGGAGAAGGTGTTTCTCATACTATTACCCCCATCCAACCACTTAATAGACTTATTCTAAGTTCATATAAAGAAATAAAGTTAGCTACATAGATCTCACACCTCAGGCTAGTAGAGTAGGTGGATAGGTGGGAAGAAAAATGGCAATATATAAGGATGCACTAGCTTTACTTAGCAATTTTCCCTCTCATAGGCTCCCATTCCTTCTCTTACCTATACATAAGGTGTTTTCACACATCAATAAACATCAAAAGAGAGAGAGGAAATGACAACAAATACGAATATACTATTAATAAATTAAATCAAAGTGTTTGTAGAAGTATTTTCCAACATATGTATCAAAGACACATATTTACCCCCAAACAGCTCACAAAGGGGCTTAGCTACTTCTAAAAAAAAGGAAAAATACATAAATGATGAGATTAGAGAGAAATAATCCTTGTATCTCTATGTATAAGACACCTTCTCCTTCTCTAGAAGCAACAAGCTCGAACACTTCACTCCAAGGTGGAATGACATGGAAATGGGGTGGAAAGTGGATAAACCCTAATAGGTGGTGTTTTGGAGTGAGATGTGATGAAATAGGAGTGAAATGAAGTAGGTAGGTGGTAGGTGGTGGAAATGAATGCTCAAGGGAGCTAGCCTTTGACCCCAACTACCACTATGCCTTTTTATAAGGTCTAGGGTGGGTAGGGTCAAGTGGGGGTTGCTTAGGAAAATTGGTGTAGGAAGCATTATGTTGAGGTGGTAGAACGGTTGTTCTACCACCTGCATGTCTATGGTAATTTGTAGGTGGAAAGTCCGTGGTAGTGGGGATGACCATTGGGACCAAACGTGTGTTAGATAATAACTCTAATTTTCTAGGAAATTTTCGTTTTTTTGGGGCCAAAATGGCCATTTTGGAAAATTGTTAGAATAGTTGTTCTAAGCAATTTGGTGTTGAATTCAGTGAGTTTTGTGTGTTTTGGTGGTTTTGGGGTGGTGTAATATCTCACGGAATGGTTGTTCTATGGATATAAGGGTTGTGCTGATTTTCTAGGGGATAAATCATATGCTTGATCTTTATTCTTTCAAACATGGATCATTTTGCTTCATCATGACTCTTGGACATTTGGGCTAGGTTGTAGTATTATTTTGTGGATCCTTTGACTCCTCCATGTGTGATAAAGTCCTTGAGATCTCCTCATTATCCTTTTTCTATCAAGTAGCTTCCAACATGTATAAAAACATGTGAAAAGCTTCCACAAGTGCATTTCATAATATACTAGTTATTGGAAAAAACATGCATATATAAAACATGTGAATGTGATTATAAGGAAAAAAGGAAAAAGATGGAGGCCCAATTAAGGGAACCATCACATTCCATGTTTGATAGTGAGTGTCTGATTCTATGGAACCAAGAAAAGATTCATGAGCGTCCGACACTAGTGGAGACTTATTCCCAACCCTTCTGTAACCATTATTAGAGGCATGCCCACTTTATGATTTATCCACCACATTCTCCACGGGATGCCTATGCCCATCTTTCATGGGCACTCTTCTTGTAAGATCCTACACAACTAAATTACTTTGCACCAACACTATAGTGAACATTTGCACTAATGTTTTACTTTTCCTTCTTATGTACTTGACATTAAGGACAATGCTAAATCCAAGCATTGCGAGAATGGAGCAAGGTGATTCTTTCTATATTTTTGTGAGACCATGAACCTAGATTTACCTTAATCTTCCTCTAATCTCAATTTATTTTCATAATTATGTTCATGATTAATATTTTTTACAAATTGATTAAGAGATATCTCATTTTGATTTAATTTGCATTTTAGTTTTCCTTATTTCAAGTTTCTTTGGAAGTTGGGACTTAATTGTGAATGCAAAAAAGTCTAAGGACTTTACTACAAATTATGCAAGAAAACATATAAACATATATTTCTTTCATACTAGTACTTAATTGAGACTTGAAATCAATTGGTTATGAGATGAAACTAATCTGACTACATTTGGACAACATTTTCCTTGATCTTGTAATTGCATGTACAAGTGAGGACTAATATGAAAATTTCACTGAAATTATGGAATAAATTGCAATTCATGTATAAATTAATCAAGTCCATGTTTCCTTCATAAATGTTATGTATTTGATGTATTTGAATGCTTTTGAGACTAATTGAATGAGGTCATGTTTACCCTCCTTGTCTTCGGTCTAGATAACTCATTATGTTGAGGACTGCTTTAATCTTTTAGCATTTTAACTTATATCACCAAAACTCCTCAACCCACTCTTCCATTTTACAAACAAGGGATCTACTAGTACGAGTAGTATAATCATGGAAACTTGTGTAAGATCCATGGAACTTCATGGCCATGGAATTGTGCTTGCATGTTTGTCCATGTTGGAGATGCAACTTCCTTAGTAGATCTTTGCCCTTACAAATTCTCTTTCACTATAATTCATGTAATAAATCCTTTTTTATTTCTCTTATCTACTGGAATCGCTATATTCTTTTTCCTTATGAATATATCCATGGATTTACATGGTGTTTCTTTCTATAAATAACTAAAGCACCCTATTGTTTCTTTTTTTGCCCAAATTTGCCCTAGATCTTACACAAAGGAGCTTCTTTGGGGCCTTTAGAGGGTTGTTCATGAGTTGTGGTGTTGAGTTCATGATTTTATGGAATGGGTCTTGAGTTCATATTCCATGCAAGCTCATCATATTGAGGAAGGATCTTGCATGTGCTTATATGTCTATGCATATTGAGGATCAAGCTTCCATGGGACATCCCAAACTTATTGGTTATGTTTCAAGTCTTGAACATGTAAGATCATATCTTTTATCTCTATTTTCATTATTTATCTTTACTTATTCCTGTTGGTTTAACTCCATGGTCACTAATGATGGTTTTAGCTTTCTAGAGCTTAAAATTCAACCTTTTCTCTCTCTTTGACCAAGGTGACACTTGATCTATCTAGATGGAGACTAGATGGAGCTTTTAGAGGTTGATGGTGATGTTTGATGACTAATCCACATGGCCTAGAGGAGGAGGATCCTTCCCACACGTTTTGTAGGCAGGTTGCTTACTCATGTCTTGATTTAGTCATGCATTCATAGCCTGAATAAGAGAAAATGCTAAATATCACCTTACATACCTAGATCTTGTTCTATATTCTCAAATGTTTGATTATTGTAGGTTGTTTTGCATCCTTATAAGATTATCTCTAAATTTGTTTCTTCCCTATATGTTTTAGTGTTTATTCATAATGTTAACAATGTATCTTCTTGTGGTCTTAAGGTTGAAATCCAAAATCTATGTGGGTTTCCCCCTAAAAATGACCAGTTTCTAGCTTTTGGCATCCATAATAATGGAAAATAAATTATGTGATCTTTATTTATGTATGGGTGATCATTTAGATTATATATAATACGTTTTGACAGATTTCATGCTTTTGGAAATATATTGAACATAGGTCACATACCTAGAAGTATCTCATCTAGACTTTAAAAGAATGGGTAGAAAAGCACGTCCTATGCGAAAATAGCACCCCTATATATAAATGAGTTGAAATATAGCACCCTAGATAGAAATTCAATGCCCTAATATACAGTTCTACATAGTTACCACTACTCTAAATATTTCCCTAAAGAAAAGTTATGAAGTTCAATCAATTTCAGGCCATTTCAATCAAAATAGATTACAATATCCATCATATATAAAGTTGGGGTCAAAGGACCTATAATCAACAATTCCATAATTTCAATAATAAAATAGAGAGAAAATGTCTTGTAATGAAGGATATTTCAAAATGTTTCAAGAGATATAAAATAAAATCATTAAAGAGATGTGCATCACTAAGAAAAATTAGGGTTATAGTCATAAAATATCTAAACTAAATAGGGAAGATGCATTCACATAGAATCATTATGTAATAAGTCTAAGGTCAAAGTGTTATCTCTAGTCCTTAGTTTGAATACCTATTAGTAATTGATATAAATTTAGAATTAAATCCCATTAGATTAAAAAAATCCTATAAATTGAGTTTTCTAATTAGTCCAATTACGTCTACAAATTACACTAACTTATAGATCTCATATTTCCTACCCCAAGTCATATTTTTACTTTGCATTCTAAGTTACCAATATTTTGTGATGAAATTTATAATATAAGGGTATTTCATGATTTATTAATCCTCAAATTCAATAAAAAGACTTTGATGCCCTTTGCATCACATGCCATGATTATATATGCATGCCAGGAAAACATATCACTAATACATTCTAAAACGTAGTCAGCAACACTATATAAGAGAGAGGGATAATGATGATTTTGTGTTTTAGAATTATGAACTCTCCCTCGTGTGTCTACCCTATCCGCTCTGGAAATTAAGGGAAGCGATGGTGGGCTATTTTTTCTCCATTGTGGTTACCTTTTCTTGTAGATACAAGGTTTGGTAGTCCTTCATAGAGTTTGGTTACTCATGATGGAAGAAAATCTCATTGAAATATGTACACATCTAGGGTTATGTAACACACTATATCTTGGACCCTACCCTAGAGCTTGGACATTTTAAACTTAGCCAAACAAGGATGTTTAATCTAACCCTAATGGGCCATTAGTAGGCCATATTGCATATCTCATAAAAAGAAATATCAAAAGTGGAAACAAACTTCAAATCCTTAATCTACATATCAAAATTAGCCTACATGTAAATTTTCATCTAACTTGGATAACCTTGAAAAAATTGGGTAAGTTTAGGAGAGAGAAAATGAATAAAAGCCATAAGTGATCAATAATATGATATATTACTTCAAAAGATGGAAATAAAGGCAAATTCATATTCAACACATCAAAGATAACTTGTGGGCGAAGTTTCACCAAATTTGGATAATCCTAATGTCATTAATGCATGAGGAAAGAGAAACTAAGGTTCGATTAATTAATGCATCTCAAGTCTTCAAAAGGAAAATCCAATTGCATAATTGGAATCTACATGCTTAATTGGCCTTTGTACAATATTTCATTTAGTTTGGAATAGGTGTGAACCCTTAATTATAGAAAGAGAAAAAGGAGAGTATTTTAATAAAACTTTAGTTTGATCGAATTCATATTTTGTCATACATTCATTATTTTTGGGTTTTCTAAAGTTGATTGTCATGCACACCCTTCTTTGATTTCATGTATCATCGACCGTCATATCTTCATAGAATGGTGATGTTTTCATCTCCTACCTTGAGTATGTGACCCCCCTGAATAGGAATGCTGAGAGTTTTTTGTTGATATCTCTCTCAAATATGAGTGGTGTTTGGAAACTTCTTTGCCATTGAGTTCTAGAGATGAATCTACATCAATCGAGCTATAAAAGAGAACCTAATTCACTCTCCCTATGAAATGCCTCTTTCCCCTCTCCTCTACCTCTGATCGGGAAAGTATAGACCATGATTTAGATCTTGGAACCGGATAGGTTTGGACTCAAAAGTTTCCTAAGGCTCTATGAGATGCTTCACCACACCCAATTTGGTTCGAATATAGCTTTGTGAAGCAACTTAAGATTGTTTACTTCTTCGTCGATGACATCTCGGTTCTTAAGACTTCAGTCACCTTGACCCAAATTTCTTACACGATAAGCTTCTCCATTGCCCTATGGTTAGTTTTCAATCACGTGTGTGCCCTAGTGTGCCTCAAATCATTTGGTCCTATAGTTGTGTCATGGTGCTCTCCGCCAACTCACCAGGTTGGCCTTAGTGCTTTAGCAACCCATGAATTTATTATGTTGATTTTGCTTGGTTTCTTCGGAGTCGTCTACACCAAAAGTTTGAGTGTTGCCCAACATTTTGTGATGTTTTGGTTGATTGCCCTTGCTGCTACATTTTCCAGTTGAGGGCTTGCTATGTCGAGGGTATCTCCCTTCCTTGTGTTCCTTTGAACTTGAGCATATGCTCAATGTTTTTGTGGGCACCTTGTGAGCTCATCTAGCCATTCTATTGATACAAATTGGGATCTATGCTCTGAGTCACCTCTCCCCTCTAAGTATTAGGCACTGGACATGATGTGTAAAGGTGGGGAGCGAGGGATGAATCCGGTCAGATGATTCCCTCTAATGCCCCTACTCGTGCCTCATTTTTTGTTTTTCCCTTTAGGGGTAAAATAGTATTTTAACTTGAGTTTTGGTGTTCTTGTCTGCACTTGTGAGTTTACTTTGTTAACTAAAGACCTTACTGAGACTCGCTTTTCCTTGGGCCAACTGAGCAAGTTGACTCTTGACTGCGTTCTCCCTTTCTAATGTGGCTTCTTGGTAATTTTAGATTGGTCGTTGCTTCTGAAATTCATACTAAATTACTTATAGCTCATAAAAATATAATAAAATATGTTATAGAATCAGAAAAATAAGAGCTATACAATAGTACTGATTTTGTTGCCAAAATCTGATGCTAAAATATGTGATTTTTCATGGACTTTCCTAATTAGATAATAACTTGTAAAATTCATAACCAATAATTTATAAGTAAAAAAAATAATAAAATGTGTTTTGAACTTAGAAAAAGATGAAATAAAACATGGCATGGTTTTCATAACCTAATTCATACATTAAGAAAAAGGTGGTTTTTAGGGTTTGAATAATCAAATGTGATATTGACTCAAATCTACCTATATGTTTAATAGGTTCTTTGGAGGCCTAGGCTTGGACCTAGATTGGACTTTGGTCTGTTTAGACTCTAAAGAGAGGTATGCTATATCTCGTATTACTCTATATTAAGAAATTCACCTATATTTTCTTTCTTTTGGTCTGATGGACATTAGCCTACACATTATTCTTTTCTTTTAGAAATCATGGTTCATGTAAACTACCTTATTTGTTACTTATCTTGTGATCATATTTGATATTTTTTTGGACTCATTTCATATGGTTTGTGCATGTTGGAACTCTATATGGTGGCATGTGATGTTTTTCCCCACTTGCATATGGATGTATATGTTGTCCATTAGTATGGTGGCAACCTTGTATAATCTTACTATACTTTCTACTTGCCTCTACATTACACATGTTATGTGATTCAATAGCACTGGAGTGGTGTAATTGCATTGGTTTCATTTTTGGGACGATGTGTATTTCCAGCTTGGGGCAGTATGCTCCTATTTTTGGGATGGATGTTACTCCATACTGGAGTTTCAAGGATGTGAAGCCTTGGCTCACTTTAAATTTGAGAGTTTGGCAGTGCGTCATTCTCTATCAGGTTTTATGGATGTGAAGCCTTGGTCGCCATGTCTTTATATTGGTCTAGTGTTATGTTTATCTCACATGCATGCGGGTTGTTGATGATGATTGTGGGATGTGTGCCCTACTTTTTTTTTGGAGAAGTCAGGCGGTCATCTTATTCATCTTGCCCACCTCATGCAAGCGAAATTAAAACTGGCATTACAATTATTAGACAACTGCAGGAATTGAAACATGGTAGTACTACTACCATTACATGGAGGTGCTAGACCAGTGTCCAGCACACATCTAGGGGGGGTTTTGTAATGTGTGTAGCCAATGCTCTGTTTAGAATGATACTTAGCAAGAGCGTCAGCCTGCATGTTGTTCTGTATTTCAGTGTATATAATCTCAATAGTCTCCTTCTTAATCAATTGAATACCTCGAATGATATTAGCAAAGCGAGGATAATTCTAGTACTCATCACAAATCATAATGGATGTTTGACGACAGTCAGTTATGATCACATCATTCTGCAAAACACTTCCCTCAATAATGCTAGTAGCCAATCCGATCGCCATTAGCTCCGCTTCCAGAGGAATCCTTGCCGTAACAAGCTGGCCCACTCCACTTAGCCAATTGCCATTAGAGTTAGTAATAACCATAGAAATAGCACCCTTCCCCTTTTTCCAAGTAGCATCAGTGTTGAAGCGGATGGTTTCCGGCTTGGGGTTCTCAGACCTGTTGGCTGAATGGACATCTATAAATCCCTTTGTTTTGGTAATGACAAACATTTCATTCTTGTTAATCTAACATGCTACTTGAGTGTTGCAGGAATAAGGTGGATGACAAAGCACTAGGGAATCTATATGCTTGAATGATTATAAATGTCATGAAATGTAATCAATTGTAAACTTGTACAAATATATAATGTACAAGTACTTAGACTTCATGTAAATCAAGCGTTAGATCTTCCCTAGATAAACACCACATTTAGATAGGTCATCCCCTTCAACAGTGTCACATATGCACACGCATACACACACTTAATGTCTTTATTTGAAACATTGAAACAGGGTCTATCTCAGTCGAAAAAATCTTCGACCGAGACACTCTCGGTCGACAAACTTCTCGACTGAGAAAGACCCAAGTAGCCGTTAGACACAGCTGACAAGGTAGTTGGCAGTTGGAGATAAATGTTGCAAAACACTTGATCCAAAGAGCCTGTCGGTCGACAAAACTTCGACCGAGTAGGTGTCTCGGTCGACCATTTCTCGACCGAGATGGTCTCTGACAGCAACTGCAGAATTAATTAACTAGCCGTTGTTAAAGCAACTAACTTATATCTAACGGCTAGTTAAGCACTTAGAAACCCCTAGAGAGTGTCTAGAATGTCCTTAAGCACTTGTAGGACATTCCTATAAATAGGACATGCCTTAGGACACCTAAACTCACTTGATTACACACTTGAGCAATCTTTGAGCATACATTTACATTGAGCAATCTGTTTGTGAGCAATTGAGCATATTGACAACTGGTTACTTCTTCTCTTATCTCAAATTTCGTGTTCTATAGGCTAGCATCTCCTATCCACAGCAATCACAATTCCATACACATTGGTTAGGAGATCTATACGCTTGATCTAGGCAAATCAAGCCTTGTGCTTCAAAGGATAAGTTGTAATTTCCTTTTTCCTTTCTTGTTCACTATTATTGTTTGTACTCTCCTTGCTACTCCTAGGTTGGAGGCTGCGGATTGGATAGGTTGGAAGATCTTCTTGGTGAAGAAGGGGACCTTGAACTACTTCAAGAAGGCTGGTGCAACGGGAGGTTACTTCTAAAGAGGAAGGCTACTTCAAGGGGGAGCTTGGAGTTACTTCAAGAAGGCTACCTCGGGTTGGTGCATCTACTTCAAGTGAAGGTTGTTCAAGGGGTGTAAGAAAGTATTGTATTTTGTGTAAATCCTTGTGAAGGTAATAAAATTGATACTTTCAAAATCCCGGTTGGGTAAGCAACCGGGTAGTGGACTGACAATCTTAGTATTTGCTAAGATTGGAACCACTCTAAACACTTGTCTCCTTCTTCCATTTTCAATTGTGGTTGTTTGAGTTAAATAATTGTTAAAATATTTAAAAACTCTATTCACCCCCCTCTAGTGTTTTTCAATTGGTATCAGAGCAGGCTTCAAGGAACCCTAACAAGGTCTTGAAGAATGGGTGGCGGGGTGCTTAACAACCTTAACCTTGAAGGGACACTTGTTGCTAGACCTCCAGCGTTTGATGGAACAAACTAGACATATTGGAAGAGAAGGATGCAGTTCTACTTCCAAGGCATCAATTGGGACTTATGGAGGATGGTGTCAACCCCATACGAGCTTCCTCAAACACAATATGCAGTGTGGGATGCAAATACGGTAAAGTTGGCTCAAATGAATGCCAAAGCTGTAAGCATTTTATATTGTTCAATTTCAGTAGGAGAATTTAATAGGATATCAAACTGTGACACAGCCTATGACATTTGGCATAGACTGTCCATAACTTATGAAGGTACAGTTCAAGTCAAGAATTCTAAGATTAGCATGCTTAAACAAAAGTTTGAACACTTCCGTATGGATCCAAATGAATCTATTAGTGAAATGTTTGCAAAATTCTCTTCTATTGTTAATGGTTTAAATGCCCTAGGAAAAACTATTCTTGAAGAAGATTAGGTATCAAAAATTCTTCGATCACTTCCTCCTAAATACAAGCCAAAGGTGACAGCCATTGAAGAAGCTAATGACCTCACTCGACTGAAAATGGAGCAACTCATAGGCAATCTAGAAGCTCATGAAGCAACCCTAGAAGAGGAAGAAAGAAAAGAACGTGAACTTCAGTAAGGAAAGAAGATAGATGTGGCTCTAAAAGCTTCAAAGATAATCACACCAGAAAGCGAGGAGTCAAGTGAAGAAGAAGGAGAAGAAGCCTTGATTGTCAATGGTAAGAAATATAAAAGATTTAAATCTAACAAGATTTCTAGTTCTTCTTCTTCTCCTCCTAGGTGCTTTGAGTGTGGAAAGAAAGGACATTTCAAAAATGAATGTCCTAAAGCAAAGAAAGGAAAGAAAAGCTCACACAAGAAGAAGGGAGAAAAAGCATATAAAGCTGCATGGGACGAGTCAAGTGAAAGTGAAAGCGGAGAAGAAAAGGTAGAATGTCTAATGGCAAGAGAAGATGATGAAGACTCTCAAGAGGTAAGCCTACTTGATCTTCCTAAAGAGGAGTTAATTACTAGTCTACAAGAAATTCATGATAAGTATGTTGATGTCAAGAAGAAACTAAAGAAGGTTATCAAAACAAATGACGAGCTCTATGCTAAATTAAATGATCTCTCTTCTGAAAAGAACAATATTGATCTTGAGAATTTGTCTTTAAAAACATCTTTAAATGACTGCACTAAAAAGTTACTCACTCTAGAAACAAACGTTGATCTTCTCTCTCAAGAAAAGACTGAATTGTTAGCTAAACTAAAAGATTTTCAGACTCAACCAATTCTATGTAACCATCTAGACTATGACAATGTTGTAAAAGAAAGAGACTCCCTATTATCTGATTTAGATCAAGCAAGAAAAGATGCACACACGAAGATGGATGACATTGCTAAGCTACAAAGAAACCTACATGAGTTAAGAAGAAAAGATATCCTTGACAACATTCTAAAAGCCTCCTCTAGTTTCAATGGAAGAAAGGGTTTAGGATATGCTCAAAAGAAAAATCAACCCAAAAGAACTCGGACTATGTTTGTACCTAAGAACACAATTCCTAGAAAGAGAAATGAAGTTGACTCTATTACTTGTCATTTTTGTCTACGTCTTGGACATTATTCATTTTCATGCCCTTATAAGACCAAGGATTCCTACTTAGTTTGGGTCCCAAAACCCCAAACTTAGTAGAGTTGAATGAAATTTAGTTGAGATATGATCAAATGCTCAATTTTGCAATTTATATTGTCTTATCTCAACTTAATAAAAGGTTTCATGCATTATGGTAATTTTCTGAACTACTGTACTAAAACAGAAACTTAGTCGGTCGAAGTATTGTCGACCGAAAATATAATCAGTCGAACTTTTGTCGACCGACCAGATGCCTGTAACAAATCAAAATAAACAGCAACTATTTCGGTCAAAAGTTGGTCAACCGAGCAGAATCTCTGTTTTTTCTTTGTTCTTAATTTGCAATACAACAACCTTTTCGATCGATGATTAGTCGACCGAGAAAGATGTCGGTCGAACAATTATCGACCGACTGAAGTTCTGAATCAGAATTTTTATACAGTCTGTACTTAAATGCTTCTAACCATATCAGACCATCACATGGGTACCAAAACCTACATTTTAATACAGGATTGGGTGGTCGACAGTGGATGTTCCAAACACATGATCGGAAACAAGGATGCATTTCAAACTTTTGAAGAAAAGAAGAGTGGAACAGTCACTTTTGGAGATAACGGTAAAGATAAAATCGTTGGAATAGGTAACATTGGTACAAACCTCGAAATAAAGAATGTTCTACTCGTTGATGGTTTGCACCATAACTTAATAAGTGTGAGTCAATTATGTGATAGTGGCTATGATGTTTTATTTAACAAAACCTGCTGCAAATTATTAATAGAAAACACTACAAATGTTGTCTATGAAGGAAAAAGAGTTGGAAATCTTTATATTCTTAGACCTAACTCTATGAAATCTGTAGTAGGAAAATGCTTGCTTGCAAATGAAAATACTTTACAACTATGGCATAAAAAGCTAGGACATGCTAGTTCACATGTTATCAAAAAAAGTTTGTGAAATATGATCTTGTTCGTGGTTTGCCTACTTTATCCTTTGATCAAGTTGAAAATTGTGAACCATGTACATTGGGAAAGCAAACAAAAACCTCTTTTAAACCTAAACATGTACTTAGCACCAGTAGATCTTTAGAATTAATTCATATGGATTTATTTGGACCCATGAGGACACAATCTATTGGTGGCAAAAGATATTGTTTTGTTATTGTTGATGATTATAGTAGATATACATGGGTACATTTTATTGCAACCAAAGATGATACTATTCATGTTTTTATAAAATTTTGTTCCATGATTGAAAATCTATTACAAAGCAAAATATGTATCATTAGAAGTGATCATGGTGGAGAATTTGAAAATCATGTATTTGAAGAATTTTGCACATCTCAAGGGTACACTCACAATTTTTCTGCTCCACGCACTCCACACCAAAATGGTATAGTTGAAAGGAAAAACCGATCACTACAAGAAATGGCTAGAACTATGATGCTCGAACATAACACACCCAAAACCTTTTGGGCTGAAGCTGTAAACACCGCATGCTATGTGTTAAATAGAGTAAATGTTCACTCTCATTTGAAGAAAACTCCATATGAAATAATACATTCTAAGAAACCTAGAGTTGACTATTTTCATACCTTTGGATCTACATGCTATATCTTAAATACCAAAGATGATAGAGATAAGTTTGATTCTAAATCCCACAAAGCATTCTTTTTGGGATATTCTACCTCTAGCAAAGCATTTAGAGTCTACAACACTATCTCTAGAAAAGTTGAGGAATCTATTCATGTCTCTTTTCATGAAGAGTCCAAATCAGAAAATTTAGAAATAATTGATCTTAATAATCAATTCGAAAACTTAAACATACCAAATGATAGTGAGAAAGATACTACAAACAATAACCAAGCTGAAACACAACCTATACCTAGACTTATTAAGGATCATCCTCAAGAATTAATTATTGGAAATCCAAATGATAAAGTAAAAACTCGATCTTCCTTTAAGGATGTCGCAAACATGGCTTTTGTTTCTATCATTGAACCTAAGAAGATATCTGAAGCTCTTAAAGATGATTATTGGATAATAGCAATGCAAGAAGAATTAAACCAATTCACAAAAAATGATGTATGGGATTTAGTTCCTAAACCACAAGATAAAACCATCATTGGAACTAAATGGGTTTTTAGGAATAAGCTAAATGAGGCAGGAGAAGTAATAAGGAATAAAGCTCGGTTAGTAGCACAAGGATATAATCAACAAGAAGGAATAGACTTTGATGAAACGTATGCACCAGTAGCTAGACTTGAAGCTATTAGAATGTTACTAGCTATTGCTGCACATAAAAACATCAAACTCTACCAAATGGATGTAAAAAGTGCATTTCTAAACGGAATCATTCAAGAAGAAGTATATGTTGCCCAACCACCCGGTTTTGAAATACCGGAAAAAGGTGACTATGTTTATAAACTTAAGAAAGCACTTTATGGTTTAAAACAAGCACCTAGGAACTAGTATGAAAGGCTCAAGACATATCTTTTTGATATTGGTTTTTCTATTGGAAATTCAGATTCTACCTTATTTTTCAAAACATATACATCTGATTTTCTAGTTGTTCAAATACATGTTGATGACATTATTTTTGGAGCTTCAAATGAATCGTTGTGCACACAATTTAGTGACATTATGCAAAAAGAATTTGAAATGAGCCTCATGGGTGAACTAACTTTCTTTCTTGGTTTCCAAATTAAACAAACGCCTGCCGGGATTTTTATAAGCCAAGAAAAGTATACTAAAGAACTCTTAAAACGTTTCTGGATGGATCAGTGCAAACATGCTACTACTCCAATGGCCACTTCTACTAAAATTGATAAGGATGAAAATGGGGAACCTATTGATGATTCCTTATATAGAGCCACGATTGGTAGTTTGCTTTACTTAACTGCTTCTAGACCGGACATCATGTTTTCCGTTGGTCTTTGTGCTCGATTTCAATCACAACCTATGCACTCTCATTTTCAAGCAGTTAAATGAATTCTTCGATACTTAGCCGGCACTACATGTTTTGGTTTATGGTATCCAAAAGGACAATCCTTGGATTTTAAAGCTTATACTGATGCTGATTATGCTGGTTGTCGACTTGATCGCAAGAGCACTAGTGGTGGTTGTTTCTTATTAGGGAGAGCTTTAGTATCTTAGTTTAGCAAGAAACAAAACACGGTTGCCCTTTCTACTACTAAAGCTGAATATATGGCAGCCGGATCTTGTTGTGCTCAAGTGCTTTATATGAAACAAGTATTAAACGATTATGGTTTTATTCTTTCATCTACACCTATCTTTTGTGACAACACAAGCGCTATAAACTTAGCACACAATCCTATTTTACACAGCAGAGCTAAACATATTGAAATCCGTCATCACTTTTTAAGAGATCATATTTCTAAAAATCATGTTTCCCTTCATCATGTTGATACGGAAGATCAATTGGCTGATATTTTTACAAAACCGCTTCCACTAGACCAATTCAACAAAATAAGGAAGCAATTGCTTATCACTTCTTTGGAAGATGTTTTCTTTGATATTTGTGCTTCTTAACAATGTCATTTATTTGCATCATTTTGGCTTTAATGGACATCTTTGTCATTGAATTTGTTGGGACATCTAATTAAGGGGGAGTTTTATTTTTAACGGATATCTTTTTGAAATGACAAAGGGGGAGAAATAAATATAAAACTTAGTAATTGCGCAAAACTCAATTAATGAGTTTCATAAACTCTTGGCTTTACATTGAAAGTTGCTATATTCCCTAAAGAATTGGATTTCATGTTCCATAATTCTTAGGGAATAATAAGCACACATTTTATAAACAAGAGAAGAAATTCACAAAGGTAATCTTCAGGTATGAAACTCACATGTTTTATATTTTCTTATTTTATATTTAGGAAATGTTTGTCATCTTCAAAAAGGGGGAGATTGTTGGCTAAATGGACATCTATAAATCCCTTTGTTTTGATAATGACAAACATTTCATTCTTGTTAATCTAACGTGCTACTTGAGTGTTGTAGGAATAAGGTGGATGACAAAGCACTAGGGAATCTATATGCTTGAATGATTGTAAATGTCATGAAATGTAATCAATTGTAAACTTGTACAAATATATAATGTACAAGTACTTAGACTTCATGTAAATCAAGCGTTAGATCTTCCCTAGCTAAACACCACATTTAGATAGGTCATCCCCTTCAACAGTGTCACATATGCACACTCATACACACACTTAATGTCTTTATTTGAAACATTGAAACATGGTCTATCTCGGTCGACAAAATCTTCGACCGAGACACTCTCGGTCGACAAACTTCTCGACCGAGAAAGACCCAAGTAGCCGTTAGACACAGCTGACAAGGTAGTTGGTAGTTGGAGATAAACGTTGCAAAACACTTGATCCAGAGAGCCTGTCCGTCGACAAAACTTCGACCAAGTAGGTGTCTCGGTCGACCATTTCTCGACCGAGATGGTCTCTGACAGCAACTGCAGAATTAATTAACTAGTCGTTGTTAAAGCAACTAACTTATATCTAACGGCTAGTTAAGCACTTAGAAACCTCTAGAGAGTGTCTAGAACGTCCTTAAGCACTTGTAGGACATTCCTATAAATAGGACATGCCTTAGGACACCTAAACTCACTTGATTACACACTTGAGCAATCTTTGAGCATACATTTACATTGAGCATATTGACAACTGGTTACTTCTCTCAGCTCAAATTTCGTGTTCTATAGGCTAGCATCTCCTATCCACAGCAATCACAATTCCATACACATTGGTTAGGAGATCTATACGCTTGATCTAGGCAAATCAAGCCTTGTGCTTCAAAGGATAAGTTGTAATTTCCTTTTTCCTTTCTTGTTCACTATTATTGTTTATACTCTCCTTGCTACTCCTAGGTTGGAGGCTGTGGATTAGAGAGGTTGGAAGATCTTCTTGGTGAAGAAGGGGACCTTGAACTACTTCAAGAAGGCTGGTGCAACGGGAGGTTACTTCTAAAGAGGAAGGCTACTTCAAGGGGGAGCTTGGAGTTACTTCAAGAAGGCTACCTCGGGTTGGTGCATCTACTTCAAGTGAAGGCTGTTCAAGGGGTGTAAGAAAGTATTGTATTTTGTGTAAATCCTTGTGAAGGTAATAAAATTGATACTTTGAAAATCCTGGTTGGGTAAGCAACCGGGTAGTGGACTGACAATCTTAGTATTTGCTAAGATGGGAACCACTCTAAACACTTGTCTCCTTCTTCCATTTTCAATTGTGGTTGTTTGAGTTAAATAATTGTTAAAATATTTAAAAAATCTATTCACCCCCCCTCTAGTGTTTTTCAAGACCTTCGCCTTCTTACATGTTTCGTACTGTTTTCGGCTGTGGTCCAAGCTCTGTTGTTCATCATAATCTCATGATTAGTGAGGTTGATAATATGTTGAGGATTATGTTCTCTGCCCTCGAATATCCACAGGTTTCGCTACTTCCACATGCTCCAGCAAATTATGAAGAACAGGTGTTTATGTGTATCAGGTGCCTTGATGTTTAGTCTCATCCACTGATCCAAGTTATCTACTGTCCAGAACCGATGAGAGTAATCTAGTTTTAGAATAGAATGCCACACACTTTTTACCTTAGGGAAGTCTCAGAGAGCGTGTAGGGTGGTCTCATCATCTACATTACATCTGGGGCAAGTAGCAATGGACGCCATCTTCCGACATTTCCTGTTATGATTAGTAAGAAGAGCTCCATTAGCTGCAATCCACATAAACCTTTTTATGCGCGCTGCCACCTGTGCATGCCAAATACGGTGCCAATGACCTTGCCTTTTGATTTCAGTCTCTGCTCGTATAGCGTGATATGCCGTTTTGGCAGTGTAACTTCCTCCTTCATTGAGCATCCACACCCTAATGTATTTAGCCTCTGGATCTGTAGGTGGGTTTAAGTCGTATATAGACTGTGTGACTTCAGCTGGAAACCAATGCTCTAAGAAACTACGATCCCATTGTCCCTCCATATTTACCAAGCTGCTGACTACCAAATCGTCCAACTCAGTAGGAATAGGATGCAAAGCATGGTTGCTTAACAGGCTCTCATTGGGTAGCCACTTATCATACCAAACATTAATGGAGCTGCCGCTCACAGGACACAGGTATGTGTTAGCTTCCATAAACGGTTTGGTGAGAACGACGTTGCGAGCCAGATGAGACAGGTTCTGGGCTGGACTTTGTGTGTCTTTTAAAATTTTCTTAGTCATGGCCTCACTCCAGATTGTCCCCCTTCTGCTATAGATGTCCTAGCTATTCTTCATAAGGAGTGCTTGATTCCACTCTCTCATAGATTTAATCCCAAGGCCTCCATGAATCTTCCTACTGGTAATTCGGCTCCAAGATATGAGAGGAACTCCCCTTTTGCTTCTCCCCCTATTCCATATGAATCTTCTTATTTCCCCATCAATCCTATTACATAATTGTAGGGGCAGCTTCGCTGTCTGCATTACATAAGTAGGTATAGCAGTTAAGGTGCTTTTAGCCAGGCTAACTCGTCCCGCCATAGATAAGCTCTTAGCCATCCAGGAATTTATTGTTTTAGTAACCTTTTCTAGAACTTCATTGTAGGTATCCTTGCTTACCCGGTTGTGTATGATAGGTACGCCAAGGTACTTTCCCAGATCTTGAGTTCTCTGAAGGCCACTTCTTCGACATATGATATCAGCTTCCTGCCTCGTAACACTCTTTGAAAAGAAGACTCTAGTTTTCTCAACCAAGAAAGATTGTCCAGACGCTTTTTCAAATAAGTTGAAGCACTTCATGATGGTGTTTATGTTGGATTCATTTGCTTTGGCGAAAAGGATGATATCATCCGCAAAACATAAGTGAGAAATTCTCAGACCTCCTCTTCCTAGTTGCATGGGAGTCCATTTCTTTTCTACTACTAGCTGATCAATCAGTTGGCTCAACCTCTCAATGCACAGAACAAAAATGTACGGGCTTAGAGGATCCCCCTGTCATAACCCTCTGGAAGGTTTAAACTGAGGTGTCGTCTCACCGTTCCAAGCAATTTGTGAGATACCCAACCTGATACAATTCATGATGTAACTTTGTAAGTTGGTTGGAATGCCAGTTTTCTCAATAGTATCCTGGATAAAGCCCCATGCCATCTTATCATAGGATTTGGTGAGATCTACTTTGATGGCCATTGTTTTACTTGAGTTCTTTCTTTTCATCGTATGAATAAGCTCCTGTACAACAATGATGTTATCAGAAATTTTCCTTCCAGGTACAAACGCGCTTTGTACCGGGATGACCCAATATAGGAATCCACTATTTTAGGTGTTCCACAACCACCTTAGAGCAGAGTTTAAGAATAGTGTTGTTAAGAGAAATAGGCCTGAATTGACTACGGTATACTGGTTTCTTGTCCTTCGGAATAAGCACAATGGTTGCATTACAGAGCTTGTCGTCCAGGGTGGAAGAGTTTAGAGCTTCTTGAATTGTTTTAGTAACAGACTCCTTTACATTGGACCAGTTGGATTGCAAGAATTGTGTGGTTGTTCCGTCTGGACCTGCAACCTTGAATGGGTTCATGGAGAAGAGGATATTCTCTGTTTCCTCCATTTGAACTACCCTCGTGAGGTTTTGTATTTGTGCTTCAGATATGGTTTCAAAGTTTCCTGGGATCCGCCTCATAGCTGGCTGGATGACGCTACTAGGAGTGGTGAAAAGCTTTATATAAAATTCTGTAACCAAGTTAAATACTTCCTTATTGTCAGTTACCCAACCTCCGTCAGGATGTTTGATGGCTTCACACCTATTCATTCTTGCACGTTGGTTAACATAAGCATGATAGAAACACAAATTTGTATCACCATCCTTAAGCCAATTGATGTGACTTTTTTGTTTCCAATCCTCTTCCTCCTTCTTCAACAAGTTATTCAGATCATCCTGCATAGTTAAACACAACTTATCGGTAGTATCATGATACCTGGAAGCCATATTTCTCTGAAGAGTTTCGATGTTATGTAGAAGTATGTCTTTGTTCGCACGTTTAGATTTCCACAGCTCTCCGTCCCATGTTCTTAGATGTGGGCTAGCTATTTCTAGTGCATTCTGGAAATTCAAATCCCTGCGCCATACTTTATCGAGACAAGGTTTGAAAGTCGGTTCCTTTTGCCAAGACGCTTTAGTCATGAACCGTCCATGGCAAGTCGCACGTCTAGCTATGTTGATCAGTAGGGGACAGTGATCAGATTCGACCCTCGGAAGGTGTAGCACAGAAACATTAGGGAACTTCATGATGAAATCACTATTCACTAAGACCCGATCAAGTCTACTTTGTTTCAGGCCATGAAGAAACATAAAACGTTGGCCAAAAAAGCCAATATCAGCTAAACCTTCTTGCATCATAGTAGCAGTGAAGGTTTGTGCTTCCCTGTAATTAAAAGTAAGATATCCAATCCTTTCAGCTGGGGTAATCATAGTGTTGAAATTTCCTGCAACCAACCAAGGCTCTTTATATCTATCACCTAGCTCTGCAATATGCTTCCAGATCAGACTGCGTATCTGGATATGTGGATTCGCATAGATGAAAGTAGCATAGAAGGAGTTGTTAATCCTGCAAGTCACAAACTGGCGATGGGTGTTAATAATATCAACTGTGCAAGAAGCTGCACTCCAACATACCCAAATGCCCACCGAGAAACTGGGAGCTTCTGATCTATGAGAGTTTGAGAAACCCAGTCTTTGAATAGTGTCGACTGTCTTTTCATCGTTGATTCTAGGCTCTAGAATGACAGTAACCAAGGGCCTGTGGATAGATATATACTCTTTGAGGACTCTGCACGTATCAGCTTTACCTATGCCTCTGATATTCCAGCAAAGGATCTTCATCATCTACCAACCAGAACAGAAAAAGAAGATAAAGGACCGCTTACAGGGACGTCTCTTCGTTTTCCTTGTTAACAACAGCCTTCAAGGACTCCACTACTGCTTCACAATCTTGAGCACCTCGCTGTCGGGGGCTTCTGCGTATCCCTTCGACATTCGATTTAGATAGGCCCGACCTCTTCATCCTGGTGCCACTACATTTGAATATTTTTCCAATCTTGGCCTTTTGGGAACCTTTATGCTCCTTGGGAATTCGCTGCACAATAGGTGTTTCACTTCTGTCAAAACTCTTCGGTTTAGCAATATCAGCTAACACTTCATCTTCAGCTGCTGAAAAGATCTCAACCACTTCATCAATTTCTGGGTTGGCCATGGTATGATCTTCCTTATTCTTATTGTTTTTGTCGCTCACCTGGGCCCTTCTATGGGACGTTGGGGCATTGGTTATATCTTTGAGAGCCTCTACCTTTTGTGTTGTTGTTACTATTGTATTCGTCTTTGTCTTCTTTTTCCACACTTTAGCTGTTCTAACTCCTATGTCAGTATTTGTTTCAACCACATTCTACGGGTGTCTGCTCAGCTCAATTCCTTCATCTCCATGAACTTCTGGAAGGTCCTCGTATCTGTTATTACTAGCACTTGATTTATCAGGTGGTTTACCAACCGGATCTTTCCCCTGACGTCGACGCCTGCTGCGTTGAGTCTGCCATGGTGAGTCCTCAGATTCTGCAGATCCGACATTATTCGTCTTGGCGTGCTCCACCTTCTCTTTTTTTGCTATATTCTGGGCTCTTATCAATTCACAGATTTGTGATGTGTGTCCCTCCTCCCCACACTTAGCACAGGCGTAAGGCAGTCCTTCGTATTCGACCTCATAATTAATGCGGTTGATTTGTATGTACGGTGCCAGCTGCTTCGTGGTGTCAATCTCTATAGCCAATCTAGCAAACTTGCTCCTCGTTCGCTTAATGGTATGTTCGTCTACTTTTACCAATCGACCCAGCGCCTTTCCTATACATTCGAACATGGTCTGAACATATAGATGGAGAGGTAGATTGAGAATTTTCGTCCAGCAAACAATTTTTCTCGGAAGATCATTCGACGGAATGAAGGTTGGGTTCCAGTCCCAGACTAGCAGATTACACCCGAAGACCTTCCAAGGTCCCCCCGTCATGGCCATCTCATAGTCTCGACGACATGATAGCTGTATAACAAAATGATTGAGGTCGAGCTCATAAATGTTATACTTACCAACAAGACTCCACATGGCTCGTAGACGATCTCGCAAAGTCATGTATCCAATCTGGGTTCCCATGGCTTTCACTACGAAAGCATATTACCACAGCCTTGTCAAAAACTCTTCCTCCATCGGGTCGACGATGATATCAGGCTTGTTGTCAATGAACGTTAAGGTCACCGCCTCCGGGTTCAGATGCTCCTCGAAAAGCTTATTCAGGAACAGGTCGGGAGTACCTTGCTCGGTGGGCTTACTCCCAGATCTCATGTTTTTTTATGACCAAACGTTACCATCAGTCAGTATCTCCTGTTGTTTAGCAACTTGGTTTTGCCCATGCAGCGGTGGGAATAGTTCGTTCGGGGCGCTGCTCCCGTCCATCCTACTAGCATCTTCTCCACGATCGAGGGTTTGTCTCATCCGCTTATTAGGTTCCATATGGGTTCTTCTTGAGGAGCCCTTCATACCACTGAATCGGAACTCAATCCCGATGTGTGGGAGACTGAGTTTATCTCCTCCCATGTCCTTTGAGTTCATCGCATCTGGGTCTACAAAAACCCTAGGGTTTACTGGTTGACCCCTTTCCTCCCCTCCATCTTGGCTTCTTTGCTCAGCGTTTCTCCAGTCGCTTAGTGTGGTAACAACTTCATTACTGCTGCATGCATCGACGTGACCCCCTTGGCCGTCCGCCGGCGTCTCTCGCCCCCCTTCCCCTTGATCGCCCCCTGCCGCCACACTCCCCTCGTCCGCGTCCATTCTCTTTGTCATAGAAATGTGCCCTACTTTCTATGTATGTGCTAGTATGGCACAAATTTATTTGTTTTAATGGCAAGTATCTCTTTTTGTGATTCATTTATCTTGATACCCATTTGGGTGGTACTTTGTTTTCTATTGTTTTGAATACCATTTATAAGATTTGAAAATTTTACACCCACTCCAACATATCCTTTGGGTATGTTTGGATTGGAGGTTCTATTCTTCAAATATTTAGTAGGGAGTGGATACCCACTTGGGTCCCACTCCTTACAACATGGTATCAGAGCCCATGGTAGTCACAACCTGACTATTTCAATTTTATCTCTCTAATTAGAACCCTTAACTTGGCAAGTTACCTCTAGGTGAGATATTCACCCTAGATTTGATCTATGATGGTGACATGTGCCATTTGATGCAATAAGGTTTGATTTGAGGATGAGATTAGGCTATGAGAAGGTAGTAAGATAAGGAATTCTTGTTATGGATAAATTATGACTTGCTTTTCAGATTGATTTTGTTACCATCTTTGTTTTATCTCCAATGTTTCTTACCGACAAAAAATATTTTCATTATACTACTATATGTACAAAAAAAAATAGAATTGTCGATATTTTCTTGAACTAAGTCACAATGAAGATTTTCTGAAGTATGGATAGTGAAATCCTTGAATTAGTTGGAATAGAATCTTAATCCTAGTTTTGAATAAGTGACTAGGATGGATACAAAGGTGTAGTTGACCTACCCTATGACTTTTTGGATGTTTTATATGGTTTTTAGGTTAGAGATACAAGGACCTATGATATGTGGGTAAGCCAAAATGTTGTTTAGTTTGACTTGTTAGGGGAAACCTTTTAAGGGGTGGAAAGGAGTCGGTTATTGATTTTTGAATCAATAGATTTTGAGTATGAAATCCTTTTAAGGGGTGGAGTGTTGTAACATACTAGATCTTGTACCCTACCCTAGAACTTTGACCTTTTGAACTTAGACAAACAAGGATGTTTAATATAACCCTAATGGACTATTAGTGAGTCATATGACGTATCTCATAAAATGAAATATCAAAAGTGGAAACAAACTTCAAATTCATAATCTACATATCAAAATTAGCCTATATGTCAATTTTCATCTAATTTGGATAACCTTGAAATAATTGGGTAAGTTTAGGAGGGAGAAAATGAATAAAAGCCATACATGATCAATAATATGATATATGACTTCAAAAGATGGAAATAAAGGCAAATTCATATTCAACACATCAAAAATAACTTGTGGGTGAAGTTTCACAAACTTTGAATAATCCTAATGTCATTAATGCATGAGGAAAGAGAAACTAAGGTTTGGTTAATTAATGCATATAAAGTCTTCAAAAGGTAAATCTAATTGCATAATCAAAATTTACATGCCGTAATTGGCCTCTGTGCAAGATTTCACCTAATTAGGAATAGGTTTGAACCCTTAATTGAAGAAAGAGAAAAAGAGGAAATAATTTAATAAAACTTTGGTTTGATCGGATTTATATTTGATAACACATTCATTATTTCTAAGTTTCCTAAAGTTAACTGTCATGCATGCCCTTCTTTGATTTTATGGATTACCGACTATTGGATCTTCATGGAATGGTGATGATTTTGTCTCCTACCTTGAGTAGGAGACCCGCCCTATATGAATAGGAACGCCGAGTGTTTTTCATTGATATCTCTCTCAAATCTGAGTGATTTTTTGAAAATTTATTTGCCATTGAGTTCTAGATATGAATCTACATCTATCAAGCTAAAATAGACCCTATTTCAATCTCTCTTCAAAATGCCTCTTTCCACACTCCTCTACCTCTGGCCGGGAAAGTATATACATGATTTAAATCATGAAAGTGGAGGGTTTTGGACTCGAAAGTTTCTTGAGGATCTATGAGATGCTTCACCACACCCAATTTGGTTTGAAGATATCTTTGTGAAGTAGTGCAAGATTGTTTTCTTCTCCATCGACGACATCTTAGTTCTCAAGACTTCAGTCACCTTGACCAAAATTTCTTGGATGGTAAGCTTCTCTGTTGCCCTATGGTTTGTTTTCAATTGAGTGTGTGCCCCGGTGTGCCTCGAATCATATGGTCCTATAGTTGTTTCATGGTGGTCGCCCACGACTTACCAGTTTGGCCTTTTAGTGCTTCAGCAACCCATGAACTTACTCTGTTGATTTTGTCTGGCTTCTCCGGAGTCATTTGGACCAAAAGGTTGACTGTTGCCCAACATTTTGTGATGTTTTGGTCGATTGCCCTTACTGTTGTAATTTCCGGTTGAGGGCTTGTTGTGTGATGGGTATCTCCATTCCTCATATTCCTTCAAACTCAAGCATATGCTCATTGTTTTTATGGGCACCTTGTGAGCTCGTCTAGCCGTTCTCCTAATCAAAATTGGGAACTATACTCTGAGTCACCTCGCCCCTTGAAGCATCAGGAACCAGCCATGGCATGTGAAGGTGGGGAGTGGGGGATGAATCTTGTCTGATGATTCCCTCTAATTCCTCTGGTTGTGCCTCATTTTGGTTTTTCCCTTTAGGGGTAAAATAGTATTTTAACATGAGTTTTGGTGTTATTGTCCGCACTTGTGAGTTTACTTTGTTGACTGAAGACCTTGTTGAGTTGCCTACTTTCCTTGGGCTAACTCAGCAAGTTGATTGCTGACTGGGTTCTACCATTCTAACGTGGCTTCTTGGTAATTTTTGATTGTTCTTTGCTTTTGAAATTCATAATAAATTAATTATAGCTCATAAAAATATAATAAAATATGTTACAAAATAAGAAAAATAAGAAATATCCAATAGTACTAGTTTTGTTGCCAAAATGTAATGCGAAAAATATGTGATTTGTCATGGAATTTGCTAATTAGATAATAATTTGTAAAATTCATAACTAATACTTTTTAAGTAAAAAACTATAATAAAATGTGTTTTGAACTCAGAAAAAGATGAACTAAAACATGGCATGGTTTTCATAACCTGATTTATACATTAAGAAAAAGGTGGTTTTTAGGGTTTGAATAATCAATGTGATATTGACTCAAATCTACCTATATGCTTAACAGGTTCTTTGAAGGCCTAGACTTGGACCTATATTGGACTTTGGTCTATTTAGACTCTGAAGAGAGGTATGTTGTATCCCCTATTCCTCGATATTGATCAATTCAGCTATATTTGCTTTCTTTTGGTCCAATGGACATTAGCCTACACATTATTCGTTTCTTTTGAAAATCATGGTTCATATGAACTACCTTATTTGTTACTGATCTTGTGATCATATTTGATATTCTTTTGGACTCTACTCATATGTATTGTGCATGTTGGAACTCTATATGGTGACATGTGATGTATTTTTCCCACTTGCATGTGGATGTATATGTTTTCCATTAGTATGATGGAAACCTTATATAATTTGACTATACTTTCTACTTGCCTCTACATTAAACATGCTATGTGATTTAGTAGCACTAGAGTAGTGTAATTGCATTGATTTTGTTTTTAGGTAGATGTGTATTTCCTACTTGGGGCAGTATGCTCCTATTTTTGGGATGGATGTTACCCCATACCCGAGTTTCAAGGATGTGAAGCCTTGGCTCACTTGCAACTTGATGGCACTAAGTATGTTGGTGAAAACCAATAATAACACCCTAAATTTTTCTCATTGACGCCTACTTCACAGTCACTAGAACTAACTTGAGAGATGAGGTGATCTATGGCTAAACCATGAAAGGACATCATCATATGCATCTCTCAAGGTTTTCTTCACACCAGACACTCTATCTTTGAGAAATCTATTGGAACATCAACATTTTGCACCTCTCTGATGTCCCAAAGTCTATTCCATGTGAATATATTCATCAAGTTGTATCCTCTAATCCTTTTCTTCAACAACATTTAAATGACCAATAAAAGAGGGAGGCTCCACCACTATCATCATGCCATGTCATATTGTACCTAGCTAGATCAACTTTGGTTTAGATTTCCCTCTACATGGATCCTTATGATGTACCACTACAAGTATGTTTAAGATGTTATTTTGTAACCTTATGTGAAATTGGATATAGTCAATGTTTTTATTCTGCTGCTATACTTTGGTTGTTTTGAATGTCATTTATAAGATTTGAAAATTTTACACCCTCTTTTGGGTATTTTTGGACTAAAGGTTCTATTATTCAATATTTTCATAGGGAGTGGATCCCTCTTGGGTTCCACTCCTTACAGGTTAGCTATGGCAAGGAATCTTGAGGGACTGAACAACACATATATGAAAAGGAGATATCAAAAGAAGTAGAGAATTGTCAAAAGGACAAACCATGTACAATAGTAAAGAGAAGCATGGGGGAGAGTGTAACCAGGCAACATACATATCATCCAAATCATATTTGAGTCTCTAAATAATGCCCTCGAAGAAAAATGTGATCCCATTCTAAGTGGTAGTGTGGTGAGGGCTTACGAGCGGGATGAAAGAAGAAGAACCCAATGTTCATAAGAAGGCCTATCCATGAATAGGTACCCATCATCTTGATGGATGATTTGCATGTTCAAGACATGTTATGCAAGCGAATTCATGAAGGGGACCAAATAGACATGTATTTGGATGATGATATGAGTAATATTTTCATTCTCAAGAAGTAGTTCGTGTAAAAGGAAAAAGAAGGTTTTGACATGGGAAGTTATATACATAAATTAGTGGGTGTTGGCAAAGACCATGCTCTTAAAAAACAATAAAACTCATAATTTGGAATTGTCAAGGATTTGGCAAGCTCAAAACAAAAAAAACTCTCTAAACTTGATGTTGGAGAGAGAGCCTAAACTTGATTTTCATCTTGGACATCAAGATTGCTGATGTGAAGCTAGAAGAAGCCAAAAGATAATATGGCTTTACTAAGAGGATGTGTGTATCTAGTATTCATAGGTCGGGAGGCATTTACCTATGGTAGAAGAATGTCTTGGTAGATATCATAATATATTCTCAACATCATGTGGAAAGCATTATCTCTAAGGAGGGAGGAAAGTACAAGTGGAGGGTGATAGTGTTGTATGGGTGGCCGGAACAACAAGAGAAATATCAGACATGGGATATGATGAGGAGACTGAAGGAAAATAGTGACTTGCCTATGATTTTCTTTGTGGATTTCAATCATATTGTTTCAAATGAGAAAAAATGGGGTGGGCCTCCAAAACATGATAGATGGCTATATAACTTTCGTGATGCTATTGGTGAATGCACCCTCATGGACCTTGGATTTTTTGGTTGTCCCTATACATGAGAAAAAGGTAAAAGTATGGACACGCTGGTATGTGAGAGGTTAGATAGAGCTTTGGTGATGCATGAATGGTGCTCCATGTTCTCTTACTACAAAGTTTTCCACTTAACCTTTTATAAATTTGACAATGGACCCATAGTTATTGTTGTTGATAGAAGAATCATGAAGAAAAAAAGGAGGAAAAAGTTAATTACCTTTTCACCTATGTGGGTGGATTAAAAGGGCTTCTTGGAAATGGTTAAAGCTTATTGGGATAGACTAGCCTAAGGAGGCCTTCCAGAGAAACTTATAGGCTAAGGCGAAAAGCATTCTGTTTGGGTAGAAAATTACTTTGGTGATACAAAGCATAAAATTTAAGTTGTGGAGAAGTGTCTGGGAGAGGAATAACAGATACTATCACCTTTAACAAGTGTGAAGAGCTAGCAAACAAACTTCAATTTTTGCATTAGAAAGAAGATGAATATTGGTGTGTTGGGGTCAGAGTAAATGAGATGAGGGCGGGAGATACACATATTGCATATTTCCACCATGAAGCATCTCATATAATAAAAAAGAATTAGATTGAAAGTTCCAAAAACAATCAAGGTATCCATATCACTAACGAGGATGGAATTGAGAAAAGAAATTTTGAGTCTCTTTGAAGACCTTTTCAAAACCAGTTCATTGATAAATTTTGCGGCAATAGGGAGGGGACTGATAGGGAAAGTGGATCTGAATATGAATGAACTCTTGGAAATGGAGATTACAGGAGGAAATCCTGACATATATAAAGCATAAGGATCCCAATAAGGCACCATGTCCGTTTGGACTTAAACCCATGTTTTTCTAAAAATATTGGCATGTGGTAGGGAAGGACGTGATTGATTATACTAAGGGGTGGTGGAGAGGGGAAAAAGATGTTTGAGAAATAAACCCTACCTTGGTAGTTTTTATACCCAAAGTGGAGAAAGTTGTGGAAGTTACTTAATACTGGTCGATAAGTATATGCAATGTAGTGTATAAGATTGCAGCTAAAGTAATGGAACATAAACTGAAGTCTTTTTTGAATGAGTTAGTTTTTGACAACTAAAGTGACTTTATACATGGGAGGATGATCACATACAATGATTTGGTGGCCTTTGAAGTGTTCCATAAAATAAAAAATGAAGTAAAAGGTTCCACGGGACATGTGGCTGTCAATATAGACATGCCAAAAGCTTATGAAAAAGTGGAGTTGAGATTCCATGACTATGTGCAAGAAAGGCTAGGATTTGGCAAAAGGTGGAGGTCTAAGGTCATGGAGTTAGTGTCATCGGTCAATTTTTCGTCTATCATCAATAATAGCTGGTTCAAGAAGATTGAGCCATCCCACAGACTTCACCAGGATGACCCTCTATCCCCCTATCTCTTTATTATATGTGTTGAAGTTTTCTCTACTTCTATCTAACTCTCTTTGCATGAAAATTCCATTCATAGCATAAAAGCAGTAGGAATGTTCCACGTATCTTGCATATTTTCTTTACAGATGACAACATCCTTTTTTGTATGAGCTACTCATGATGAATGCCTAAGTTAATTTTAATTAGCCAGTTCGAAAGGCATTAGGACAAAATATTAACTTATTAAAGATGGAAGTAGATTTTGGTAAAGGTGTGTCATTTCAGAGGAAACACAAATTAAAAAATCTCATGCAAGTGAGGGAGGTGGACAAGCATGCAAAGGATTTGAGACTACCAGAGGCAATTGGAAGATCAAAGAAGCAGGTTGTCAGTTATATCAAAGACACAATTTAGAGGAAAATGTAGGTTTGGAAAGAAAAATTATTCTCCAAAATGGGGAAGGAAGTGATGAGAATTTTTCAATTACCTTATGGTCTTATAGATGAAATACAAATTTATATTTTGATATTTTTGTGGGGATCAAGTGATGATAAAAGGAGGATATCATGACTGAGCTGGGCACAACTATGTAAACCCAAGAAAGCAGGTGGATTGGGGTTTAGAGACATGCACATTTCAACTAGGCAATGCTTGCAAGACAACTGTGGAGGATCTTAACAAACACAAATTCACCAGATTATAGAGTTGTGAAGGCTAGATATTTTCCAAGAACCTCAGTCTCAAAGGCTTGTCAAGGTCATAATCCAAGACTTGGAGAATCTCACTAGGTTCTAAACCAACCCTTATAGAGGGGATATAATGGAGATTACGAAATGCCACAAACATAAACATATGGAAGGATGTATGGATCATGGTAAGATGATCCATCCTGGAGATGAAACTTATGAAATGGCAAGAACTCATTCACATCATCAATCTTCTTAATTCTAAAACACCGTTATTGGGATCTTGAGATCCTCTATTCCATTTTCTCACCAACATCTATAGACAGATTATCAACACATCCATCAGTAGCTAATTACATGTGGATCAACTAGCGTGGTGATCATACCTAGAGGGGTACTTTATGATGAGGTCAGATTATTGTCTTTCACTACTAGGCAAGGTGGAATTCTAGAACAGTAGATGAGCACACATGGACAAGATATGGTAGTTCATCTAGAGAAGGTGGTGGCCCCCAAAACTAGCACACTTCTTACTAAGACTCTATACCTAGGGGATGGAAACAAAGGGAAGGCTTTGGGATAGATATTGTATACCAGAGGGAAACTACACTATCTATGTGGATGATAAGGAAACGATCATCCATATGCTCTTTGACTAATCCTACTTAGCAGAGGCATGGGTGGAAAACCTGGTGGTTTTGCAACAACAACAGCTCAGAAATATGGCAATGACTATAGTTGTACTTACACTACAAGATTTGCTCGACAAGGAGGACCTCAACATGGCTATGGCTGTTATGTGGGGATCATGGACATATATTAATGACCTAACGTTTTTTGGAAATTTTATGAAAACATTGATCCACATGATCAAGATGCATGTAGCCCTCAGTGATGATTATCACAGAAACAATCAAAAGATTAAAGAGAAGATAGTATGCCAACACCAACTGATAGCTAGGGGCATCCTCATGTGCAGGGGGAGGTCCACTTGAACTGCGATGTGGCAGTAGGGAATTATGACCAACTGGGTTTGGGTGGTGTTATATGAGAGGTGAATGGGAATGTATTAGCTATTGTGGGGGAGAATAATATCTTGAGCTGGTTGTATGCACTTGCAGAGGTTGAAGCAGTATGTGTTTCCTTAATGCAATTTAATGGAAGATAGACTCATATGAAGTTTTTTCTAACTCCTTAATAGTGGAGAAAGCATTTTTGTCAAATGGTGGAAGATGACACTTCCTATATCTCCTAGTATTTGACATCCAACAACTTGTTTTTATCTTTTTTTTTTCTATTCTTTTTTACATGTCAAGAGAGATCGTAATGTAGAGTCCCATGAAGCTTCACAACTAGCCCTAGGTGGAAATTTGTGTAGCATCTATGTCCAAGATCTCATCCCAAATAACATTATTATTCTTGAAAGTTTAGAGCAATAAAAAATATCATGGTGCTTTAAGAAAAGATATAGAGTCATGTTTGGTATCAAAAGATGTGGAAAGGTTAGAGAAAGAGAGAAGAAAAAAACTCTAGAAAAAGAGAATTTAAGGAGAGGAAGATAGGAGAGAGGGAGGTTCATTGCTAGTATTCCTTAATTATGAGGCCCTGAGGAGAGCATGCAATCAGTGAAATATGGGTATCCCAAAACTGTAATGTGAATAATAATTTTTTTATAAATATCTCTAATTTAAATAAAATCCATTAACTTCTCCTATTATTATTCTTTTCTTCTCTATTTTATTTGAGGCAACAAACATTATTCGATTATTATAAAAATTGATAACTAGCCTAATTTATGTATATAAAATTTGAAAATCCTATCAATTTCTAGTTTTATGTATGTTTTTTGGGTCATCTAATGAATTTTAGTCCTTTATGCTTATCTATATATTATTATATAATGCACATTTTGTTTCCATACTTGGAAATTAGACTCATCCTAGAGTTATCACTTTTAGGAAAGAATTTTCGTATTAACATTGCACGAGTTGCTATGTTTCACCCAATTTTAGCCAAAAGTAAAACATCCTTCATATTCCCAAATTTAACCTTAATAATTAATAATGATATAGTCAAGTGATGCACTTATTATGGTATCATTTTCTGATTATATTTATTTCTTAAAGATAAACTGATTAGGAGATTATATATAAAACCCTAATATTTGTTGGTGTTGGAAAGAGGGCTTACTACTTTTTGGTTATTGCAAGGGAATAGCTTTATGGTTGTCTGGTAGCATGTTTAATAGTCCCCAAAGTCACCTATTCCTTTTTATCATCTTATGTACATGTCCTTTGCTTTAAATCATCATATTAGGCTATAGTCTTTGATGCAAGAGAATCAGTCGTATCAACCTTTCCAACACTCATCCTTGTGCGGAGTTTTGTATTCCAATTTTTATTTTAAAGAATTGAGGAGGAAAGAGTATTTAGGAAATGTTTACAAGAAATATGGTTATAAACTATCACTTGACATTGACTAATTAGTTATATATGATTCAAGATATCAATTGTTTTTGTTAGATAAATGTTTTATTTGTTTATTACTTGTTAATTGATCGTAGGCTCATTGTATATGTAATTTTTTTATTATGTAAATACATTTAAGTGAGAATCAATTTACCCACTTAAGGTACACATGCATCCCTGGAATTTTATATATATGAGACTCAGAATATCTTTACAAATTAATAAGAATATTCATTATTTCATTGTGCATGGTATCAGACGCATGGTCAAAATAAAATCCCTCCCAACTTTTCCTCTTCTCTTTTTTTTTTGTTTCTCCTCTTCCATCCCTTAAAAACCTTCAACTTGAATGCAAAGCAACAAGCAACAAGCAACTGACAAGTTGTGGTCACCATCCACCCCTTCCATCATAGAGAAACACAAAGTTGGGCACCGCAGTCATTGGCCCATAGCCAACAACCACCACCAACACCCAGTTTTCACCAAGTGATCAACATACCAATCTCTCGGTGTAGTAGCCAGCCACCGGATGGCTATTGGAGGGCTACATACTCTGGCCTTCCTCCATTATAGCATTATGTTGGAATTGTTCCATGTGATTCCCTCCTCCCCTCCTCTTCTATTATTGTTCTTCCACATATCTAAACTAATAAAAAATAAAAAAGAGAAGAAAAAGACCTTGTACTAATTTATAAATCATCAAAAAAGAGAAGAGACACCATCTTTGTTTTCTTTTCCTCTTCATTTGGTTCCCTACCCATATAGTTGAGTGTATTTGTCTAAATTAGGGATTTATTATTATGTTGCACATTGTAGAGAATTCATTCCTATGATTATATCTTTTTCCTACCATGCCTATGTACTAGTAGTGTTTTCTTTTCTTTCTATTGTGCCATAATCCCCATTGTACCTTATTTATAGACCATGTATCTGATACTTTACTATTTACCATGGCTAAATTAAAATTATTATCTATAATGACATACCCCATGTCACTGCTACTAAACTCAATGGTGATAAATTTCATGTTTATGGATTAAGGTTGTTCAAACTTTCCTAGAGTCATGTGGGAAATTAAAATAAAAAAAATGTACCTAACAAACCCTGTGAGGCATGGATCATGAGAAATATCATCTGCTCTCTTATCTTTGGGGATGTATGGAGCCTATTGTGGTTGTTAAATATATGTGTCATAGACATGTCAAACTCATATCGAAAGAAAATGAAGAAGTTTTACACATAGGAGGACAACTACACCTGGCTATACAATTCTATAAACAATATGTATATTGTATATCAATGTGATTGTTCCCTATCCAAATTATTTGATTCCATAAAAGCACATGTAAATCAAGTAAATTTCTTCTCACCCACAATGCCTATCGAAGTTACCAAGGAAAGAGATACCCTTACTACCGGGTGATTCCTTAGTAGTGTTCATCCCAGGTACATTATCAAGTGATAACTTCTTCTTATCAGAAACACCATCTTGTCCATGGCTTAGCCTTATGCCCACCTATCACATCCCAAGATGACTACTAATATGATCCCTCTTGATGAAGTATTTGAAGCCCAAACTGCAATGGAAGTTTCTTCCAGGGGCCCTGGATGGGTCTGTGGAACTCATGTTGGCCCATGATCAATATACAAATATTATGGAAAGTTAGGCCATGTTGAGTATGTATGGAATTCCAAACATGTACACCTTCCCATTTTGAATAAGGTGTGAAAGAAGTTCTGCACTGTTGCTCAAGCCTTCGGACCACTCATTGGCCAAATTCCTTTAAATACCACTGTGGTTTCTAACCCGAATGGACAACCCACACATGCTTAACTAATGAAGGAGGAGTATTATGACTTCGGCAAAGTACACACTATTACAATGACTCTCTCCTTTACAACATCATAGAATCTTTCTCCCCTAAATGGCATATTGGTGACCCACCCACTGTGACACCTCCAACCCATGTAACTTATTTTCAAAATAATCCAGGGTCCTCTATGATTGTTTTTCATTCTAATTGGATGGTACCTTTAGGTGCTACCCAACACACGATCAATATACCACGTCTACTTATTCTTTTATCAATATTTCACTATCACCTTGGCAGATAGTTCAGTTAGACATGTCACTAAATATGACACTATTCCACTTTATTCTATATTAAAATTATCCATTGTTCACTTTATTCCCAACATAATATATAATCTGATGTCAAGAGCTAAGCTTGTTGATTCCCTTTGCTTCGTTGTAACTTTTAGACCTACTAGTTTTGTTCTATAAGAGTAACATATGATGATGATTGTCAGGGGTTATGCTCTAGTGACCTCCACTCCACCCCTCTACTACTTCTCCACCACTCTACTACCTCATACTAGTGCTCTTTTTGTAATCTCACCTATCTACATGCACCTTCTCTTTGGCCACCCTTCATTGGACAAGCTAAAGATATTAGATAAATTTCTTTCTAATTGTTCATCTATTTTATGTGATGTTTGTCAAATGGAAAAATACCATCATGTATCTTGACCATCTCTTTTTATTGAGTAGTCTTTGAAACGTTTTGACTTGATACATAGTGTTGTATTTGGTCTCAGACTAGTTACAATGAATTTAAATATTTTCTCATGTTTGTAGATGATTTCTCCCAATTAACATGCCTTTATCTCCTTTAAAAACATGAATTTTTTTTCTCCTAGTCCCTATCTTCCATAAAATGACTTCTTTGTAGTTTTCTATACCCATTTAGATACTACACACTAATAATATCCTTGAACATAGTCAAAACATACTTTCATCTTTTTTTGGGATACAAGGATCATCCATCAACATTATTGTACACTCCCCTCATAACAACACATGATATCATAGAACATAAAAATGGTCATCTTCTTGATATTACACACTCTCTTACCATTCATACAAATATATTGAAAAATTTGTGGATGGACATTGTCCTCATAGTTTGTTTTTTATCAACTAACAATCATTCCTGGTTCTCCAAAAGTGAACACTTGTTTCCATTTTTTATCTACACGATGAACCAATTAATTTACCACCTCAAGTTTTTTGAATATTTTTCCCTCGTTCACAAGTTTTACCCTAAGGCCGATAAATTATTCTGTTACACAATAAGAATAGTTTTTCTACGATACCCTTACTTCTGAAAAGGTTACAAATGTCTTGACCCCAAAACTAGTCATATCTATATCTTTTTTTGACACCGTATCTATATCTTTTTTGATGTAACTTCCCATGAGGATAAATTTTTCTTCTATTTGTTGCCCTCACCCTCTACACCCACATAGGACGTGGTCTCCCCTTTTGAAACCTTTTTCCTCCAAGCCCATTATCATCACCTCAAGAACTTGAACAACACATGGAAATTGGTCCCTAACCAGCAACCCCAAAATTGTCATATCTTCTAGATTAGTCTGACTTTCCAATCATGATTCGCAAAGGTAAATTCTCCTACACTATTAAACATCCAGTTTCTAACACATTTTTCTTATCTCACCTCTCCTCAACAACCTCATTTTTGCTACTATTTCAAATACCACCTTTACTCCTAAACATCCAATCGATGCATTGAAACACCAGGGGTGGAAATCTTCCACACTTGAGGAGATGAGAGCTCTACATGATAGTCATACCTAGGATCTAGTTAATCCTCTACCAAGTAGGATCATTGTTGGCTATCATTGGGTATTATCAGCTAAAAATCACTTTGAAGGCTCCATCGAGAGATGAAAGGATCATCTAGATGCAAAGGGGTTTATTTAAAACTTTGTTGTGGATCATTTTGAGATCTTTTCTCATGTAACATGAATTTCTTTGGTCTTCATCATTATTTCTTTGGAAAGTCATTTTTATTGATCATACTTTCAATTATATATCATGCGTGATTTTTTAAATGGATATCATCTAGAAGGGGTCTATATGAAACAACCTTGTAGCTTTTGGGGGGGGGGGAGTGTTGGGTCTTCTCATAAAAGTTGTATCCTTAGAATATTACTCTATGGAATTAAGAAATAACCACGAGACTAATCCAATAAACTCAACACAATACTTGAAAATTTGGATTTTTAGCAATCCGCCACTTATGATTCACTATTCTCATCAAAATCTCAATGAAAACACATTTTTCATGCCATCTATATGACAATGTTGTGATCACCAATAGTGATAATATTGGTATTAGAAAATTGAAATAGTCTCTACAAGCCCATTTCCACACAAAGGATTTGAGAAACATGTATTATTTCCTTGGGATAGAATTCCTTATATCATCCACATGAATCAACTTATCCCATAGGCATTATATGTTAGATATACTTCAAGGGATTGGTATGAAAAATGATAAACCTATCTCCACTCCCATGGATTATCATACCAATGCTTCCCTTGAGGGGGAGTTATCTATGGATCTAGAAAAGTATCATCAAGTGGTTGGGAAATTGATTTATTTAAAAATTACCTGACCTAACATTACCTGTGATGTGGAAGATGGCAATCAACAAATGAGTGATCCTCACCAACAACACTAATGAATCATTAAATATATTCTTTACTATCTCAAAAGTGCCCCACGAATAGGACTATTCTAAAAATGGTCTAAAGAGAATATCATTATTGTTTCTAGTATGCTAATGCAGATTGGACAAGAGATTCCAAAGATCATTGGTCCACCTATGACTTTATATTATGTTAGGAGATAATCCTATGACCTAGAGAAGCAAAAATCAATAATTAGTTGCTTGCTCAAGCATTGAAGAAGGATATCGTACACAATGACCCACACATGTTGTGACCTTCAATAGGTTTGATCTATTTGAACTGAGTTTGGCATTCCTATTCAAACTCCATTTCTCCAAAATTGTGAAAACAAGGCCGCTACCCATATTTCCAATAATCTAGTATTCTATGAATGTACAAAACATATCAAAATAGATCTTCATTTTGTACATGACCTTATTCAAGCTAAGAAGATTGTGACTCGTCACATTTGGATCAGTGATTGAATTTTTGATATCTTGACCGAAACACATCCTGCATCACTTTTTTTGTATATGGGTGGCAAGGTGGGACTAAAAAATCTCTACTATCTGTCTTGAGGGGGTGTTGTTAGAATAAGTGGTTTATTTGTTGATTACTTGTCAATTGGGCTTAGGCCCATTAAAATATGTAATTCAGGTTATCATGTATGTACATTTAGGTGAGGATATATTTACCCACTTAGGTGGACCCATGTATCTTTATGCTCCTATTTATAGGAGAACCAAAATATCTTTATATCTTAATAAAAATGTTGTTATTTTATTCTATAGTTTCTAAGAAATTGATAATCAAACTAATAGATTCATTTCTTTATTGGTATGAATATAGTGTTAAATTTTAAAAAATAAGGGAGAGAAATAGTCTCTTGATTACTCTAAGTAGTCATTTATTGAATTATATATTATCTTCAACTTATGTTAAAATACTCCAGATATAATCAATATTTGGAAACTAACCAATTTCATGTATTTCTCACTATGATTATAATTTTCTATATTAACAAATTAAGAAAAAAATATTTTCCTTATTTCAAACCATGACTATTATTTAACATATTTTCACCTAAATAATGATAAGAAATTATCCAATTAATTTTAGGTACATAAGTAATGTGAATTAATATGATGTTGGATGTAAATCATATACTTCAACTATTTAATTATATTCATCTATATGTATTATAGTGTATTAATGAATCATGTTGCATATTAGAATACCATTGGGCTAAGAATCATCTATCTCTTAGTCTTATTTTCACTCCAATCAGGTTGTTATAATCACATGGACAACATTACCTAAGTTTCATTATGTTATAATCTAAAGATTTTAGACTTATATTTTCCTTCCTATCATGTTATAGACTCTAGTATTTCCTTTTGTAAGAACTATCTTTAAATTCAATCATATTTAAGTTTGTGTAAATGTTATTATTATTTGTGATATATTCCATGTTTGTCTAATCCCCTTAATTCCACGAGTTATATATGACCCATACTTTCTTCTATTGTGTGCATGTGTGATAAGGGGGGTGTTACAATCTATTTGTAGGGAGACAAAGTTCCCATACTTAGACACTTTAGCAAGCTCTATGGTAGTCAGATCGATTGTATTTGTCTTAGGATATTCATATCAATCCTAAGATAATTACTATGACCCGCAGACATGGAATTTGGCATTATGGAGTGTAATTTTTAGGTATGAGCCAAGCAGTTTTAAGGTAGATAAATAAAGGAGGATAAGACAAGTAGTTTATGAACGGGTCTTGTAAGATGTTAAATTTACACTTATATAACATCTTTAATGAATGAAAAGTATTTATGACAAGTGATTATTTGATTTTAAAGTTGTTTAGAGGATGAATTATTGGTTTTTCTACATCTACTTAATTTCAAATATGGTATATATAATTTCAAATTTGAAATGCGTCCTATAATGACTACTTTGAAATTCTAACACTTAGATTATGTTAAGAAATTATTACATTGGTTGGCCATATCTTTTGTGGTCCTTGACTTCAAGAGTATAGGATGTGTTCCTAGTTTGGCTAATAGGGAGGCATAGGTATAGAATAATTACTATTTAAAATGAATAACAAGAATTTACATTTATCATCTTGTAACATCTGTTTTGGAAGGATTATTTTTGAGATACTTGTAGCTCTTATCTATTATTTATGTATTGTTGGAGAGTAAACATATAGCTAAAAATTGATAAAATTTAGTACTTTTGTGCTAATTAGCATGTTCATATAATATTTTGATTATTTGTGCTAGAATAAGATGTTAGACTTGTAAACTAATACCTCCTTAATTCTAGTAAGTTCAATATGCCTAATTTACTATTGAAACATGCTTATGTAGCTAGAGTGTAAGTTTGCTGTTGGGGATCTAGATGAGTAAAATGATTTTTCTCCATTATCATTAAGTATAAATTCATCTAACTGAGAGTTCATTCTAGAGAACATGAAAATAGAAACTACTTTGATTATATTTGTTTATGTACTCTTGCCTTATCAAGTGTGGTTCTATACTATGTTTATTTTGCCTCCCTTGAACTAGTAACAAAACTTTATCTAGTAAGGAATGGCACAAGAGGTCAAGAAGACATCTCCTGAAAAAGGGAACCACATTCAAATCCCTAAATCTATCTTAATCTACCACCATCATGGGTGTTCGTCCTCCTCCATGGGTGTGCGAGAGGGGTAAGAGTAATCCTTTCTTAATCACATACTAAGTAATATGTTGTAATCTGAAATATATATGAACATAATATTCAATTTAGTTTAAATGATTAGAATGATGTTGGATAGTTCAATAAAATAAAAAACATGGCAGATGAATCAATATGCCAATTTTATTTGATTGGGGTTTGATTATAAGGTTTTATATGAAAGCAAAAAACTTGGATATATTTCTTATTTACTATTTTAATCATGTTTGTCTTGAGACACTATTTAGGTTTAGAGATTGTCACTAATGATTATCATTTGTTCTATCACTTTGTATTTGGTGTCTTAATGCTCTCTACAGATGATGGTATATCTGCCTTAAAAGGAAAAGCCTTATATAAGAGATTTGCAAGTAGGGAAAATATTGAAAACGTTAGATGTAGTGGGGTTATCACTTTTAGGACATTTCTAGAATAATCTACCAATGATGTGACTTGAGATCAGTATCTCCTTCCTACCTCCACCCACTGCCATGAGATTCAATGAAACTGATAATTGTCGCAACATACTATCAATAGTATTATCATGTTATTTTCATAATGTATCCATTATCTCTTGACTTTTGATCCTACACCTACATATGCCCCATCCACTACTTATGTCATCTTCAATATGTGGAACGTTTGAAATAGATCTCATCCTAAGTATTTTAAATATTTTATTAAGGTTGGAGGGTAACATCTACCCACTTTATTTTCCCTACTTCTACTATGCCACTAGGGGTGTAAATAGGTAAGATATGGTGTGGGTATGAATAAATTCATAACCACATTTATTTAAGTTTTTTGGTATGGTTTTCGTGGTATATACATGTTCTCTCCAACATCATACCCACACCACTGCCATACCATTGAAACTTGGGTACATGAAATGATTACATGAATATGTATGTTATCCTTAATAAATGGTAGAAAACTAATTATAGCATTGAGATTTAAAACAAGGTCTTTCACCCAAGATATCAAATAAATCTCAATACATCACCCTTGTACTTGGGTTAAGGACTACAATATTTTATATATATCATTATATAATTAGATATGGTAACATATATGTACAACACAATTAATTATTGAGTGATTTAAAGTTACATTGATCATTGTAAAATAGATAATAATATGCTATTAATTTAGTTAAATGATATATTCATTCAAAAATCAAAATTTTGATACTAACATGTATGTTATATGTATATTATTATGTATATGAATGTGAATATGTGTATTATACTATACATATATGTATATGTATATGTAAAGATATATATATATATATATATATATAGAGAGAGAGAGAGAGAGAGAGAGAGAAAGAGAGAAAGATTCCCCTTTTCTCTCACAACCTATAGCGGGTATGGGTACTATATATATATATATATATATATATATATATATATATATACTTACTTTATATTAATGAGAAAACTTCTCTCAGATAACCTCCCCCAGTCAGCATGTTATGTCATTTGAAGGGGAAATGAAGAATGAGATATGGGTCCCTTCATGAGGGGACTATGTGCTTGACCATTGTGCCACTTCTCACCTACTAAATATATGTATATGTTAATATATAAGTATATATTTGTCTAGAGTAGCCCGAATGGTAAGAGCTCAGTAAGTCCAAATGAAAGATTGGGGTTTGAACCACACTGAATACACTTTGCGAATGGAAACCCACATTAATTTGGCACAAGAAGGGGGTGATTGGACCACACCCTCTCATGCCTTGAGAGTTTACCATGTCAGGCTCGCCCGGGATAGGTTCTCACGGTCATATATATATATATATATATACATATATATATATATATATATACATATATATATATATATATATATATATATATAAAGTGTATGTATATGCATACATATATGTATATGTATATGTGTATGTATATGAATATGTGTGCATATATCTACATGTATACATATATGTATATGTCTATGTATACAATGCATATCTGTATATCTATGTGTATATGTCTATGTATATGCATATGTATATGGGTATGTATATGTATATACATATGTGTGTGTAAATATGCATATCGGTATGTTTATATGTATACACATAAATGTCTTCTTCTATATATATGTATATGTATATGTATATACACATCTATATCAATATGCATATGCATATGTAAACAAGTTGTGGAGTAATATATACTAATGTTTGTGGAGATGTACATGTGTATATGTATATATGCACATTTATGTTTATATGTCTACTTGTAGTGTGGGTATGAACATATTATAAATTATATTTTGCAAGTGTATACATGGATAACCGTTTGTCTATTTGCATATATGTCTTTACTTTTGTGTGCATTTGTTATATATGCATGTATATCAATATGTATACGTTTAGGCATGTATACATGTATATGTGTATGTGTTTGTATTTGTAAATGAGATATTTTTTACACATGTGTGTGCATATATGCTTGCAGTTAAACATGTACGTATATATTAGGGCTGTAAATGGATATGGGTATACCCGCATACCCTAAAACCCATACCCTCTAAACATATCATGGGTATAAAATTTTATAACCATGTAAGCACTTACCCTTATACCCTTCTAGCCGCCTCTTATAGGGTAAGGTTATGGTTATGTATATACCCATACCATGTAAAGCTCATATATCCATTTAATTATATTTCTTGTGAATACTTTATATTAGAATATAACTAGGCATATTATATGACTTACATCTAGAAAGTATAAGTACATTACAATAGCAAATATTTATGTTACAAAGTAATGATCCATATTGTAGCGTTCACATCTTGTAAATATAAGTACCTTGTAGTAGTAGTTTAGTAGTCCAATTAAACACTCAATCAATTGATAGCTTAGTATCATAATGTTCAAGGTGTTGGACCGATTGATTAGAGTATCAGATTGATTGAAACTGCAATTGATTGATTTGCATAGTCTGCTGCCTCAACCGATTGGCTCTCGGGGTTGAACTGATCGGCTCAGATTGGTGAACCGATCGACTCAACTGGTGAGACGATTGACTCATGTATCAATGAGATGATCGACTCAATTGGTGAACCGATCGATTCGTGTGACCAACCGAGATCGTTTGGAAAGTCAGAAGACTATTTTGCAAATACAATTTGTTTCACTTGTACAAATTCAATTTGGACAAGGATTAATATTTGATTAATCGGAAACAAATTTGAAAATCAATTTGAGTTGGATCAGGATCACGAACTGATCAGCTCAGGCATGAGCCGATCATCTCAGAGCTCCAGACGATCGGCTCAGGTCCCAAACGATCGGCTGAGGGCCCAAAATAATCATTTTAGGGTGTGAAATGATCATTTCAGCTAGCACAGATTGATTGTTTTATGGAAAATCTTGAACCCTTCTACTCCTGCTTTAATCCCACATTACTCGGGGTAGAGAACCCTATCCCATGACCCTCCTATATATATAGTGGTAGTGGGGGCTTCTAATGAACAACAACTCAGAACACCAGTTGCTCTGCAAAGTTGTCGTTCTCTCTAGTTTTGGTAACTGAGAGAGCTCGAGCAAGTAATACCCGATAAGGGAGGCACAACAAGGGAAAGACAACTGCAGAAAATCAACTAGTTGCAGGAGAGTGTATCGGTGACTAGTACGTTGAGAGAAGGGTGTGAATCCTTCTGATTCCTTTTGGGACAAGGAGATCGGAGTTCCAGGTGGTCTGTGTGAACTACTTCAGAGGTGGGAGACTTCTGCCATTCGGAGGATAGTTGTCAATCCCGACAGTCTCGGTGAGACCAGGAGCTGCACAGACACCGTCCAAGACCGGAGGTGAAGACCGCGCAAGCCACGAGGTAACGTTGCGGAGCTAGCCTCAGGACAAGGTATGTCTCTACAAACCTTCCTTCCTATTGTATAGACGTTGACACGATTCCTTTATTCTGGGTTTGGGAGAAGAAAATTTTTGTTTCCATTGCCTTCTCTATCTCCCCTAAAACCCAACAGTGGTATCAGAGCCACATCAACTGCTCTATACTTTAGGATTATCGATGTGATCAATTTTGGTTCGTCACCTTTAATTATTTCATACGATGCAAATAATGATGGCTTTATGCATGTCCAATCTTAAATCAACAAATCCTAATATACATATATGATATGTAATATGAATGCACTCGATACGCATCACGCTTAAATGAGTTTTGTGGTGGATGTATAGTGTAGTTATGGCCAATAAACCCTATATATGTGCTTGGCTGTATGTGGTTTCTTGCATCTCAGTCTGCGCACTGATTCCCTACCTCCTTATTCCTGATGTATCTCGAGATAACTCGAGATTTCTTTCCTACCTTTTCTCCCCCCCCGAATGTAACTCAGGGTTTCCCAATTCAAATGTAAAATAGGATAGATCTTTTATTTCCTATTATGTCAAAGAACGGAGGACAACCTGACGACAATTGAGATGATCGGTTCAAGGCACAGATGACCGGTTTGAGGAGCGAGATGATCAGGTGGCGGCCATGAGGAGATGCACGATGACCAGGTGAACCGATCGGTTGGAGGAGCCAACCGATCGGCTGGTGGCACCCAGACGACCGGCCAGGGCGAGTAGTTCATTCATGTGATGAGTTGATCAACTCGGATGGCTATATCACTTCATCATGGATAGGTTGCATGTGATGTAGACCTAGATGACCATCATTCCTCTTGGCTCGAGGAATCACATTAGGATGGTCATAATCATTGCTTTTATCATTTCCTATGTTTTCTATGGGATATAGCATGTATATGATACATACTATGTATTGTGGTGATTGGATATGTATATGTACCTATAAAACCAAATCCCTCATTAAATATTAAATTTTTAGATGCCTTCCAAATGTGACACACGTGAAATGCTTGATCAGCCAAGTGTGGGCACACCCTAGCGTGGTACATCGTGGAAGCATGAAGGATGGATATGTGGGTCTGCCCTAGCAGGGTGCATATTCATCGTGTTGGCTTTGGGTCAGACTTAACAAGGTGACCTAGATAGCATCTAGCACCTTGAGGCATGGAGGTGATCATGGCAAGGAGTTGTGCATGACATCTTTCAAGAGTTGCATATGATGCAATTGGCAAGAGTTGCCTACCTGGAAGATCTAAGTTGTGGGTAACAGCCGTAGCTGGTCCATGACTCAGAGGATTTCAGGATCTTGACCCACTAGAAGATTGTACGCTGCAATCTTCCGAATTGATGGTGAGGGCTATCAATTTGAACAAAAATAGTGGGAGCGATAATTAATTAAAGTCCTAATTATATCGTCAACCTTTTAAATCAATCAAATAAGTCAAAAGTGAGTTTTGGACTAAATTGCATATATTTCCTTCTGTAGTTCAAATGACAACAAAAAACAATCACTTTTCATTGTGATCGGTCCTTGAAAAGGACAAGCTGAATGGGACTAACTTCCATGATTGGTTTAGGACATTGAGAATTGTTCTCACTCAAGAGAGAAAGCTCTATGTCTTGGATACTCCAATTCCAGAGGAACCTACTCCTACCGCACCAAAGGCAGAAAGGGATGCTTATAAGAAGCATTCTTATGATGCCATTGATGCAAAGTGCTTGATGTTGTGCTCCATGAACCACAAATTGCAGAGACAATATGAGAACATGGGTGTCATTGAGATGATTCAACATCTCAAGAACATGTATGAAGATCAAGCATGACAAGAGAGATATGATGTCTCCAGGGCATTGGTCAAGTGCGTCAAGACAGAAGGAGATCCAGTTGGTCCTCACACGCTCAAGATGATTGGGTATGTGGAGAACCTGACGAGACTGGGATTTGCCCTGAGCCAAGAGTTGGCTACTGATGTGATACTGCAATCGTTGCCAGAATCCTACAGTCAGTTTGTGATGAACTACAACACGAACAACTTTGACAAGCTGTTGACAGAGTTGTTGGGCATGTTGAGGACAGCTGAGACATAAATGAAGAAGGACAAGCCTAAGTCTGTGATGATGATCAGTAGCAAGAAAGGCAAGTCCAAGCACAAGGGAAAGGGCAAGGCTAAGAAAGGTTTTGATGCTATCCAGTAGCCCAAGTCGTCTTCAACTCTCAAGGCTAAGGGAGGCATGACCAAGAGAGGCAATTGCCACCATTGTCAAAAGCTAGGACATTGGAGAAGGAATTGTCCACTCTATCTGGAAGAACTAAAGAAAAGGAGGCGACAGACGTCTCCACCTGAAGGTGTCATGAAATAAACTTGTAACACTTTTTGAGGTATATGATACCAAGATATAAAGTGTAAAGCACTCAATTAATGGGGAAAATGTTGCCTCCATAGATAGGAGTACTTTAGTTTATTTTCATCCTTAAAGGCATGTAATAGAGTTATGAACTGCTATTCGCCAATAGATAGAAACACATTATTTTTGCATATTGTATGACAATAATGGTAATTAATAATGTTGATGTTTCAATTTCAAAGATATGATCTTTATGGAAATGCCTTATTTATCTTGTGTTACTTGGTATGCATAAGATAAAATGATACCTAAAAGTTATTGATAACTCAAACAATCAAATTAGCATAAATCATGAGAAATTCATTTCTAGTTTCCATATGATGGATAAATCTAGACTCTTTTGGTTAGAGAACCAGTAAGAGACATGAATCTCTTAGACATGATTAATCAATCTTCACTAAGGTTGTGGGAGAATGATTAGGTATAATACATGAGATGTATTTACATACCTATTAGAGTTAATGATAATACTTCAAACGGTGTTTAGAGAAATACCAATATGAATACCTTGAAGTGTTCAAGAATATCATAAATGAAGTACGAATTTGGTAAAGTGTTAATTCTTGATGAGATCAATGAATGAAGTACTTGAACCAAATGTTTGATGACCTTATGAGTGATTATGATAGTGTATCATAGTGAGCTCGTGACTAAGGCATGGTGATGTCTAAATCAAAAGGAGTCATACTCTAAGGAGTTACTTCTTAAATAAATAATACCCCACACTAATAAAAGACATTAAGAATCACAAAGGGTTGTGAGTTCTTATATCCTTGACAAATACACCTCGATTATCTATATGATGAGTTGATCATATGATGAGTCAACTATCTAGATGAATACGAGGAATCAAATTTTGAGTTATGGCTTATGACCATTACATCCTAAATGACTTCCATGTGAACCATAAGGTATGACCTTTATGGTAGCACCCATTGGGACGAAATCCATAAGTGTGAATGAGTCTTAAGCGTTAAGACACATGGATAACATTTGAGAAGGATGATGCTTGTTAATTGCAACTTAATGACTAAGAGATTTGGCATACGGATACTAAAACCACATTCCTATAAGGAATAAAATAAGGATGTGTACGTGACACAACCTATAAGGTTTATGAATCCATTAATGCAAATAAAATCTATAAGTTACAATGGACTAATCAATGTGATTGATTGAGTACAAGCAACTCAGAACTTGGATCCTCACTTTGATGATATGGTCAAAGGGTTTGACTGATATGTCAAAGATAAAGAAGGGATCTGTGATTTAGTGGGAGTGTATTTGCATTCCACATGTCGATGAGGAATGAGATGTTCTAGAATGGAAATCCAAAGTGGAAATTATCTTTAAGGAAGATAGAGATGTTTCCTATGTAATAGGAATAGAGATCTATAGAGATAGTTCTCAAAAAACCTCTTGACCTAAAAGATAAAGCATACATTGGCAGTCTATACTGAAGGGTTCAGTGTACACAGATTCAGTGGGAGAAAACTTGTCCATGTTTTATGGAGTTAGTATCCCAAGGCCAAGTGTCCAATTCTTATGAAGAATGGAAACACTAAGAATAGATATGGATCTATCATGTATGTAATTATCCCATTATCTTGCATGTATGGACATAGCAAGAATAAAATGCATTCATCATCTTGTATGTAGGACATGATAATATGATGTGCTCATCCTGATAACTCATATGTGGCCATGATGAGTGGATGTCTGTCTAGTTCCAGTAAGGGTTACTAGAATACCATAAGAACTTGATAAGTACTAGTTCTATGAAATAAGGAAGGGTTCATTGTAAAGAGTTACACTGATGTGAACTTCTGAAAAGGACAAAAAATTAATCGCAAAATATATATGGGATATATAAAAGTGAATGTTTGTTGATAAATGGAAATGTTCCATTTAAGCTGTTTTAGGAGGAAATGTCAAGTATCTGTGTGTTAGAGAACAACAGTGGATACTATATGGATCTAGGAGTTCATAGAGATGAACTTATAGATATTCCGGTCATTGATGACAAGTTAGGAGCACTTGGTCAAGCAATGTGGCTAAATGTTAGCAAAGGAATACTAGATCACATATTATGGCAACTCCATCTCGTACGTGTGACGTACAGTGAAGAGAGACATGCAGTTAATACCAACTTTGGCAAGGTGTTTCCATAACTCACTATGTTAGCACTAGAGAAAAGTAACATGTGGGACATTTTTGAAGATCACTATGAATATGATTCAAGGGTGATTGGCTCGCAGTGCAAGTGGGAGTCTGTTGGTATGTATGCCCTGAGAGCCAATCATGGGATGATTGGTGGGATACATTAAGATTTATTTGATAAAGATCAAAGGAAAGGTTTCAATTCTTTCTGGTTCTATCATATGAGATAATGATAGAATAAATTGAATGTCTAGAGAATGACAATACTCAATGACATATGCTTTCAGGTTCAGGACTTGAACGATGAGATCATATGAATGCTAAGAGTTTGTACATTCTTATTATGTCCCTAGTCAGATGTCATCGTGGAAGGTAGATAGACAACAATGACACACAAGACTAGATTGTGGTGTTGGTTGATGACAGAATCTTGTTAGTCATGATATGGAGATATCAAACCAAACACATAGGTACTTGTTAGAGAACAAGTGTACCGGACAGACCCACAGTGAGTTTGAAACATGGAACCATGACATGGTAGTCACATTGAATTCTCACAATGATGGCGGTGAATGTCATTCTTTGACTTGAAATCACTACACTCAACACATGTCGTTGGGTACACTTTGACATCATCAAACGCAGTCCTGAAACATGGGTTGTTATAAAGGTGATGATTGGATGGATTTGACACATGGGGCTTTTGAGGGGTGAGTGATAGATATGGGATTTGTCCCTCCTGAGGGATTTTGATATCCATGACTACTTGATGAGTAGGATTGAGATAGGTGTGCACACATGTGTGAATCAATATCTGATATTGATACCATACATATCTCCTCCAATCTACTGTGAGATCAAGAAAGTGAATGAATGTTGACAAGATGACTGTTCCATGCATTGAGTTCATTTGGGATGTCAGTGACAAATGAATTATACATTCATTGTAACACCATTCAAGGGTTGTAGGATTGAAAGGTTTTCTCCAACTTTCCTTTTCACTTGGGTAGCACTGATGTGCGACTAGGCACCGCTCTTTGCTTGTGAAGTCATAAGTGTTATGGACTTTTACTGCCAACATGAAATGGACCTGCTGGGTCACACACATAGGATTTAACCTGGAAGAGGAGTTTATCCACAAACGATGTTTAGATTGATTACTAAAGGTGTTTAGTAGTTCAATTAAACACTCAATCAATTGATAGCTCAGTATCATAGTGTTCAAGGTGTTGGACCGATTGATTAGAGTATCAGATTGATTGAAACTACAATTGACTGATTTGCACAGTCTACTGCCCCAACCGATCATCTCATAGGGTTGAACCGATTGACTCAGGTTGGTGAACGAATCGGCTCAACTGGTGAGACGATCGACTCAATTGTTGAACCGATCGATTCATGTAACCAACCGAGATCGTTTGGAAAGTCAGAAGACTATTTTGCAAATACAATTTGTTTCACTTGTACAAATTCGATCTGGACAAGGATTAATATTTGATTAATCAGAAACAAATTTGAAAGTCAATTTGAGTTAGATCAGGACCACGAACCGATCGGCTCAGGCATGAACTGATCGGCCCAGGCATTAGCTGATCGGCTCATAGCCCCAGATGATCGACTCAGGTCCCAAATGATCGACTCAGGGCCTGAAACGATCGTTTCAGGGTGTGAAACGATTGGTTCAGCTGGCGCAGATTGATTGTTTTGTGGAAAATCTTGAACCCTTCTACTCCTGCTTTAATCTCGCATTTCCCGGGGTAGAGAACATTGTCCCATGACCCTCCTATATATATAGGGGTAGTGGGGGCTTCTCATGAATAACAACTCAGAACACCAGTTGCTCTGCAAAGTTGTCATTCTCTCTGGTTTTGGTAACTGAGAGCCCGAGCAAGTGCTACCCGATAAGGGAGGCACATCAAGGGAAAGACAACTATTGAAAAGCAACTGGTTGTAGGAGAGTGTGTCAGTGACTAGTATGCTGACAGAAGGGTGCGACTCCTTTTGATTCCTTGTGGGACAAGGAGATTGGAGTTCCAGGTGGTCGGTGTGGACTACTTCGGAGGCAGGAGACTTCTGGTGCTTGGAGGACAGTTGTCAATCCTGATAGTCCCGGTGAGACTAGGAGCGGCACAGACACCGTCCAAGACCAGAGGTGAAGACCGTTCAAGATGCGAGGTAACGTCACTTAGCTAGCCTCAGGACAAGGTATGTCTCTACAAACCATCCTTCCTATTGTATAGACGTTGACACGATTCCTTTATTCTAGGCTTGGGAGAAGAAAATTTTTGTTTCCGTTCCCTTCTCTGTCTCCCCTAAAACCCAAAAAATATTGCATTGGCTGAATTTTGGATGAGCTGCTGGGACAAACGACCGGTTCACTAAGTGAACTAATTAGTCTGTAGTTGTGAGAGGACCATTTTGCAAAGAAAGACACCCGGTTTGTGGTGCCATTTGATTGCATCAAGGATTAGTGCTGACATCATATCATGAATTGATTGGATTAGAACTGCCAATACATATGCAATTGGGAAATATGAACAAATGACTCGCATGCCAACTAATCAGTTCACCTAGAGAACCGACTCTTTTTTTGTTCGTAGGTTGCAAAAATTCATGAGACTCAGTCACTTCCACTCCCACACAAACTAAGAACCTTTACCGTAAACCTCCTATAAATAGAGGGGTATTGGGGTCTTCTCATACACATCCATTACCTCTGACAATTGTTTGTCTTCCCTAGTTGTGGTAACTGAGAGAACTTGAGAAAGTCCTACCCAACAATAAAGGGAGGGATAGCAAGGGAGAACAATTGTGGAGAGAAAGTTAGTGACTAGTACACCAATGGGAGGGACAACTCCTTCCTGCCAGTTCTAGTAGAACGATAGGAGTTCTAGGCAGTACATGTGGACTTCTATAGAGGCGTAGATCCTTTTCCCTCTAGGAGGACAATGTCTGCCTACTGTCCATGGTGGAGACTAGGAGCTGCTGCAAATGTCGTCTGAGTGCAACTAGAAGACTAATACAATATTATAATGATGAGGAGATTGTCATTAGACTTACTCTAGGACCAGGTATATCCTAGAAACCATTCTTTCCGTTATATAGTTGTTGATGCGATTTGCTGGTTTAATAGGGAATATGGCAGTAAAATGTTTTATTTATGTTTCCTACCTGATGCCATATTTCCCTACAAGGCAAGTAATTTGTATGTTGCAAGCATCCCACCACCACAAGAAAAATTGTCAGAAATGACTCCAATGATAGAAGAGTCTATCAAACCAAGAAGAAAGTTCAGAACCCTTGGATCTTCACTCAGTAATATCTTGTGTACCATAAAACATTTGTTATCCCTTTCATAAATGATCTGCCAATTCCCTTGCTGAAGGTTTATAATGCTAATGCCCTCTGTGACTTTTACCAAGCCAAGGGCAATAAGAAAGACAAGTACTTTGCCTTCAAGCATGACTTGCAAGAATTAATTGAACCATGTAAGGTCAATATAGTTATGCTTGAAGAGATGCCATCAACATTAGAAACTGTGTTTGTCATACTATCACCTGAGTATTCAACTCCCTGACCAATAGGCCACTATAAAATAAATTCTCAAGAATTGGTCCCAAATTGCTCATTCTATTTCTACTATCCAGGAGAAAATATCAATGATCCCCTCAAGCCATTACAGTCCAATTAGCATACCAAGGGCACACTTGGAACAAATCACATGTCTAGTGAATGTCCCCTGAGCTTTAATATCCATAAGAACTCATCATCTTGTAGTTCCTTAGCATATAATGCTTACTCTTGTCATCCCCACAATAATGATTCAATCTGAAGAACCTAAATAAGCATCATCACAGAGGGTGGATGACATAAGGGGAAAATAAAGAAACCATCTATGAAGGAGTCCCTACAAATACATGTCGAAAATAATTGGAAAATTTTACATTCCTATTGTCCACATAAAGCAAGTTCCTATACTATAAAAGTCTATGAAGAAACCAATCATGGATATCTAGAAATAATTAAATTCCTCAATGAACCAGAAGGGGATGTATCCTTCGACAAGGTCTGGAAAATTTATACCATTGACATATTATATATGAATACAATTTAAGGATATTATGTTTATAAATAAGTGATACCACAATCACTTGTAGCTACAATTAGGTTAGATTCAACTCCACACATTATCTCTTTTTATGAAGATGAGATACCTGAAGGAGAAAACCACTAATCATTGTTATCTCCATAGGTATCAATATTCCTTCATGCTTTCTCGAGAGTGGGATATGCTTCAATGGATGTCCCCTCAAGAACTTATCATTATAAGAAGGGATCATTCCGACCTACAACCAACAATAATGAAAGCAAAATCCTTTGATGGCGCATTAAAAAACACATCAGGGAAGGTTTCCCTCAATCTATAAACTGCACCACCAAGTTTCTCAATCGTGTTCAATGTTATGGAGCTAAGTCCTTCATTAAAACTCTATTAAGGTATGCCATTAATTCACCAGAATCAAGTGGTCCCCTCATCACTACATAAAAAGATCAAGTACCAGTTGGGGCATGCCAACATCATGATTTAGGTTGATATCCCAAGCTCAACCATACTTTGCATATAAGAGGATGACCTCTACCTCATGTTTGACATGTTGCATGTTTCCTACATCAAAACTTTATCACCACATGAGACAACCATGCCACCTACAGTATGATAATGAGTTATTCACTCAACATTATGGGAAGTACACATCCACTTGAATTCAAGAATCAAGGCCACACAAAAGGGGCATATAGAAATTGTTCAGATTCTGCCTAGAAGAAAGGGTTTGGGCTTTGTATTCTAAGGACCATAATATACAAATCCCATAAACACCTAGTGGAAACCACATTAAAGACATGTAGATTTGTGTCCCACTATGAATGACTCAACCTGGAAAGGTTACTTCAATTTCTTGCCTCTTTCCCGCAATCTAAGCAAGGAGGTCTAAAATATTTGTCAAGATAAAGAGTGTCATCTCAGGGTATTGTATCTAAGAGACATAGGCCTTGAGCCCCTACGAGGACTATCATATTAGGGTATTGTATCAAAGGGACGTAGGACTTGAGCCCCTAGAAATACTGTCATCTTAGGGTATTGTATCGAAGGGACATAGGCCTTGACCATAGGGGTTCCCATACCTACTTTCTATGTACTATTGCCACAATCGAAGAAGGATCTGATAGAGCCAAAATCATCTCCCCTATGACTGTATCATACCTCATGGAAAAGGTCGATAAAGACAACTAGGATGACCACCACAAAATAGTTGCTAGCATCAGGGAGATGGTCCTCATAACTAAAGACATCTAGGATGTCCTGACCACCTAAAATAACCAACATTTTGAAGACATGATTATCCCTTAAAATGTGGAAGCCACCAAGTTCACTATCATCGCCATGGTTGACCAGGCATGTTCTAAACAGGCAACATTAAGAGCATGAGAGAAAAGTATCAAAATCCTTATGGTGGTCATGTTGAAAAGTCATAAGAAACTACATAGAGATAACATATCCAAGTTTTGAAGAAATGGATGCACATTTCAATATTGATAAATTTGTGGAGCCAGTGATTGTTGTGGATCCATCATGCCAAATAGATCTAAATAATAGGTTCATCAAGACATCAAGGGAGAATATGGTGTCCAACATGATGACTAATACAAAACCTATGAAATGTTTTAAGAATTGGGAATTAAAGAAGTTGAATTTAGAGAAGAACCGCAGACACTCATTTGTCTCATATGATGTGCATATGAGGTTCAAAATTGGTGTGTGGAAAATCAAAACGTCTTAATGGAGAAATCACCTCCCATTCCAAAAACATTCATGTTAGAAGCATGACACTCTGATGTGGTGGAGATCCTAGAGTGGTTGTATTTCTATTCTTCAAAAAATCCACACCCTCTCCCCAAAATACTAAAAAAATAAAAATAAAAAACTACAAATCCCAATAAAATAATAAATAAATAAATAAATAAAAGTAGAGGAGACTCTGTCTCCATAAGAGTTTATGTATTACATTAAAGAAGTTATGTAGATTTACAATGATGAAGAACACTAAGTTTGAAGATGCTCCCATCCTAGAATATATGACAAAGGAGCACCAGTCATTTCACATTGAAGATGAGATGGGACGTACAATATCACATGAAGCGTCGAGCTTTACAAAGTCAAAATTGGGGTGTGTCTATCTCAATCTATCAAACTCTAGTTCATGCAGCTCTTATGCAACTACATTAATGTATTTGCATGGAGCTATTGTATATGCTGGATTAGATGAGAAGATCATGGTTCATTGACTCCCTATCATCATAGGTATACCCCTATTCTAGAAAAAGGCCAGGTAGGTTTGGCCTCAAGATCAGATAGGAAGTTGTAAAATAGCATAATGCTTGCTTCTTAGATCCTCTCAATTACCCTACATGGCTCGTCAACATTGTACATGTAAGAAATAAGGATGACGAAGTGAAAATGTAAGTGGACTATCAAAATATTGATAAGGCATCCCTAAAAGACAATTTCTCCCAACCACGGATTGATGTGCTTATTGAAAATACTACCGTCCTTGCACTCCTAAGTTTCATGGATGGTTTTTCCAGCTACAATCATATAAAAATTGTAATGGAAGATAAAGTAAATATGGCCTTCCTCATAGAATGGGGAGTGTTCAACTATTGGGTCATGTCATTCAGTCTCAAGATTCATGGAGCTACATATCAATCAATATTGGTGTCATAATTTCATGGAGTGATGCATAAGGTGATGGAGGTTTATATTGATGTCATGGTAGCTAAATCTAAAATTATAGAAGATAACATTGCTAATCTTGAGAAGCTATTTCAATAAATACTACGATCTCAATATGCTAAAATCCTATCAAGTGTACTTGTGGGGTTATATCTATTAATCTATTTAAATCATTGTTAGTCAAAGAGGGATAGAGGTTGACCCCATGAAAGCTTGAGATGTTTGTGAAATGTTCTCTCAAAAAACATAGAAGATGATACAAGGTTTGCTTAGTCAACTCAAATGCATCCAACTCTTCATTCCCAAGCTCACACGGATATACGAGCCCATATTCTAATTTATTAAAAAACTCAAACTCAAGACGGGACAAATAGTGTGAAAAATAACTCCACAAATTGAAGGACTACCTCGCTAATTCACTCATTCTGAAACTAGTATAACACCAGGATATCCTCTCACCCTTCAAATATCAATCTGTGAAACGTTGATGGGAGGATTATTGAGTCAATCAATATATGGTGGTGAGCATGCTATCTACTACATCCCTAATAAATTCAACAATACCAAGGTCTGCAACACCATAATTCAGAAGTATTGTTTGACCTTTATACATGCAATGTGTCACTATCTAATGACTTATTATCTACAACTCATTGTGAAGCATGACCCTCTCCTTTATTTGTAAGACCACCCTATTCTCACTACACAGTGTGCCAAGTGGTAGGTAATGCTATAAATTTTGACATCACATATTTACCAATGAAAACAACCAAAGAATGGGCTCTAACCGATCAACTAGAAGATTTCCCACATCTTGAAGAACTAAAATACAAGTACAAATTCTCATATGAATACATAGGAATAATCAACTCATCGTACATCGTTATCCCTCCAAATCCTAACTTATGTACAGTCTTTGTTGATAGAGATGTCAATTGTAAGGGAGTCTTTATAGGAGTAGTTCTGCAAGACCAACACAAAGAACAATTACATGTGGATACACGACTAGAGTTTGATGCCACAAACAACATGACCAAATATGAATCATACATCCTATGACTCCATCTCACCCGGAAATAAGGGGAATGTCATCATAACGTTTATGATGATTCCCTCCTCATGATCTCCCAAGTTCAAAATAATTGGAGAACTTGTCATCAAAATCTAGTCCCTTATGAAGAATACATGTGTTCTTTATACCAAGACTTTTAGTATAGTTCCTTCAATTTCATAAGAAGATAACATAATCCCTTTGTTGATGTCATGGATACCCTCACTTCATTGGTCAATATCCAAGAGGACCAAAGCATCCTTTTTGAAGAATCAACAACTTCTCAATCTGCCCATTGTATTGTCATCAATGATCAACACAAAAGAAATACTAACTCACAAGGTGGTTGTAACATCCCAGGATTTGAGGCCTCGGATAACATGATCTTAAAAGGAATGATTGGACTACCCATATCACCAAGGTGCACCTCCTTTTCCGGGAACCCATCACTAAAGAACTCCATAGTTAAGCATGCTCGGCTTGGAATAGTACTAAGATGGGTGACCAGTCGGGAAGTTGATCCTGGCTTGTGCGTCAGTGTGGACAAAGTGCACAGTTAAGGCTAGTGGTGGTTTGTGGGGCCAGTCGTCATTCCTGGAACTCTACTAGAGTCGTGGGCAGTGGGCCCATGCGTTACAAATGGTATCAGAGCCAATTACCCTCCAGTAGGTGGGGCCCACATGGTCCTGTGGCATGCCAGTCTTTGAGCCGTGCGGTCCACGCATGTTGGAAATGGCTATCTGAGTTGATGGAGCTGCCCATGCACTGGTAGTGTCCAGGCATGTTGGAAAGGGCTATGTGAGTTGATGGAGCCGCCCTTGCGTTGGCAGCCGTGATCGGGAGCTGGGTGTACATGGGTCATTTGGGTCAGCACTGAAATGGGGAATGATTATGAGGCCATATAGTTGAGCCTTGACGAGGACGTCAAGAGTCTAAGTGGGGGAGATTGTAACATCCTAGGATTTGAGGCCTCGGATAACATGATCTTAAAAGGAATGATTGGACTACCCATATCACCAAGGTGCACCTCCTTTTCCGGGAACCCATCACTAAAGAACTCCATAGTTAAGCGTGCTCGGCTTGGAATAGTACTAGGATGGGTGACCAGTCAGGAAGTTGATCCTGGCTTGCGCGTCAGTGTGGACAAAGTGCGCAGTTAAGGCTAGTGGTGGTTTGTGGGGCCAGTCGTCATTCCTGGAACTCTACTAGAGTCGTGGGCAGTGGGTCCATGCGTTACAGTGGTAAATAGGGGATATCTTGCACCTCTATTCTCCCTCTTTCAGAAGAAGGTATAATATAGCGAGGTACACTTGAATGCATTCCTTGAAGCCCTGCTAATCTCATCTTGTTTGACTCCCAATATCTCAGCAAGGCATGATCACCCCCAAACCTCTCAATCAAGAAAATCAAGGATAGGGGCACTGCCAAAACATAACCAAGTGATCCCAACAAACTCACTAGGGGTGATGGTCAATTCACTAAAAGAAAAATTGAAGGTACTAGTTCTGGACGGAAATGTTTATTGAAAGGAATGACATAATGCCTATCTACAATCCCACAATAGAAAACACTCTCAAAACAAGTCTCCTCCAACATAGCTAGCACTTCAGCAACCAACTCAGGATATATCATGTCCAACTCATTCTAATGAACACTCAGATAAATATTTGAGATGTCAAGTCCCTTAAAAGGTGAAGTAGAAAGAAGAGTCATAGATCATTGATATTGAGTAATTTTTGATAAAATCACAATTTAGTTTTGACCAAAAACTAAAAGTAATAAAGAATAATGTTTGTAAGTAATACCTCATTTTCAACTGGACCACCCAAATAATGGATGTTCATCCACAACATGCATGGCTACACCACAAATTTGTCAAATGGGAGGATCTCTCCCTGAATCCATGTCGTTCCACCATGACGATTATCTAGAGAAAATAAAGATTGGAATCCAATACAAAAGGGAAATGTGATGTACCTCGAGTATTCCTGTATCTCTTTTTCTTCCTCAACATCCTTCTCATCCATAGTATCATCATCTTCAAGGACATTTACCACCCCAACTCATGCAACTTGTAGTTTGCCATCTAAAAATATAAAGTCACAATAAAAATTTAAATTGGTATGATCAGACATTGGATGCTCAAAAAAATTCTAAAAACCCAAAAATAAAATAATTGTGAGTCAGAATTCACACTCATTCATCTTCAACCTCCATACTCTAAAGAACACCAACAAACCAAAAATCCAAAATTTTTTACAAACAAACAAAATGGAGAAAACTAAAAATAAAGGATGAAGAGTATACCTCTATTGTGATGAACATAGATGAAATACAATCAGATAACACCACCAAAGCATCGATTAAAAGCTCCATTACCTTTGAATTCGTCACTCAACATGCTTTTTAGAATCACTATGGAATGGCACAAAATGTGAAAATGACCAGTTGTGGAACATTGCCATCCACTAATCTCTCTCTTCCACTCCCCTCTAGCTACCACCACTGTCATTTACTTAATCAACCTTCTTCATCGCTACTGCTAAAAAATGGAGGAGGTGAGGGTTGTATTCGACCTCCCCTCATTCCCACCTTTCAAACACATTTGTTTCTACAAGTTATAAACATATCCTTGGATTTTTAGTAGCATGTATAGAATCTTATAAAATGTCTAAACATCATAGAAATTTCAAGAATGATGCAAATAATACAAATTAAAATACTAAAAAATTGACGATCAAATATTTACATAAAAATAGAGTTAAAATTTACATAAATATAAATAAATTTCTTTGACTATCATGAGGTGGTTATCCTTCATCCACTCTCTTTAATGTCTTAGACTACAACCTAAAAATGGACCAACTTTACACCTTTTCCAAAAGAAAGAAATGTATTTGCATCATGCACCATGACCTAAAACTGCGCCAACTTTACACTTTTTCCAAATCATTTTTAGGTCCTATGCCAAGACCAAAAATTGGAAAACCATTATATTTTTTGAAAATCCATTTTGGATCCTAGACTGTGACCTAAAACTAGACCAACTTTACACTTTTTCCAAATCATTTTTTTGGTCATGGACCCCGACCTAAAACTAGACCTACATTGCACTTTGTCCAAATCTTTTCTGGGTCCCAAGTCCTAACATAAAACTAGGCCAACTTCATAATTTCATCTATTCTTTTTTGGTCTCAGACTATGACCTAAAATTGGACCGATTCTACCCTTCCATCTTCCAAAAATAATTTTGAGTCTTGGACTATGACCAAATACTGGATCAATTATATGCTTTCTTTTTCCATTCTTTAAGGTCCTCCACCACGACCTAAAATTAGAATGGTTTTCTTGTACATTTATATTCAAATACTTTTGGGTTCTAAACTAAAACTGGACTCATTCCATCTTTCATCTACCAACATCTTTTTGGCTCAATCACATGCCTCTTCTATCACTCTACCTTAAATCAATCTTGGTTTAACTTTCAATGTCCTAGATCATGTCTTCAACCATCAAATGTATGCAATGCCTACATATTTTCTTGAGAAGACAATCAACTAACATCGGCAACTCTAAGCTAGGAAACCTCAATTTCTAATTTTTTTTCCGGTAACCAACCCTATCGTTCCTCAGGGAGAAGACAATTAATGAATACAATCGCTGGTCTTATCTAGGCCTTCTTAAAATGGGAAATTTTACTAGTCCCCAATCTTATCCATATTGAGTTATTAAAGTTCTAGATTGGATAGACATACTTAACAAATATTCACCTTTTTAGTGTTTTTATCCATACCCCAAACTGTTCCACCCTACATGGTATTGTGATTGGGTAAAGTCACTCTGGCATATAGTCATGATTGTTCTCAAGATATTTTCACAATTAAATATTTTTCATGATTGTAAATATTCACAAACTCTTGGATTTAAGGATGTATACCTAAGACTCATTCACATTCACTTTTCACCTACACCTTTTCTCAATAAGGCATGATTAATGAGAGAATTAGATATAAAAATGTAAGAACTACAACAATGATAAAGTCAATATTCCAGAGGAATGAATAATTAATCAGATATATGTAAACTCCTCAAAAGAAAGGCTACCCTTGTTATGGAGATATTGTTAATAACCAATCTTGTCTTCTTTAATAAATCATGTGGTTGTTTGGATGGACATATAGATGGGTTGATCTGGGAATGTGTGAAATACTCTAGTTAAAATGTCAATAGAGAAAATCTAGTGATTACATTGTGCGGCTATTTAGAGATAAAAAGAGAGAAATTTTAGCAACTTGGCAGTGTTAGTGTGGGGATATTCCATTGGTGTTCTTCTCATATACTATTGCATCTGGATTAGATATTATGATGGTTTATCTAAAAAAATCATGATGTGGATGGACACTTGTGCTATTAAAATTCTTTCTACTATTCATTGATGTATTTATATATTTTCACTATCCTCATTTCCTTTATACAATTAACAAGTTTTTGTTATCCTCTAGTGATTCTATAATTAATTGAAATGAAAATTTATAGTTTTAGTAGGAATATAATTAAAAGGGGAAACAAATGAATTCGTGGGTTGAGGTAGAGAGCTTCTATAGTTGAGCTAAAAAAATTGTCATCTTTCATACGCTCTGAGATAGGTACAAAGACATTCCCACAAAAGTAGCATGGGATATCTTCCAAGAGAATTCCTTTTGCAGTAGTAAATATGGAAAAGAAAGTTAGGATCCAAGGGCGGAGTATCCCTGGTTTCTTCAAAAATCTATGGTTTCATCCATTTGATGGAAGATTATTTGAGTTTCTTTCATTTTCTGGTTGAGAATACTACATGGTAGGTTGTAAGAGAGACCTTCCATTCCGAATTTCCTTATTTAGTGAGAAAAGTATGATTTAGTAGAAGAAAAACCATGGTGATGGAGTCAGGCTATACAACAAGTGGTTTCTTTGAAAACTACGGGAGTTGGAGATAAGGTGTCTTGAATCATATTATCTTAGTGGAAGAGACATTATAAATAGGCAGTTGGTTGGAGATCAATCAAAAGGACAAGGATCAACCAATTTGGTCTCCCTATGATGACAATCTCTTTCCTTTTAATGCAATGGTAGCAATAGTCAAATGAAATGTGTTATGAGGTAGCCTTCCTATATCAAACGGATGTACAATGCCCTAATACAAATATACCCACTTTGTAGTGGATCCTAATGATGAAATATTTACCGACTTAATATACAATTAGGCCATGCTAAACTAAACTATGATTCAAATGAAAGTGTAGTGTTTGTCAAAGATGATGAAACAAGGGATTACTTATTCATCGATGGAGAGGTAGCTATAAATGTTTGGGTTAAGAATGAAAGGAAATTAGAATCCATCCCTACTCTGCAATTACCTCACTTGAACAAACTCTTAGGGGTTGTTAATCCTTGTCCAATCATTATACTTGGATAGTTTTTGACAAGGAGCATTCTTCCTTTGATACTTCTTTGTTGTACATGGGTCGATAGATATATCATTAGGCTCGATCAATAGAGGATGCAAAGTAATAGAATTTTGTTGTATGTGAGACAAATCTTTAGGGCAGTGATATAAGACTTAAATACAATAGCAACGTGCACACAGAGTGTAGTGCAATATCAGAAAATGACAGATTTTCTAAGTAAATTAAGAGATTATATCTTCAAAGAAGTGTTTTTGGAAAAACCTATTGAGGGGTTCCTCGAGCTCAACTCTGCACAGGTTCCCTAAAACCTTGTAGTGAGAGGACCAGAGGTAGAGTGAATTGGGGATTTTTGTGGAATCATGACCAGTGAGTGGTGGGTTATTTTGCTGAACACCGAAAGGGTCTGGACAAACTAAGTAGTAGTATCGATGCCAGTTTTTGAGATGTGTTCATAATTACACAGTGTAGGAGTTTTCTTTGAGATTATCGACAAATGATTAGTTAGGGTTTTTGGTGGTTCAAATCATTTTCCTTGGGAGCTTTAAAGGTGTCAATTCATATCACTTTTTGTGTATATTTATGTAAGTGTTTTGCAAGCTTGTGTATAGAGATATTAACATAATGATATGTAGGCTTGCATAGTACAAGACAAATTTATTGAATCAATATAGCTTCTTGTGACTAGCACTAATGCCTCCACTAGTACGAGGAGTTTATAAATGGGAGACCTTGAACCTGTCATGTATGACATGAGCAGGAGAATAATGGGAGATAAAAATAAAATAACACACAGTCTAGGGTTTTGTATGTGATCTGTCTTTGCAGAATCAGGAACGTGGGACTATAATAAACTTAGTTTTTCTGTCTATGAAAAATAAGACCAAATAGAATCTGTGGTATATAAAAAATGAAATGTGTGGCCACCACCATCACCACCAATATTAAAGAGGCTTGTGTGCTATCCTGGAAACAACCGACAGCTAAGGATTGGTGCACAGATTTGTACTAATCACAGTCTATGTATTTTCATGTCTCTACACTAACAGTACTTGCATGTGCTGGCTGAACAGGCGAGAGGCCAGATATAATAATGAGATATGCTATATGGAGCGTGAATGGGATCAAAATCTGCACCCGGTTTGTCCTATAGTGTCCCCCACCACTATTCATTAAAAAATGATACATAGAATAAAAACTGGATAAAAAATGAGAACCATTTTGTCATTATGTTTGCATAACAACAAAAATGGGGAAGGAAACTAAAGGGTTTCATTTCTGGTTCAATTTCTGATGTGTATAGAAAATCTCATCCTTTTTGTAATCATTTGTTGTAGATGTGATGGTTGTGTTGTAGGTTGATGACGGGACAAACTGCTACCTAAAAGAGAAAGAAAGGACTAAAGAGAGAAGGATTGACTGCAAGGAGAGAGAAAATATAAGAGAGATATATTTATTTTGCTAATAACTTTCAAACCATTATATATTTTTGATAAAATAATAACCTTCGGATTCCTTATAAAAATGCATTCCAATACTAATGTTGACATGCTATAGAGAAATATAAAATACAATCTAAAATAAGAGAGATGAGGAAGATAACGACATTAATTTATTTCTTTACAAAAAATTACATTCTTTACAAAAAAAATATGTTACAACAAGACCAATTTCGATATCATTTGTGAAACTACAATATACAATATAAAATAAAATGTTAATAATAATAAATTAGATCAGAGATAACAATAAAGTGGATCAAAAATTACAACAAATTGTACTAGTAATAACAATTAAATTTAAAAAATAATGATACTACCCTCATATTCTTTGTATTTTATCTCTCTTATAAAAGCAAAAAATTATATTAGAGATAACAAAAAATTAGATCAGAGATGAAATGAGAGAAAAATTGTGTCTGAAATGAGAGAGAAAATAAGAGAGTTATTTTTTTAATAACTTTTACACCAAAATGTATTTTTTGACAAAATAAAAACGGTTAGATTCCTTACAGAAAAAATGTTATAACAAGACTAATATTAATATATGTTATTTTTTGCTATCTCCGTCCGTTGTATTGTTATCTCTAGTCTAGTATTTTGTTTTTCTCTCACCTCTTCCTTTTACTCGTTGTAAATAGGTGTATTGTTATTGATAGTCCGATTTGTTGTCATCTCTAATCTAGTTTGTTATTTCCAATCCAATGTCTGATTTTATAAGAGAGAGAATATGACAAATAGGAGAAAAAATATGATATTCATCTTGTTGGGACGTATTAATTTTTTATCTTTGTACTAGTTTGTTGTTATCTCTAAGATTTTTTTTCAAAGAGATAAAATACAAAGAAAAGGAGGGAGGTGGAGCTATTTTTTTTTTTAAATTTAGTTATTTTCTCTAGGCTAATTTGTTATTAATGCTAGTCCATTTTCTTGTTATCTCTATTCTAATTTTTTGTTATCTGTAGTCTAATTTGTTATTATCTTTAGTCCAATTATTTGTTATCTCTAGTCTAATTTGTTGTTATTCTAGTTAAATTTTTTGTTATCCAACTAGTATAAATTTTTAAGTATTATTTTTTATCTCTAGTCAAATATTTTGTTATGTACAATCTAGTTTGTTGTTATCTCTAGTTTAAAAAAAATTATCTCTAGTCAATTTTTTTGTTATCTCTAACCTAATTTGTTGTTTCTAGTTAAAATTTTTGTTATCTCTATGCAAATTTTTTTGTTATCTCTACTTAAATTTTTTATTATCTCTAAGAAATTTTTTTGTTATCTCTACACAATTGTTTTATTATCTCTAGTCAATTTTTTTAGTATCTCTATTCAAATTTTTAGTGGTATGATTTGTTTTAATTAGTTGTTATCCAAGTAGTATAATTTTTTTTAATATTAGTTGTTATCTCTACTCAAATTTTGTGTTATCTCTACTCAAATTTTATGTTATCTCAATAATAAAAGAAAATAAATTAATAATACTACTTCACTCCTCTTTCTCATATGTTCTCTTTTAGAAAATAATATACTAATCCAGATAACAACACAACGGACTAGTGACAACAAATATTGGACCATCGATAAGAAATTAATGACACAAGTTTCCTCAAATTATTTGTATTTTCTCTATCTTATGAAAATAAAATATTAAGACTGAGATAACAACACACCAAAATGAGATAGAAATTTAATACTCATTTTAGAATAATAATGATATTTATATTATTTTAAACAAATATTTTATATTATTTTTAAATTTACCATAATTTGTGTTGTTGGAACATATCCTTGTAAGGAATCTAACACTTTTCATTTTGTCAAAAAATTCATCACATATTGGAATTTGTAAATAAAATAAGCTTCTCTCTCATCTTTTTCTCTCTTTCTTGCCGACTATCCCTCTCTCTTCTTTTAAATTGTATATTATATTTCTCAAAATTATGTCGACTTTGGTCTTGTTAAAATATATTTTTATAAGGTATGTAACAATTTTTATTTTGTTAAAAAAATCTCTATAATTTACAAGTTATTAACAAAAATGCACTGCAAACTACTTGTGCAGCAGGTCACTAGAGGACGAGACAAATCCCGTTTCTGATCCGTTTTCGAGACGAGGGCAATTTCACTGTTATGAACATTCTGTTCCAGAACATGTCGACCACTTATATCTCAAGGGGGAGGGAAGTGATCCATGTATGCCTGGTGGATGTATGGTCGAGATATATGTGTCACTGGGATTGAAACAGCATAACTGGATATCATTTTCGTATAATATTACATCATGGTTCTTTATATGTGGAGCATCTCTAGTGGAGTATATTGCCGCAGGTAAAATTCTCTACCCACGTTCTAATTAATATACGGACAGGACAGACTGTGGTTGACGATACTCCAGTCCCAGCATAAGAATGAAACAAAACTATTCATACGCATCTTATTATGTGTATGATCCCTCCGAAACGAAACAAGCTGGCACTGCTGGTGGAATGACGTGCTTGATGCCGGGCGGTTATCCCTATATGTTCATGTTATCTCCTTATGGGATCTCCTGCGCTTTCTCCACTGCTTTTAATGGCAGTGAAGGCCCAGCAGCTGCAATGGGAGGTGAAATGTACTACATACAAGATCTGGAAGTTTGCAGCAATGATTCTTAGCTATGCAATGACAATTACAGCTTCTATTACCGTTCAACTTCTCTTGACATCCCTGAAACATGCAGCGGTGCTTGTCTACCTTCTTTTCTTCAAGGAAGCACATTGAAGGGGGCCTACTATCGCCCTACCAGAACAACAACCATGGGAGGGGGAGTGTGGGGGTTGGGGGCACGGTTTGTTCCTTTGCCATTAAATAATGCAGAGACGAGGATAAGGTGTGTGATCGACCCTTTCTGCTGCAGATTCATGACTACAATGTTTGAAGATTTTTGGAGGATGTACGTAGACGATATCAGGTGCCAGTATCATATCCACATACACGGTAATGATTTGACGCGTTCCAACTTCCCCAATGTCCCACTGACTTGAGACATTATTCGGGCGTCTCGAGCCAGTGTCACTACCAAAAAAACATAATATAGTTGACAGTCATGTAAAAGTTACACATTTTAGATGACATGTTTGTACATCACTTATAATATGTATAGACCTGTGTGAAATAGATGACATACATTTTAGTATTTTGAAAATAATATTAAATCATCTATAATCTGTATAATCTTACGTAATATAGATGACATATATTTTATCATACATGAAAGGGTTACACCGAATAGATGACATACATTTGAATCACCAATGTTCTAATGGGGGTTTTCTATATAGGTGACATGTATATGAGTCACATGTGATCTATGAGGGGGTATATATTTAAGTGACACACATGCATGTCATCAAACTTTTAGGTGACACGTGTACTTGTCACCTAAACTTTAGGTGATAGACATGTCAGTCATTCAACATATCCCAACTAATAATAAGCATCAACAAGCTTCGTGGGGATATATCAATACATTTATTGACAATTCATAAAGGAAGATATGTGAGAGAAATTATTGTTGAGAGTCTTTCTAAGTAATCCGGAGGGTCAATCATAGAGCAATATTGGCATAAAGATCTTATCCCAAACTCATATATGTCTCTTTTGTGATCATTCTAGGACTAATGGGTATTTGTCTTGTAAGGTAAATTGCTCCTTGACAATGACTTCCGTAGACCACCCACCTCCAACAACAATTGCTACAAAAGAGTGGTGGTTGTTCGAAAGCACTCGAACAACCTTGCTCCCATCATCCCTAAACTCATACACATCTCTTTAATGAATAGTTAAGAGGACAATACATATATACATGTCTCAAATCTAAGCATTTTTAAGGACTTTCTATGAGAGGATACTATCATGATATGACCCCTAGCTCCACCCAGGAAGTATTTTTATAGATTTTCTATCGGTACACATTGTCATGATATGGACCATGGCTCCTCAATAATACATTTTGGAGATTGTCATGAGCGGACATTCTCATGATATGGGCCCAGTCTCCACAGAAATATATTTTTAGGAACTTATTGTGAGAGGATACTATCAAGATATGGGCCACAAGTTCTCAAAGTTGCATTTCAAGGGACTTGTTGTGAGTGAACAATGTCATGGTATGGTTCATGGATCCTCCCAAATGCATTTTCATGGGGATATACCAGTACATTTATTTGACAATTTGTAAAGGAGATGTGTGAGAGAAAATATTGTTGACAGTCATTCTAAGTGATTCATAAAGGGATATTGACATGAAAATAGTCACCAAACTCACACATGTCTCTTTGGTGATCATTCTAAGGCCAATTAGCCTTTGTATTATGAGGAAAATATCTCATTGGAAACATCTTACATAGACCTCCCACCCCCAGCAACGATTCCTATAAATGGGAGGTAGTTGCCATAAGCACCCAATCAACTAGGCTTCAGTTGTTCCCAAACTCATAGATGTCCATTTATGAATAGTTAATAGGACAATACATATATACACATCTTAAGGACTTTTTGTGAGAAGACAATGTCATAACATAGGCCCTAGCTCCTCCTCGAAGCATTTTAATGGACTTGTCGGAGAGGGCATTGTCATGTTATGGGTCATAGATCCTTACACATACATTTTGAGGGACTTTCCTGAGAGGATTATCATGATATGAGCCTGGATACTCACAAATGCAGTTTCAAGGACTTATTATGAGAGACCACTATCATGATATGGGCCCAATATCCTCATAAATGCATGTCAAGGGACTTGTTGTGAGATGATAGTATCATGATATGGGCCCAAGATCCTCACAAATGCATTTTAAGGGATTTGTTGTGAGATGATATTATCATGATATGGGACATGGCTCCTCCTAAATGCATTTATGGACACTATCAATATATGGGTCATGACACCTCCTAAATGCCTTTGAAGGGATGTGTTGTGAAAGGACACTATAATGATATGGGCGTGGCACCTCCCAAATGCATTTTTTAGGATGCATTGTGAGATAACATTTTTCATGATATGGGCCCTGACACCTCCCAAATGCATTTTCATGGAATTGTTGTAAGAGGACATTCTCATAATATGAGATATGACACCTCTTAAATATATTTTTAAGGACTTACTATGAGATGACATTGTGATCATGTGTGCCATGGCACCTCCTAAATGTATTTTTAAGGACTTAACGTGAGAGGGTATTGTCATGACATGCGCCCAAATTTCACCCAAATGCATTTTTAGGGACTTATTATGAGCGGAAACTGTCAATATATGGGCAATGTCTCCTCCTTAATACATTAGAAAGGACTTGTTGTGAAAGGACACTATCATCATATGGGTCGTGGCACCTCCTAAATGCATTTTTAGGGACTTGTTGTGAGATAACATTTGTCATGATATGTGTGAGAATCCGTTACACTAAACGAGATTACTCAAAACATAAAGCACAATCGATCACTAATGAATCACATACCCAAAAATATGGGTAAATTAAAATTGATTTCAACGTCAGCACCTGCTCAGAAATATTTACATAAGAGCCCAACATCTTTCTTATATCCATACTATGTCAATAATTTGATACAAATTGTATTAGCACCTTAACCACAATATATATACACAGGAGAACAATATTTGTATGTGCCACACAACAAATATTAACATGCTAACAAAATTCTAATTCATTTGAAATACCATATACAAACTTTACCTGCCCAGACCTGAGAGTACAGGGATGACTCTAGGACACAATAGACATCTAATCAACTTTCTCAAAGATTCATTACTATAGCTCCTCTTTGCTTCCACAAGTTTATTTTCATCACTTTAGATTACCTAAAAAGATGTGTCAAACCACAAGGGTGAGACCCATGTCTCAGCAAGAGATATAACCTCTAACAACGTTTATCAATTACAACATTTTAAATGGTTGATAAATAAGTAGTTGGAGTATTTAATAATCAATTGAACAGATTGAACAGTTCAAGTATGCTAAACAGATTAAGCAATTAATCTTAGCAACAAGTATGATCATCAATGTATATATAGATAACAAATAAATTCATTTCTTTGGATAGATATCTACTCAAATATCATCAAGTTGCATCTAATAACAGTCATTAGCATCAATCTGACTGTCATCATATTCCTTGCTAACAACACAAGTAATCTAGTAGCATAAGCATCCCTGACATCATGAATATGTCTAGTAACATAACGTGACTATCAATATTGGCATCTCAAATAAAGGGAATAAATCTATATCATAAGTAAATCTAACATCATAACACAATGAACTACATAGGCATGATTAGCAGTTTAAGCATTTCTAATTACATAGGCATGACTAGAAATATTAAACATAGCTAGCAGTAGCATCTTAACCATCAGTGTAAGTATATTTGATAACATGACCATATACAACATAAGTATATCTATTATCTCTTATTGTATTATGCATGATCTCAATGAAAAGAAAGCAAACAAGGGTTATCATTCAATATGAAGCATTGAGTATAACCCTAAACATATATGCTACATGGCTGTCTCAGATATTTTATTATGCCCTGAGGAATTTGAATCATACCATCCAAAGTCCAACCTACCCCTGTGAAGGGCTATTAGGTTTTGTACAAGATCTAGGAGTGTCATCATCCTAAGATCTCTTCCCCTCGGTCACTTTGAGTAAAAAGGCAGTGACATATAAGTCAAAGTTGCCACCACAGTGACATATAGTCAAGCTGCTAACCACTAATGCGCCCTTGGTACATGTCAGGGCACTAGAAACCAGGGTATACAATATCCTATAATCTGAGGTATTACCGCATTTGTCCTCAATCACATCAGATGTATGAGGCATGCCCATAGCCATCCTACACAACATGCATTGTGGATGACAAGAATATATCCTAAACTTGATACCCCCACATACTCAATAGTATGCGCTCTAAGTTTCTCTTAGGAATACTCTTTTCACCATCCAGAAAGTTTTGACACTGAAGATGGCTCTACGACACAGGGCACTACATGATTAGAGTTTCACTTGATTAGTTATGCCAATTGGGTGAATTAAGGATGCATCAAACAAGTGGACATACAAACCCTAATTCACTTCTAGCAAGCATATAAATATCACAACTTTTAAAAGATATAAAATGTTTGGAACATAATTTCTCATTCCATCATCACATGGTACAATTCACTTGCCATTAATGAGACCACACTAGTCTTCATACTATCAAATGATATAAATCCTTTTCACAATATAATAGGGTATCAACCCTTATCAACACAAGAGGATTACACCTCATTCAAGGCTCAACCATACCCAAAGGTCATTAAGACCATCATACTGTCACAGGATATAAATCCTTTTCACAATATCACGGGGTATCAATCCTTACCAACACAAGAGAATTACACCTCATTCAGGGCTCAACCATGCCCAAAGTTCATTAAGACCATCATATTATTCCCTACAAGATCATCATTATCTTTGCATGCCTTATAACAAGGCTCAACAACATCACTTACATGTAATACACTAGATCAACACAATATTGCATTAATGAGTTAGGAGATATTCATAAAAAATCATAGAAGGGTTATATTAACATTAAGAACATTCCTTTATTACATCAACATGCAAGGAATCTAGATATGATTAACCCTCATCATATTCATAATGTACATGTTTAGCATATGAAAGTATCAACCATGTGGCTATGTTAACCACCAATTAACATATTAAAGTTATGATCATATTAAGGAGGTTATTCCACCATCATTCCGGCATATAAGAATGTTAAACATGAATACACATCTTTATCTATTTGCATTAGAGTTAGGTTCAACAAGATAAATTATATTAATATTACTAATCATCACTTATATATACCCAAACCCTAACTCATGGCATCCCCATTGGATCATGGATGCATAAGGTGAAGCATCACCATCATAGTTCATACCATTCTCAAGTATGAACCCACACATAAATCAAGGTGTAACCATCAGGTTATAGCATACTAGGGATTCAATAACAGTAACAGAGTACTCCATGATTGTATTAGTCATTCAAGGACTATTCCTCCCCAATTACCATCATTTAGTAATATTAAAGCTAGGTATAACAAGTTATACCTCATTAGGGTTACCCATTAATTCATTATGGTGATTATAAACCATAATAATACAAGGGTAAGGATAAGACTGTAAGTTTAAGGCATTGAACCATCAAATTTTCATCATTAGAATCATAACATTACACTACATGCTTCACCCAAAATAATGGAAATATTGAGGCATCAACTTCTAACCATGAAATGTTAAAAGGTAAAGCCATTGGTCATTTACATAAGTAAACACCTTGAATGAATCATATATAATGTTATTGAGTTGTGATCTATAAAATTCACCATTTAACCCTAGACATCCTTTGATTAACAACAATAAGGGTTTTGTTGAGAGTAGGGTAAAACGCACAATCAACTGGTCATTTAATACAAGCCATCCATTGTCAACAATTAAGCTCCTTAAGTTTATCATATAAAGAAAACTATATAAATCACATTATAGGACCAACATATTAAATTAGTCATTGTTCCACTTTATTGGAGGAATAAATATTAGATCTTGACCATTGGGTCAAGTTCATATGTTAAAACCATCAATTACAGTATAGGTCCACCCATTGCATCAAGTGACCCGAGACAACATTGGTCTAAGGCTTAATTGATGATACAACTATATGATTAACTAACCATAGGTTGTGGAGACCTGATCCACCATCATTAGTGACCATTGACTCACCATAGGTTGTTAGATCAGCACTATATTCATTAATCAGCATCAAATATTAAGCTAATGCCATCATTGTTTGATAACATCAGTAGGGTACTTAATGGTTGATCATTAAAATTCTAATTGATTCAAAACTTGACCTAAGGGGGTGACCATAGGTTGTCACTATCATCTGACACCTTTTATCCTGACCATCAATTGTCATGAAGACAACACCATAGGGTTGTTGCAATGCTACCATCATCGGGTCATGGGTTTATAGAAGAAATCAGCTTAAAACCCTAAAATTGACCATTGGTTGATAGGTGCTTAGCACCACAGGTTGTCAAACCAACCTAATCCAAGTCATATTATAAATTAGGAATAGTGTAAACATGATCACAGGTTCATCTAGAACTGAAATCATAATAGGGAATATTATAAAAATTGAAATCCAAGTCAAGCAAAGCTTTTTAGGGCATGGATCATCATTTAAAAGCAAGAACATGAGCTAGCAAGCTTATGGTAAGCAATAAACATGGAGAAAGTAATAAAACTTGCCTCTAATTATAAGATAAACCCCCCAAAAGAAGAAAACATGAGCAAGTAGGGTAGGAAATCCAAGCATAAGTTGTGAACTCGTCCATCTAGCACCTTTATTCATCAAATGAGCAAACCCTAAGCATAAGGAGAAAGAAAGGTAGGGTTTTAGAGATTTAGAGCAATTTCTATCATGGAACAACAAGGTTCTAACTTGGAGAAAGGTAGGAGGAAGGATAAAAAAGAAATAAATGGAGAAAAGAAGGGGATTTTTAGTCTTGTAGGTCAAGATCACTAGAAGGAAGATTTTCAAACCCTAAAAGGAAGTCAATTGCAACCCAAGATTCTTTTTCCAAGAAGATCCCCTCTTTCTTCTTCCTTGGATAGGAAATTTGAAGCAGCATAGAGGGATAACAAGGTTCATATGAGGGAAGTGGTGGATAGAAAAATTGCTCGTTTGGGTGCTTAGTGATAAGCATATGAAACTTTAGGATAAAGAAAAATAAAAAGTTGAAGTTCTAGTATCTTTCCAAGTGTCCATGGCCTTAAACTATTAAGAATATACAAGAACACACACAAACATCTCCCCCACTATGCACAGAGACATTTTTATCCCTCGTTTCTTGAATTTCCAAGAAAAACAAATAATTCATTAGTTGATAGCTACTAAAGGTAGCTCATCCATGAAGGGGTAAACGCTAAACCACCGTTAGGGAAATCACCTTCAAACCAAGGTTTAAATAGGGCCCCATGGCTCAAAAAGCTCAAGGATGATGAGAGAATATCCAAGTAACATAATGCAGGTGATAAATTGCATAGAAAACCTCTCAATTGGGTACATTGTAGAAAAGTCCAAAATGTGCATAAAATTGCATAAATTGCTCAAACAATGTCCAAATTGGACCAAATTTGAAAATTAAGCTTGTATGATGATTTCAAAACATATAAAAAGGTTATATTAGGGTTATAAGAATTCAATTATGATAATTAAGTTTATTCAACTCATTAAGCAAGTTTAGGGGTCTTACAACTATAAACCCCTAACTTGGATTTCACCTGCGAAATCCAAGGTAAACAAAGATGTGCACTTACTTTGCACCTCATACTATTACCTTCACATGGTTACTTGCATATCATGGTAATGCCACATCACTCTTATAGAGGTCATGTTCTTCTCTTTCAATTCATACATATTTTATCTTGTGTCAACACAAAAACCCCCACATAAGAAGACATTTGCAAATATGAAACATAGAAACATGTCGTGCCACCTGTACAAATCTAATAGTAAATTTCAACTTAAAATTCTAGCTATCATCTTAAAATTATATCTATTGTATCATCAAACCATCTATCCTTGATAGTGGTCTTGCCCAACTATCACTAGACCATGCACAACATTATAGAGTCACTTTTGTTTTTCCTTCCAAACACCATTTATAGGTTCATCATCAACTCTCTCTCTCTCTCTCTCTCTTTCTATGGGAGAGGAATACTTACAATGTTCATTTAATAAACATCACCAACCTTCACATATTTCTCATACTATTGATACATCTTGGATACTAGGATTCATTATCTTAGTATCCACCTCATGTGCCATAAGGAACTCACATCATTATCTGATCCACTTTTACCAACATAACAAATATCAAGACATATAATAGGAGTCTTCCTAATTATTGGAAGGCTCAAAAGTAAAATCATCACAAACTTTATGATCTTGGAACCATAGTCCAAACAACCTTATGCTATAATAAGCTATCCACTCTCATGTTTACAACAAATCCACACATATCAAGTGGAAATGATCCACTTGAAAGATGTGCCCTAGAAAGGAAATACAAAAAGGGAAACACACTTCCCACATCATAGCAGCATTGTTCAAGGGTCACTAGCAAAAAGGTAACCAATTCTATTTTCATTATGCAGGTTACAACTTCTTATGTATCAATTTACCTTTTTCATTTAGGGTTCCTTACCATTAACATAGGAATAATCATGATTAGCATATCTAATTACTCATTCCTTGATGACTATTTATCCCACTAGGGTATGTTCTCTTATTTTATTATGTTTTTTAGCCACTTATCAGTAGGTAAATCATGATATTCCACATTTTCTTTGTTAAACATGGATCATCTGCCTTAATTTCTTTCAAATGTCATGCTTATTTTACATTAACACTTTCTTATACACATATGTTGGTCTGAGATTAACTCAGGTTCCATCTTATTCCTTTGTCATTGTTCTCATTTATCTTCTCATTTTATACTTATCATTTGAGTTCTCTCCATCTTATGTGAATTTCATACCTTGAATCACTTAATAAGCATAGACTTATCTATCTTTTACTTTATTATCTTCTTGAATCACATCTTCAAGAACTCCTCTTTTCCTTATTTGTATTTAGATTTAGATTTCATGGTGTTGTATCTTTCTCTTATAATTACCAAACATTCAAGTTTTGATAAATAATGATGCAATTCTCAGCTTCTTTAAGGTAGGATTGAGATATTCACACTGTGATTTCTTATTTGTTATGCTCTTTAGATTGTCTCAAAATGACTACTTGATCAGAGTAATAAAAAAGATAACAATCTCAAAGTAGCATACGTACCTTTTCTTCAATAATTGAATACCTAGCCAGGGCATCCAAGTGCTGAGATTAGGTAGTATACACTATATTTTTATGTCATGTTCCTTACTTAAACATCATCCTAGTCTTAAGTCCTAGTGTCATTGTAGACTCAGTGAACCTAAAGCTCTGATACCAACTTGTGAGAACCTATTACACTAAATGAGATTACTCAAAACATAAAGCACAATTGATCACTAATTAATCACATACCCAAAATATGGATAAATTAAAACCAATTTCAATGTTAGCACCCACTCAGAAACATTTGCATAAGAGCCCAACATCTTTCTTATATCCATACTATGCCAATAATTTGATACAAATTGTTCTAGCACGTTAGCCACAACATATATACACATGATAACAATATTTATATATCCCACACAACAAACATTAACATGCTAACAAAATTCTGATTCGTTTGAAACACCATATACAAACTTTTCCTACCCAGACCTGAGAGTACAGGGATGACACTAAGACACACTAGACATCTAATCAACTTTCTCAAAGATTCATTACTATAGATCTTCTTTTCTGCCACATGTTTGTTTTTGTCACTTCAGATTACCTAAAAAGATGTGGCAAACCACAAGGGTGAGACCCATGTACCAGTAAGATATATAACCTCCAACAACACTTACTGATTACAACATTTTAAAAAGTAGATAACTAAGTAGTTGGAGTATTTAATAATCAATTGAACAGATTGAACATTTCAAGTATGCTAAACAGATTAAGCAATTTAAACTTAGCAACAAGTATGATCATCAATGCATATATAGATAACAAACAAATCCATTTCTTTGGATAGATATCTACTCAAATATCATCAAATTGCATCTAATAACAATCATTATCATTAATATGACTATCATCATATTCCTTGCTAATAGCACAAGTAATCTAGTAGCATAAGCATCCCTGACATCATGAATATGTCTAGTAACATAACATGGCTATCAATATTGGCATCTCAAATAAAGCGAATAGATCTATATCATAAGTAGATCTAACATCATAACACAATGAACTACAGAGGCATGATTAGTAGTTTGAGCATTTCTAATTACATAGGCATGACTTGAAATATTAAACATAGCTAGCAGTAGCATCTTATCCATCAGTGTAAGTATATTTGACAACATAATAATGTTTACAACATGAGCATAACTACAACATAAGTATATCTAATATATCTTACTGTACTATACATGATCTCTGTGAAAAGAAAGAAAAAAAGGCTTATCATCCAATATGAAGCATTATGCATAAGCCTAAATAGATATGCTACACGGACATCTTACATCTTCTATTATGCCCTGGGGAATTTGAATCGTACCATCCAAAGTCCAACTGACCCCTGCAAAGGGCTATTCGGTTCCGTACAAGATCTAGGAGTGCTATTATCCTAAGATCTCTTCCCCTCGGTCAGTACGAGTAAAAAGGTAGTGACATATCAGTCAAAGCTGCCACCACAGTGACATATAGTCAAGTTGCTAACCACTAGTCCGCCCTTGTACTGGTCATGGCACTATAAACCAGGGTATACAAAATTCTCTAATCTGAGGAACAACCATAGTTGTTCTCAATCACATCAGATGTATGAGGCATGACCATAACCGTCCTCTACAACCTGCATTGTGAATGACAAGGATATATCCTCAACTTTCCACCCCCACATACTCGACAGTATATGCTCCAAGTTTCCCTTAGGAATATTCGTTTCACCATCCAGCAAGTTCGGACACTGAAGATGGCTCTACGACACAGGGCACTACATGATTAGAGTTGCACTTGATTAGTTATGACAATTGGGTGAATTAAGGCTGCATCAAACAAGTGGACATACAAACCCTAATTCACTTCTAGCAAGCATATAAATATCACAACTTCTAAAAGATATAAAATGTGTGGAACATAATTTCTCATCTCATAATCACATGGTACTATTCACTTGCCATTCATGAGACCACACTAGTCATCATACTATCACAAGGTATAAATCCTTTTCTCAATATCACAGGGTATCAACCCTTATCAACACAAGAGGATTACCCCTAATTCAGGGCTCAACCATGCCCAAATGTCATTAAGACCATCATACTATCACAGGAGATAAATCCTTTTCAAAATATCATAGGGTATCAACCCTTATCAACACAAGAGGATTACACCTCATTCAGGGCTCAACCATGCCCAAAGGTCATTAACACCATCATACTATTCCCTGCAAGATCATCATTATCTTTGCACGCCTTATAGCAAGGCTCAAAAACATCACTTACATGTAATACACCGAATCAACACAATATTGCATTAATGAGCTAGGAAATATCCATAAACAATCATAATAGGGTTATATTAACATTTAGAACATTCCTTTATTACATCAACATGCAAGGAATCTAGATATGATTAACCCTCATCATATTCATAATGTACATGTTTAGCATAGGAAAGTATCAACATGTGGCTATGATATCCACTAATTAACATATTAAGATTATGATCATATTAAGGAGGTTATTTCACCATCATTCCATCATATACGAATGTTAAACATGTATACTCATCTTTATCTATTTGCATTAGAGTTAGGTTCAACAGGATAAATTATTTTAATGTTACTAATCAACACTTATACCCAAACCCTAACTCACGACATCCCCATTGGATCATGGATGCATAAGGTGAAGCATCACCATCACATTCCATACTATTCTCAAGTATGAACCCACACATAAATCAAGGTGTAACCATTGGATTATAGCATACTAGGGTTTCACCAACTGTAATAGAGAACTCCATGATTGTATTAGTCATTCAAGGACTATTCATACCCAATTACCATCATTTAGTTATATTAATTCTATGTATAACAAGCTATACCTCATTAGGGTTACCCGTTAATTCATTATGGTGATTACAAAGAATAATCATACAAGGGAAAGTGTAACACTACAAGTTTACAGCATTGAACCATCAAATTCTCATCATTAGAATCATAACATTGCACTATACACTTCACCCAAAATAATGGGAATATTGAGGCATCAACTTCTAACCATGAAATGTTCAAAAGGTAAAGCCATTGGTCGTTTACATAAGTAAACACCTTGAATGAATCATCTATAATGTTATTGAGTTTTGATCTATAAAAGTCACTATTTAACCCTAGACATGCTTTGATTTACAACAATAAGGGTTCTGTTGAGAGTAGGGTAAAACCCACAATCGACTATTCATTTGAAACAAGCCATCCATTGCCATCAAGTAACCTCCTTAAGTTGATCATATAAAGGAAACCATATAAATCACATTATTAGGACCAACATATTAAATTATCCATAATTCCACTTTATTCAATGAATAAACATTAGATCTTGACCATTTGGTCAAGTTCATGTGTTAAAACCATCAATTACAGTATAGGTCCTCCATTGCATTAAGTGACCCAAGAAACCATTGGTCTAAGGATCAATTGATGCTATAACTCTATTATTAACTCACCATAGGTTTTGGAGACCTGATACACCATCATTAGTGACCATTAGGTCACCATAGGTTGTTAGATCAACACTATATTCATTAATCAATATCAAATATTAAGCTAATGCCATCATTGATTGATAACATCAGTAGGGTACTTAATGGTTGATCATTAAAATTCTAATTGATCCAAAACCTGACCTAAGGGGGTGAACATAGGTTGTCCCATCATATGACACCTTTGATCCCGACCATCAATTGTCATGAAGACAACACCATAGGGTTGTTGCAATGGTACCATCATCGGGTCATGGGTTTATAGAAGAAATCATCTTAAAACCCTAAAATTGACCATTGGTTGATAGTTTCTTAGCACCATAGGTTGTCAAACCAACCTGATCCAAGACATATTATACCTTGTGAATAGCATACACATGATCATAGGTTCATCTAGAACTGAAAACAGAATAGGGAGTATTATAAAAATCGAAATCCAAGTCAAGCATAGCTTTTTAGGGCATGGATCATCATTTAAAAGCAAGAACATGAGCTAGCAAGCTTATGGTAAGCAATAAACAGAAGAAAGTTATAAAACTTGCCTCTAATTATAAGATAAACTCCCAAAAAGAAGAAAACATGAGCAAGTAGGGTAGGAAATTCAAGTATAAGCTGTGAACTCGTCCATCTAGCACCTTTATTCATCAAATGAGCAAACCCTAAGCATAATGTGCAGAAAAGGTAGGGTTTTAGAGCTTTAGAGAAATTTATACCATGGAACATCAAGGTTCTAACCTGGATAAAGGTAGGAGGAAGGATAAAAAAGAAATAAATGGAGGAAAGAAGGGGATTCTTACTCTTTTAGGTCAAGATCACTAGAAGGAAGCTTTTTAAACCCTAAAAGGAAGTCAATTGCAACCCTAGATTCTTTTTCCAAGAAGATCTCCTCTTTCTTCTTTGTTGGAAAGGAAATTTGCAGCAAAACATAGGGAGAACAAGGTTCATAGAAGGAGGGAAGTCATGGAGAGAAAATGGCTCGTTTGGGTGCTTAGGGATAAGTATATGAAACTTTAATATAAAGAAAAAGAAAAAGTTGAAGTTCTAGTATCTTTCCAAGTGTCCATGGCCTTAAACTATTAAGAATATACAAGCACACACAAAATAAGCTCCCCCACCATCCATAGATACATGCTTATCCCTCATTTCTTGAATTTCCAAGAAATACAAATAATTCATTAGTTGATAGCTACTAAAGGTAGCTCATCCATAAAGGGGTAAACCCTAAAATACCCTTGAGGAAAATACCTTCAAACCAAGGTTTAAATAGGAACCCCATGGCTAAAAATGATCAAGGATGATGAGAGAATATCCAATTAACAAAATGCAAGTGATAAATTTCAATGAAAGCCCCTCAATTGGGAAAATTGTAGAGAAGTCCAAAATGTGCATAAAATTGCATAACTTGCTCAAACAATGTCCAAATTGGACCAAATTTGAAACTTAAGATTGTCTTGTGATTTCAAAACATATCATGAGGTTAGATTAGGATTATAAGAATTAAATTATGATAATTAAGCTTCTTCAACTCATTAAGCAAGTTTATGGGCCTTATAATATGGGCCCTGACACATCCCAAATACATTTTGATGCATTTGTTATGAGAGGATGTTGTCTTGATATGGGCCCTGACACCTCCCTAATGCATTTTTATAGACTTGCTGTGAGAGCACATTATCGTGATATGGAACCTAAGACCTCTCAAATGCATTTTTAAGGACTTATCGTGAGATGACATTGTGATCATATGCTCTATGGCACCTCCCAAATGTATTTTCAAGGACTTGGCGTGAAAGGACGTTGTCATATATGGTCCCAAACTTCACCGAAATGCATTTTTAGGGACTTATTATGAGAGGAAATTGTCATTTTATGGGCCCTGGCTCCTCCTTAATGCATTTGAAGGGACATTTTATGAAAGGACATTATCATGATCTGGCTCATGGAACCTCTCAATTGGATTTTTGGGGAGTTGATGTGAGATAACATTTGTCATGATATGGTCCCTGACACCTCCCAAATGCATTTTTATAGACTTGTTTATAGAGGAAGTTGTCGTGATATGGGACCTAATGCCTCTCAAATGCATTCTTAAGGACTTACTGTGAGATGACATTGTCGTCATATGTGCGATGGCACCTCCCAAATGTATTTTCAAGGACTGGATGTGAGAGGACATTGACATGATATGGGCCCAAACTTCACCAAAATGCATTTTCAGGGGCTTATTATTAGAGGACACTGCCAATACGTTGGCCATGTATCCTCCTTAATGTATTTGAAGGAACATGTTGTGAAAGGACACTATCATGATATTGGTCGTGGCACCTCCCAAATGCATTTTTAGGGACTTGATGTGAGATAACACTTGTCATGATATGGGCCCTGACACCTCCCAATGCATTTTGATGGACTTGTTGTGGGAGGACATTATCATGGTATGGGACCCGACACCACCCAATTGCATTTTTAAGGACTTACTACGAGATGACATTATCATCATATGTGCGATGGTACCTCCAAAATGTATTTTCAAGGACTTGGAGTGAGAGGACATTGTCATGATATGGGTCCAAACTTCACCCAAATGCATTTACATGGACTTATTATGAGAGGAAACTGTCAATATATGGGCCATGTCTCCTCCTTAATGCATTTGAATGGACATGTTGTGAAAGGACACTATCATGGTATGGGTCATGGAACCTCTCAATTGCATTTTTAGGGACTTGATGTGAGATAACATTTGTCATGATATGGGCCCTGACACCTCCCGAATGCTTTTGCATGGCCTTGCTGTGAGAGGACATTGTCATGATATGGGACATGACACCTCCTAAATACATTTTTAAGGATTTATTGTGAGATCACATTGTCATCATATGTGCCATGGAACCACCCAAATGCATTTTTAGGGAATTATTATGAGAGGACGTTGTCAATATATGGCCCCTGGCTCCTCCTTAATGCATTTGAAAGGACATTATCATGATCTGGGTCATGGAACCTCCCAATTGCATTTTTAGGGGCTTGATGTGAGATAACATTTGTCATGATATAGACCTTGACTCCTCCCAAATGCATTTTCATGGACTTGTTGTGAGAGTACGTTGTCATGATATGGGACCTAACACCTCCCAAATGCATTTTTAAGGACTTAGCACGAGATGACATTGTCATCATATGTGCCATGGAACCTCCCAAATGTATTTTCAAGGACTCGGTGTGAGAGGACATCATCATGATATGGGCCCAGACTTCACCCTAATGTATTTTCAAGGACTTATTATAAAAGGACATTGTCAATCTATGGGCTCTGACACCTCCCAAATGCATTTGAAGGGACATGTTGTAAAAGGACACTATCATGATATGGGTTGTGGTACCTACCAAATGCATTTTTAGGGACTTGATGTGAGATAACATTTGTCATGATATGGGCCCTGACACCCCCCAATGCATTTTTTTGGACTTGTTGTGGGAGGATGTTATCATGGTATGGGACCTGACACCACCCAAATGCATTTTTAAGGACTTACTGTGAGATGACATTATCATCATATGTGCGATGGAACCTCCAAAATGTATTTTCAAGGACTTGGCGTGAGAGGACATTATCATGATATGGGCCCAAACTTCACCCAAATGCATTTTCATGGGCTTATTACGAGAGGAAACTGTCACTATATGGGCCATGTCTCCTCCTTAATGTATTTGAATGGACATGGTGTGAAAGGACACTCTCATGGTATGGGTCATGGAACCTCCCAATTGCATTTTTGGGGACTTGATGTGAGATAACATTTGTCATGATATGGGCCCTGACACCTCCTGAATGCTTTTGCATGGTCTTGCTATGAGAGGACATTGTCATGATATGGGAGCTGCCACCTCCTAAATGCATTTTTAAGGATTTATTGTGAGATGAAATTGTCATCATATGCACCATGGAACCACCCAAATGCATTTTTAGGGAATTATTATGAGAGGACATTGTCAATATATGGCCCCTAGCTCCTCCTTAATGCATTTGAAAGGACATGTTGTTAAAAGACATTATCATGATATGGGTCATGGAACTTCCCAATTGCATTTTTAGGGACTTGATTTGAGATAACATTTGTCATGATATAGACCTTGACACCTCCCAAATGCATTTTCATGGACTCGTTGTGAGAGTACATTGTCATGATATGGGACCTAACACCTCCCAAATGCATTTTTAAGGACTAAGCACGAGATGGCATTGTCATCATATGCGCCATGGCACCTCCCAAATGTATTTTCAAGGACTTGGCGTGAGAGAACATCATCATGATATGGGCCCAGACTTCACCCTAATGTATTTTCAAGGACTTGTTATGAGAGGACACTGTCAATGTATGGGCCCTGACACCTCCCAAATGCATTTGAAGGGACATGTTGCGAAAGGGAACTATCATGATATGGGTTGTAGTACCTCCCAAATGCATTTTTAGGGACTTGATGTGAGATAATATTTGTCTTGAAATGGGCCCTGACACCTCCCAAATGTATTTTGATGGACATGTTGTGAGGGGACATTGTCATGATATGGGACCTAACACCTCCCAAATGTATTTTTAAGGACTTTCTGTGAGATGAAATTATCATCATATGTGCCATGGCACCACCCAAATGTATTTTCAAGTACTTGGGACGGTTTTGGTTGTGATGGTTGGCCTTGTTTCAACCGTGATGGTCCGTTCTGCTTCTGGACGTGACACTTCATTTTGGTCTGATCACGACGCTACATTTGTTGCGGTCATGACATTGTATTGTAAGGGTGGGTCGTGTCATTGTGTTGTGGGTTGATCATGAAGCCTATGTGTAACACTGCTTGTGATGCCTTGCTTTAACACTATTGTATCACATTCTATTGCAGTCACGATGTGCGTCGTGGAGACAGTCACAATGTTGCATTGTGAGATATGGGTCGTGAGGGGACATTGTCATGATATGGGAACTGACACCTCCCAAATGTATTTTCATGGACATGTTGTGAGGGGACATTGTCATGATATGGGACCTAACACCTCCCAAATGTACTTTTAAGGACTTACTATGAGATGACATTATCATCATATGTGCCATGGCACCACCCAAATGTATTTTCAAGGACTTGGGATGGTTTTGGTTGTGATGGTTGGCCTTGTTTCAATCGTGATGGTCTGTTCTGCTTCTGGACGTGACACTTCATTTTGGTCTGATAACGACGCTACATTTGTTGTGGTCGTGACATTGTGTTGTGATGGTGGGTCGTGTCGTTGTGTTGTGGGTTGATCATGAAGCCTATGTGTAAAGCTGCTTGTGATGCCTTGCTTTAACACTATTGTATCACATTCTATTTCAGTCACGACGTGCGTCGTGGAGACAGTCACAATGTTGCATTGTGAGCTATGGGTCGTGGCACCTCCCAAATACATTTTTATGGACTTGATGTGAGATAACATTTGTCTTGAAAAGGGGCCCAAACACCTCCTAAATGCATTTGAAGGTACATGTTGTGAAAGGACACTATCATGATATGGGTTGTGGAACCTCCCAAATGCATTTTTAGGGACTTGATGTGAGATAACATTTGTCTTGAAATGGGCCCTGACACCTCAGGAATGCATTTTTATGGACTTGTTGTGAGAGGATGTTGTCATGATATGAGAGATGACACCTCCCAAATGCATTTTTAAGGACTTATTGTGAGATGACATTATCATCATATGTTCCATGGCACTCCCAAATGTATTTTCAAGGACTTTTGATGGTTTTGGTTGTGATGGTTGCCCTTGTTTCAATCGTGATGGTATGTTCTGCTTCTGGATGTGACACTTCATTTTGGTCTGGTTGCGATGCTGCATTTGTTGTGGTCGTGATGTTGTGCTGTGAGGGTGGGTCACGACGTTGAGTTGTGGGTTGGTCGCGAAGCCTATGTGTAACACTGGTGGTGACACCTTGCTTTAACATTGTTGTATCATGTTCTGTCGCAGTCGTGATGTGCGTCATGGAGGCAGTCATGATGTTGTGTTGTGATATAAGGGTCATGCACATCCCAAATGCCTTTTTAGGAACTTGATGTGAGATAACATTTGTCTTGAAATGGGCCCTGACACCTCCCAAATGCATTTGAAGGGACATGTTGTGAAATGACACTATCATGATATGGGTTGTGGCACCTCCCAATTGCATTTTTATGGAATTGATGTGAGATAACATTTGTCTTAAAATGGGCTCTGACGCCTCCCAAATGCATTTTCATAGACTTGTTGTGAGAGGACGTTGTCATGATATGGGACCTGACACCTCCAAATGCATTTTTAAGAACTTATTGTGAGATGACATTATCATCATATGTGTCATGGCACCTCCCAAATGTGTTTTCAATGAATTGGGATGATTTTGGTTGTGATGGTTGGCCTTGTTTCAATTGTGATGGTCCATTCTACTTTTGTACGTGACACTTCATTTCAATCTTGTCGTGACGTTGCATTTGTTGTGGTCACGACATTGTGCTGTGAGGGTAGGTTGTGACGTTGTGTTGTGGGTTGGTCATGAAGCCCATGTGTAACGCTGGTCATGACACCTTGCTTTAATGTTGTTATATCACATTCTATCACGGTCATGGTGTGCATCGTGGAAGTAGTGTGATGTTGTGTTGTGAGAGGGTCGTGATGCCTAGGTGTAGTTGTTGGTCATGATGCTATTCTTAGGCTTCAATCGTGATGTTGGTTTTTCGCTTTGACTGTGTTGTTGTTGTCTCATGCTGGATGTAATGTTGTGTCATTTTTGGGTTGTCACCGACACGACACCATGTTGCATGTTGGTGGCGACACCAATTGTGGTGGTGGGTCACAACACAAGATGAGGAGGGTAGGGTTAAAGCTAGTCGTATGGTTAATACTTGTAATGTCCTATTTTAGAGCATGCACGGGGAGAGCGGGTTGAATAATATATCCTTCAGAATTCATCTAATTTTTTTTCAAGGTCTAATCTAGTTGAATTCACTAATTGGATAGATCATTGTCCATCCTCATTATAGAAGTTATTTTGTTTGTCAGGAACCCAATGTAAACCTTGAAATGTTAGGTAAAATGGATCTCCCTTCTCAATCCTAGGTTAGAGGGATGTAAATATAATATGACAAAAGTAAGTTTAGATCACAAAAATTTTCAAGTAGCCCCAATGAAACCCTGTCAATTGGTCAATCCCACACTTCCCTCTATTTCCCCCACTCGCGCAACAGTCACTCATCTCTCTCTCATCCATGATTCCTTGCCACCCAACCCCCGCCCCTCCTCCATTTTGCACCTCTTTGCTTGTGTCCTTCCCACACGTGGGATGTGCAATCACAAAACTCCTCCAATTCATCTACTCCATCCCACGAATCACATTTGTAGATCATCAATGATGTCTGTGGGAGGACATATCTTTGGGAAAGATATGATCCATCCGTCATCTCATAACTAGAAACCACCATCGTTCTAGCATTGGACAACACCGCTAATGGCGTGGCTTCCATATAAGATAGAGAAGTTCTCTTCATTCTATTCCATCACCATCCCTATAATCCTTCATTTTCCCTGTCTTTATATACTCTAATCCTAGTGTAGAGGCAACAACCTCCACGTCTCTATGTAGTCTAGGCGGACCATTGAGGACTTTACATTGTGATACCGAAGCCAATGTGAAGGAGTTGTCCCTTTGAACATCAATGTTCTAGCTTTAACTTGCTCTCCCTTGTTTTCCTTTGGGTCCGGTTACTTCCTGGTTTTCCTTCTTTGTTTCTCAATTGCTTCTCTTTCTCATTCGACCCTAATCTTTGCCACAAGTAGCTAGAACATGAGCAGTAGTAAAGCCGCAAGAAGCAATGGAGCTTGCATCCCCAATGAAGTTCGTCGATCGCTATTCTCCTACGGGTCTGGTTAGATGCTTTTTGGGGGACTTATTGTTATAGGACATTCTCATGAAATGGACCCTGACTACTCATAAATAGATTTTTCAGAGATGTGATTTAAGAGGACACTATCTTGATATTGGCCCCAACTCCTTACAAATGCATTTCAAGAGACTTGTTGTGAGAGGACACTTTCATGATATGGACAATGACTCCTTCTAGGTGCATTTTGTTTGGATGTATCAATACATTCATTTGATAATTCATAAAGGAGACATATGACAGAACTTGTTGGTGAGAGCCATTAATTGTAAGTCATTATAAAAGTCATTCAAAAAGGGATATTAGTATGATGGTCGTCTTCAAATTCATACACTTTTTTATTGTGATCATTCTAAGGCTAATGGGATTTTGTCTTGGTAGGTAAATTGTTCTTTGGAAATTGTTTACATAGACCACCCACCCCTGCAACAAATGATGCAAACAGGCAACGGCTGTCGCAAGCACCCCACCAACCATGCTCCGATCATCCCCAAACTCATACATGTATCCTTTATGAAAAATTAATAAGAAAATACATATCTACATATCTTTAGTGAAAGCATTTTCAAGGACTTGTGGTGAGAGGACACTATCATGATATGGGCCCTAGATCCTCCCAGAAGCATTTTTGCGGACTTGTTGTGAGAGGAAATTTTCATGATATAGGCCTTGACGCTTAGAGTAATCTCATGGCTTGTGACAACTTTAGGTTCACCGAGTCTATAGGGACCAAGTACTAGGGTTTGTGTCTATTCTTGTGTCCTCTAGTTTATCTTATAGTGATTTCTACTTATGTAGAAGAAGCAAAAAAACTTAAAGATGTCTGGAGAACATGAAGAACACACTGTTAAAAGCAGTGTTGTTGTACCAGATGGTGGTGTAAGGAATCGGACATGAGAAGATCAGGCGCATGAGGCCCCCCATTCGACCCAACCATGCTTGAGAATCCTACCTTTTAGTCTCTTTTTGGGAAGTTCATGGCTATTATGACGCATATGGAGGACAGTATGCCAACACCTCAGCCTAGGGCACTGGTTCCCAATGCAGAATCTTTGGGGACTGGGAAGACTTTTGATCGGCTTCACTGTGTTGGGGTAGTGGAGTATGATGGGACTACTGACCCAGTGGATGAAGATCTATATCTAACTGGGCTTGAGAAAGCCTTCAATATCCTTAGCATCCTAGAGACTGATAAGGTGAAGCATGTAGTGTACCTTATGAAAGGGAGTGTTGGCCATTGGTGGGCCATAAAAGAGGAGAAGAGACCTGGTGGTGAGTTTGGTTTGGAGGAGTTCTAACATGAGCTCATCAGTTGGTACTTCCCACAGACCTATCTAGATGCGAAGATTAGTCAGTTTGAGTGGATCTAACAGGGACCCATTTCTATCAATGAGTACAAGGATAAGTTTATGGAGCTTCATCAGTTTTTTCCTCACATGGATGCTCCAGATGACGAGAGCATTCGCCATTTTGAGAAGGGGTTGAATGTTGAGTTGTCTACCCTAGTGGCTGGTTTGGAGAATTGAGAAAGGTTTGACACATTCATGGAGTATGTCCGAAGGGTAGATAGATCTTTGATAGAGAAGTGAGAGGAAAGTCCCAGGAAGAGGACTACACAGTCCCAAGGACATCCGTCAGGAGGCATTAAGAATCTGATGTTTTCTGCACCGCCAACATCATAGAGGTCTAGAGTGCAAACACAGTGGTCACTAAGTAAAGGCAGAGGACATAGCCTTCCACATGTTGGAGCTCACAACACAACTTCAGTGCTAGTGATAGGGCTGTCTAGGCCACAATTTGAGACCGCAGCTTGCCATAAGTGTGAGCAAGTAGGACATTTGAGGTGGGAGTGCCCAGTGAGAGACAATGAGGTGACCCAACAACTAAGGTAGAGCCAGTAGGGCTCATAGATGAAGTAGAATAGCGGTGCAGGAGGAGGAGGATGTGGTCAAGTTTCATAGATCAGATTATCTCCTCAAGGAAGTAGAGGACGGGGGAGACAACATGCAACGGCTAGATTCTATGATATAAGTCAGTCGGAGGTGGTGGTTAACCTGCGAGTAGTGACAAGTCAGATGGAGTTATTTCATTTTGAGTTTTCTTCTTCTTGCTTTGTATCTATTTTGGTTGACCCGGGTGCACACACTCTTTTATCACTCCTGAAGTGCTTGACAGTTGTCTTTTAACTATTAGTCGTAGGAGAGATAATTTATTGCTAAAAACCCCATTAGTTGGTTTTGTAGTGTTACAGGAGGTGTGTCCTTCCTATGTCCTTTCTTTCTCATGGCACAACATTCAAGTGGATCTCACACCACTTGATATGCATGGATTTGATGTAATCCTTGGAATGGACATCTTGGATAAGTATAGAGTGGTCTTGGATTGTGGTTCCAAGCTGGCGACGTTTGTAGATGGTGGTAAGATGTGAGTCTTCCAAGGAGATAGAAATATTCTTCTGATGTGTTGGGTGTTGGCAATGGTTGTAGGGAAGCTGTTGAGGTAGGGTTGTGAGGCGTTCTTGGCACATGTGCTAAATACTGAGGTGAGGAGTTCTAGTATTTAGGAGGTGCTAGTTGTTAGAGAGTTTGTGGATGGGTTTCTTAAGGAGTTTCTAGGTGTTCCCCCACCCTGAGAGATTAATATTGAAAGGTTTTTGCTGCTTTGGTACTTAATGAAAATGGTTTTAATTTCCAGTGTTATTAGATAATATTTTTGTTTAGTTTTATTTCCATGTTTTGTTTTGAGTAATCTTGTGGCTAGTGGCACATGCGTCACAATCTCCTCGCTAAAGCATTTTCATGGATTTGTTGTGAGAGGACACTTTCATCCTATGGGCCCTGGCTCCACACAAATGCATTTTGGGGAACTTTCTTTCAGAGGACATTCTTATTATATGGGCCCAAACTCCTCACAAATGCATTTTCAGATACTTGGTGTGAGAGGGCACTATCATGATAAGGTATATTTTTAATCCATATCTTTGAATAATGAAAAATCATTCATTGTGCAAAGTTATTTAAATGCCTTTCATTCTCCCACCAAGATATTTTTCTCACTGAATGGTTGTCCTAGATATATATCTAATATAATATGCAATTGCCACATTTGCGTAAGCTGAGTGCCACAAGTTCTATAAGCTAGTGTTGCAATTGTTTCAAGTACCACAAGTGAGTGTCTCAAGTAGAGATCCTTATCATACAAGGCCCCTCCTCCACATGTACTATTGGCAAACCGATCCTCTACAATCAAATTTCTCTCACTCGTCATGAGATGACACTCACATAATGTGGGACTAAACTTATCACCGATGTTGTTTCAGTGACTTGTCGTAGATGGTAACTTCCTTATATGATAGGGAAGGTTCTTCAACCCTATGCCAACTTGACATACCAATCCTTTATTTCATAATTTTTCTCACTTTTTGTGAGAGGGGACTGACATGGTGAGGGACTAAGCGCCTGGTGAAATTTGATGACTTGTTGTAAGTGGCTATGACCTCATTTTACATGGAAATTCCTTAGCATACATATCCTCAATCATGTATTCCTCTAACTTATTGTGAGGCAACACTCTCATGAGGTTGGTCTAAGCTCATGCATATGCAGTTTTAGAAACTTGATGTGAGATGACACTTCCTAATCTGAAATGGAAGGCCTCTCCTCACATGTCACATTGCCATTGTGGTTGTCTTCAGGTTTGAAAAAAATGGTGGTGTATTTTCACACCAGGTAAAGGACACTCAATAAGATTAGAGGAAGAGGCTAAGGAGATCATACAAGCAAGAATGTAGGTGAAAATGAAGAAGAGATATGGATTTAGTGGGTCTCCTTGTTTAAGCCCCATGGAGTTGGTGAAGTAATGAAAAGTTGAATCGTTGATAAGAGTTGAGAAATGATAAGAGTCTAATTTTTTTGTATTTTTCCTACAAAGATTTCTCTATCTTGTATCTTATCTAATGTAGTTTTTTGACTGATATCTAGAAAATAATAATAAATCTAATCGATGTATTTAATATATACATTTCGATTTTTCACACTTAGACATTGGCCAACAAGCTAAATGACATATGTTAAGGTTTTGGAAGCGAGAGAGCTTCCAACCAACCCTCCTCTCCACTTGAGTGATCTTGTTCTGATAGGTGATGTCCTTTTTCTGAGGTGTCTAGTCTAATGGTTCCAGTACTACAGTCATGGGGTAGACATATGATGAAGAATTGGCAAAAAATGAATGTAATATAGATATGATGAAGCAGATTGAAACTCATGCTACTTATATTTATGGTGCTAAATGAGAAAATTAATTGATGATCTTTGACGCTATATGTCTTCTAGTTGATAAGTTGTTTTTAGTTGTTGCCTCTATTTTTCATTTAGGGTAAGTGTGATTTTATACCTTGGGGTCTGATCTTAATTATCATGAATTAGTTTGTTTTTAGGATTGCGTCCCGAATACCAAGTGGTATAGTGTCTGCAAGAATCATACTGTCAGTTTGTCATGAACTACAACATGAATGACTTTTAAAAATCATTGAAAAAGTTATTGGGCATGTTGAGAACAATTGATGGACAGATGAAGAAAGACAAGCCCAAGTCTATGATGGTGATCAATAAGACATAGGGGATGTATTAAGGCAGAGGAAAAACTAAGAAGAATTATAAAGTTGGTCAGAAACCCAAATATTCATATCTCAAAGCAAATGGAGGAGTGAAGAAATGGGGCAAATGTCACCATTGTTACTAGCCTAGACATTGGAAAAGACATTGCTCACTCTGGTTAGAGGAACTACAGAAGAAGAAGAATTAAGGCGCCGAGGCCTCCCCTTTAGGTATAACATTATAAGATAAACTTGATTACTTCTTCATCTTGGTATACGATACCAAACAAAGATATGACATGATGTGCAGGATCTGACAAGTAGTAAAAGCCCTCATGGAATGTCAAAAATGGACAAGGCAGAGCAAGAGTTGCGGAAGGTTTAGTCTACATCTAAGTTTATCTTAGCCCAATGGGCATATAATAGAGGTAAACATATATTTCATTATTCAAAGTAAAATAGAAATATTAGTTTAAGCATCTTGTATGACAAGACTGATGAATAAAAAAAGTAAGATATTAATGTTTCTATTTCAAAATATATGCTCTTCCATGGCAATGCCAAAATATCTAATGATCTTTACTTTGAAAGAATCTTGGATAAATTTTTTAACGTTAATACCAAAGGATTTTAATTGATAACTCAAGACTGTCATTAGAAATAGTCACATTGGACATACATATAAGAAATGCATGTCTAGATTAAAAAATGATGTTAATCTAGTTTCCCTTGGTTATCAAACCTAACGAAACATGCAAAGTCTTATCTATGCACAATATGAAATAACATCCTTCACTAGATGTACTGGGAGGATAAGACTTCCATCATACCTCATACATGTGATACATGAAGATCTTACAGAATGAATGCTATAGATAATTATTTATACTTCATTTCAATTACTAATAATATGATGATATGTAATCAGTAAGATAGCAACATAAATCTCTTGAAATGTTCAAGGAGATTATAAATTAAATATGACTTTCATGAAAGTATTAGGACACTTTGATAAGATCAAATGTTGAAATGCTTGCATCAATTTCTTTAGAACCTTCAAAGAAAGAATCATGATAATGTATCACAAGTCAAATCAAACCGAACACGATGATGTGTTAATTATAAATTAATCTAATCTTCTTATAACCTCATAAATATGCACCTATAACTAAATCATGTACCATCAAAATGGTTAATAATACATCATATATGATATGATATGGGAATGTCCCCAAAGGTCCAAAATATTAAAACCTACATTGAGAAATAAGTTTCCTGAAGAAGTTTTATCCATAAAACATGATTGTTGAATAGTACTATTAATCCCAATCCAACAACAAATGTGTTTTGTTACCAGGATACTTGAGTTCCAAAAGAATCAGTGGGAGTAAAAGTAGAACTCAAAATGTTCGAGGTCAACAAAAGGGTACAATGAGAACCAAGAGAATCACAAGCTGTTTGGAATATCAAGTTCTTCGAGTAACATAGAACAAGACAGTTCTGGTAGAACACATCTAAAATTGAAGGATTGAGAATTCAACAATTCAAATAGGTTGTTCATATAGTATGAGCCAACTAATCAACTAGAAGCTATAGAATACCATAATTTGAGTAATGGCTTAAAAGGCATTATAGGGTATATGTAAGTTAACAAGGTAAGACCTTGATAGAGACAACTAAAGGGGTGATACATGAAGGGTTCAATAGGGTTTTATGACAAAGAACTGAGTGGATAACATAAAAGGACAAATTGGTTGAATAAGTTTTTTAAATCAGTTCAAGTTGTTGAACATGATAGAAATTCCTTTGCCAATTGTCAAGCATGTTGTTATAGTTACAATAGACTAAGAGATTTAGCATATGAAGATAAAAATTGGATTCCTTAAAGGGAATGCATCAAAGGATGTGTACGTGATACAACCTAAAATGTTTTATAACTTCAAGAATGCAAAATAGTCTATAAACTTGAAAGTTCAATCTGGGATTGAAAAAAGCATCTCATAAGTGGGATCTCTTGACATGACAAGATAGTCAAAGGTTTTGACTTGAATCGAGATAAAATATGACATATGTGATTACAAAAGATATAGTAGGAGAATATATGAATATTGCACATATGATGAGGAATAACATCTCAATATTCTAAATATTGAGAGCTGTCATGAAAAACAACTTCAATAATGAAGGATTAGGTAAAACATCTTATGAGATAAGAATCAAGACCTATAGAGATAGTTTTTGAATGTTTCAAAACATAAGTTTAAGGACATACAATAGCAAGACATTGAAAAAGTTCAATATAGAAGGATTCAATGAGAGAGAATCCAAATTGGTCTCTCATAAACCATATGTTCTAATTCTTATGAAGAATGGAAATGACATGATTAAGATACCATGGGCTGTAACAATGGATCTATCATGAATTCTATAAATGTACTTATCCCATACAATATTTTACGTATTGGACATGACAAGATGTTATTTAAATTCCAATAAGAGTTATTGGAATGTCATTAAAGATATCCATTAGTACTTGAGAAGTACCTAAGTATAGATTTCTAGAAATCAAAGACAGCAATAAAGGAAGAGTTGGATGTAAAGGGTTACATCGATGCAAGCTTCCATAAATGACAAAAGTGATAGAAAATTAAAATATGTTTGATTTAAAAGAAGAAATGCTTTTAATTGGAAGGGTTCTGAACTAATAGTCATTAATTCTATTCTACAATAAAAGTTGAGTACACTTGTTTTATGAACACATAGTGATGTTATATGGATCTAGAAGTTCATATGATGAACTTATACATGTTTAGACCATTGATGCCCTAGTAGTGATACTGTGACAACTATGGAGCTACTTATTAGGCAAGGAATATCAGATACCATATTAAGGTAGTTTCATCTCACAGTGGGGAGATAAGAAAATGCAATATACCGACTAATAGAAAAAGTGTTGCTAACCCGCTAGATTATCACTAGCATAGTAGAAACATGGTGGACATGCTTAGATCACTAAGAATGAGATTCATGGGTTATTCACTCTAAGTAGAAGTGGGAGTCTATTGGTAAGGTATGCCCAGAGAGACAATCATGTGATGTTTGACATGGCATATACCATAAAGGATTTGATTAATACTCATAAAGGCAAGCTTCCAATTCATTATGTTTCATTCAATTATGAGATAATGAGGAAACACTATGAATGTCTAAAGAATGACAATACTTAATGACGTATGTCTTCAAGTACATCACTTGGAGAATGTGATCATATGAATGCTAAGAGTATGTACATTCTTATTATGTCCCTAGTCGGTTGTTATTGCGGAAGGTAGATAGACACCAGTAACACATAACACTAGTGTGTGGGTTGGTTGATGACTGAATCTTGTTAGTCATGATATGGCAATCTCAAACTAAGAACACAGATACATGTTAAGGTACAATGTATCAGACAGACCCACCTTGAGAGTGACACATGGAAACCATCATTTGTAGTCATATCCATCTCTTGTAGTGAAGGTGGTGATTGTGGTTCTTAGACCTGAGATCACTACATACATCACATGTCGTTGGGTATACTTTGACACCATCAAACATAGTCCTGAAATATGGGTTTCCATAAAGGTGTTGATTGGGAAGATTTGGCACATGGGGACAGACTGTGAGTGATAGAGATGGGATTTGTCCCTCCTACTGGAGTATGATATCATGGACACTTGATAAGTGATATTGAGAAATGCATGTGCATGAACATGTGAATCAATATATGATATTGAGATCACATTATCTCAGACACTCGGTTCTTGGTTCAAGAAACATGAGTTGAACATTGAGAGGATGAACATTCCATGCCTCAAGTTCACTCTGGATATCAGAGACAAAGAAATTATACAATCACTACAACACATTACATATATTGTAGGTTGAAGTTCTTCTTCACTTTTCTATTCACTTGGGTAGCACTTATGGGTGACTAGGCACTGATCTCTTCTTGTGATGTCATAAGTTAGTTATAGGCATTCACTACCAATGTGATAGGGGACCTATAGGTTCACACACATAGGAACTGATCTAGAAAAGGAGTTTAATCTTAAATGATGATTGGATTGATTACTAAAGTATTAGGTACTGAATTCATGCATTAGGTATAGTTGATTACAGTGCCATCTGATCATCTCACTGGGTGAGATAGCCCTTTGGAGCACCAGATGACCAACTCCAATATTGAGATGACTATTTAGGTTGCCAAGTTGATCACAAATTGAATTGACTAATTTCTTCCCAAATTGAGGTGTGAACCGACCAGTTCATTCTAATGAACTGACTGGCTCGGCTCGGCTCACTAGGAAAATGTTCAGGTGAGTGAGACGACAGTCATGAATGTTCAATATTGCTTAGTTCATGGAAATTCTATTGTAACAAGGATTGGTGCTAATGTCATGTTATGCATTAGTTGGATTTGAAATTTGGAAATTATGTGTGAACATGAAACATGGTGAACTGACTATTTGGATGTACCAAATGACTATCTCACATGAGAAATGAGAAATGACATTTCATGTCTAGCATTTTGCAAAAATTCAAGATCTTTCGGTCCCTTCCACTCCTGTACAGATCCCAAACCCATTGGGAACTCTGGCCCCAACCCCACCTGTAAACAACAGGGTACTGGGGGCTTCCCAGAGCACAACACAAACACTTGAGAATTAGTCGTTCTGACAATTGTTTTCCTCTCTGGTTGTGGTAACCAAGAGATCCCAAGAAAGTCCCACCCCACTACAAAGGGATAGTGAAGGGAGAGAACAACTGAGGATCATTGTTGTGAGAGAACAAGTTGGTGATTAGTATGCCAATGGGAGGGACAACTCCTTCCTGTCTGTTCTAGTAGGAAGACCATAGTTCTATACGTTCTGTGTGGACTACACTATGGAGGAAGTCCTTGGGCTACTTCTAGGAGGGAAACTTCAGCCTACAGTCTATGGGGAAACCACATGAGCTACTATAGAAGTTGATCAAGTCCACTGCCCATGGTAAAAACCAAGAACTGCACAACTACCATCCAAGAAGCAACTGGAAGACAGTTGCAACTATAACAAGTTGTAGTTGCTAGACTAGCTCCAGGACCAGGTACAAACTCGTAAAACCATCATTCCTATTTCATAGTAGTTGACACAATCTTCTATTATGGGAATACATATACATAAATTTTTTGTTTCCGTTACTATACTATGTGCCTATGTATCCCAATAGTGGTATTAGAGCTGTGTCAATTTACTATGTTTTAGGATAATTGATATGATCAGATTTTTGGTTTTATTATTTATTTATTACATACGATGTGAATATTTAAATAGTCTAATATGCATATTCGATCAAAGACCACATAATCCCAAACTTATATATATATATATATATATATATATATATATATATATATATATATATATATATATATATATATCCTAAACCAAATATATGTGTGTAGTTAGATGGTTTGGTTTTCTCCTATTTATCTTAGTCTACGTACCGACCTCTACCTCCTAATTCCCAATGTAAAGTTAATTGTTTCCTACCTTTGATCCCCCAAATGTAACTTGAGGTTTTTCTTTACAGTGTAATGATGTAGCAGCAGGATAGTTTCCTTTCTTGAAATGATGATGAAGATGATCATCGTCAGATGAGATGACCAGTTCACGAGATGAGTAGACCGGACATAGGACCATGGAGGACAGGGCGAAGGAGTCAGACAACCGACTAGTGGACTCAACTGTCCCTCTGAAAGGTATCCAAACATTGATTCATTAGGAGGCCAGAAGACCATCCTAGAGGGCCCAACGGATTGTTTAGAAGGTGCCTAGACATCGTTTGGATAGGAGGCCTGATGACTGTCCCTTTGGACCAACCGACCAGCCAGGAGGCGAGACGACCAGTTCAAGGGTTGAACTGATCTACCCAGATTGAAAAGCACAAATCTACACCAACAACATGTACATACATGTGATGTGATGATTGAACTAGGTGGTAGTAATTCTTTTTGGATCAAAGGAATTACTGTAAACATGGCCATAACCATCGCCTTTTGTTTTATATTGCATGTTTATGTTGTGGGACATAGCATGTATTTGATACATACTATATATGTAGTGATTGGATACAATATATATATATATATATATATATATATATATATATATATATATATATATATATATATGATATATATAAATCCATCAATCAAACATATTAAGTATAAGTTTCTTTCCATTAGCAGAAAACATTAAAATATTGTTCAACTAAGCACAGGTTACACTTTCGCATGGTGCACCGTCTACCTCATGGAAATGTGATGGTAATAATGTAGGTTCCACCTTCATGCGGATCATTATTATCATTTTGGCTATTGGGTTAGGCTTAACTGGTGATTCTTGGAGCGTCTAAGTCCAAAAGCATATAGGTGATCATGGGAAGGACTTGTGCATATAATCTATCAAGAATTGCATATGATGCAATTGGCAAGTTTCCTACCTTAAAGGTTGATTATTTATTACGACATTAGTCAAGTGATAATCAAATCATTTTGACAATAAAAATTTTCATTACTATTTTCCAAATTGATACTTGAGGGCTATAAATTTGATAAAACAATGAGAACAATAATTAATTAAACACTTGATTAGGATCACCATAATTTTAATCAGATCAAATTAGTTTTGACAAAATTGCAAATTCCTTTGTAGAATCAAATGACATCAAACAATAATCACTTTTCTCTGTGATCGGTCCTTGAGAAGGCCAAGATAAATGGGAACAACTTTCACAATAGGTTCAAAACGTTGAGAATCATTCTCACATATGAGCACAAGATCTATGTCTTGATGATGCCCAAACTAGATGAACCCCTTCTGACTGCACCTAGGATTGATAGGGATGCTTACAAGAAGCATACTGAAGATGTAGTGGATGTCAAATGTTTGATGCTATGCTCTATGAACTATGATTTGCAGAGGAAACATGACAACATGGATGCAATTGAGATGGTCACACATCTCAAGAACATGTTTCAAGATTAGGGAAGACAAGAGAGATACAATGTCTCTAAAGCATTGTTCAAATGCAACATGGAAGAAGGAGATCTAGTCGCTCATGTACTCAATCTTATTGGGTATGTAGAGAACCTAGCTAGACTAGGATTCCTCTTGGTTCCCAGAGTTGGCAATTGATGTGATTCTACAGTCTCTACCAGAATCTTACAGTCAGTTTGTCATGAACTACAACATGAATGACTTTGACAAATCATTGGCAAAGTTATTGGGCATGTTGAGAATAGTTGAGGGACATATGAAGAAGACAAGTCCAAGTCTGTGATGGTGATCAACAAGACAAATGGGAAGTCTAAAGCATAGGAAAAACTAAGAAGAATTTTAAAGTTGGCCAGAAGCCCAAATCATTAGATCTCAAAGCAAATGGAGAGTGAAGAAAAGAGGCAAATATCACCATTATCACCAGCCTAGACATTGGAAAAGAAATCGCCCACTCTGGGTAGATGAACTAAAGAAGAAGAAGAAGAAGGAAGACTTTGAGGCCTCCACTTTAGGTATAAATGTTATACGGTAAATTTGATTACTTCTTCATCTTAGCATATGATACCAAATAGAGATCTGACATACTTGATGTGCAAGATCTGACAAGAAGTAAAAGCTCTCATGGAAGGACAAAGATGGGCATGGTGGAGCAAGAGTTGTGAAAGCTTTAGTCTACATCTAAATTTTTATTATCCCAATGGGCATTTAATAGAGTTAGTTGAATCACTATTTCATTATTCTAAGTAAAATAGAAAAAATTACTTTAAGCGTCTTGTATGAAAAGATTGATGAATTAATAAAGTAAGATATCAATGTTCTAATTTCAAAAGATATAATTTTGCATGGCAATGCACAAATATGTAATGATCTTTACTTTGAAAGAATCTTGGATAAAATTTTTAATGTTAATACCAAAGGATTGCAATGGATAACTCAAGACTATCATTAGAAATAGTCACATTGGACGTACATATAAGAAATGCATGTCTAGAATACCTATTGATGTTATTCTGGATTCCCTTAGTTATTGAACCTAAGGAAATATGTAAAGCCTTATTTATGCCCAATATGACATGACATCCTTTACTATATGTACTGGGAGGATAAGGCTTCGGTCATACCTCATGAATGTGATGCATGAAGATCTTATGGAATGAATGTTATGGATGATTATTTATAGTTCATCTCACTTACTGGTAATATGATGATATGTACTTAGTAAGATAGAAACATAAATATCTTGAAATGTTCAAGGAGATAATAAATTAAATATGACTTTGATGAAAGTATTAAGACACTTTGATAGAATCAAATGTTAACATACTTTGCATCAATACCTTGAGAACCTTCAAAGAAAGAATCATCATAATGTATCTCAAGTCAATCAATCTGAATATAATGATGTGATAATTATTAATTAATCTGATCTTCTTATATCCTCATAAATATACAACTAAACTAAATCATGTACTATCAGAATGGTTAATAAGACATCATATATGATATGAAATGTTAATGTCACAATATTTTTAAAAGATTCAAACCTACATTGAGAAAGTAGTTTCTTGATGAAGGTTTATCCATAAACCATGACTTTTGAATATTACTATTAATCCCAATCCAAAAGTGTTTTGTTACTAGGAAAATTGAGTTCAAAAAGAATTAGTGGGAGTAAAAGTGGAACTCAAAATGTTCAAGGTCAACAAAAGGTTACAACGAGAACCAAGAGAATCACAAGTTTTTGTCGAATCTCATGTTCCTTGAGTAACACAAAACAAAACAATTCTAGTAGAACACATTTGAAGTTGAAGGAATGTGAATCCAATGATTCAGATCAGTTGGTCATAATAGGATGTGCCAACTAATGAACTAGAAGTAATAGAATACCATAATCTGAGTAATGGCTTAAAAGACATTATGGGGCCCATGTAAGCTAACAAAGTAAGACCATGATAGAACCACCTACAGGGGTAATACCTGAAGGGTTCAATAAGGTATTGTGGAAAAGACCTACATGGATAACATAAAAGGAGTAATTGGTTGAATAAGTTTTTCAAATCAGTTCAAATTGTTGAACATGATAGAAATTCCTTTTCCAATCATCAAGCTTGTTGTTGTAATTACAGTAGACTAAGAAATTTAGCATATGAAGGTAAAAATTGGATTCGTTAAAGGAAATACATCACAGGATGTGTACGTGACACTACCTAAAAGGTTTTATAACTGCAAGAATACAAATAAATTCTATAAACTACAAAGTTGAATCTTGGATTGAAACAAGCATATCAGAGGAGGGATCTTTTGACATCACAAGATAGTCAAAGAGTTTGACTTGAATTGAGATAAAAGATGACATTTGTGATTAGAAAAGATTTAGTGGGAGCATATATGAATATTGCACATATGATGAGGAATAACATCTCAATATTATGAATATTGAGAGCTGGCATGGAAAACACCTTCAATAATGAAGGATTAGGTGAAACATCTTATGAGATAAGAAAAAAGACCTGTAGAGATATCTCTTGAATGTTTCACAACATATGTTTAAGCACATACATTAGAAGATGTTGAAAGAGTTCAACATAGAAGGATTCAATGAAATAGAATCCAGATTGGTCTCTCATGAACCATATGTTCCATTCTTATGAAGAATGGAAATGACATGATTAAGATACCATGGGTTGTAACAATGGATCTATCATGAATACTATAAATGTACTTATCCCATACAATATTGTATGTATTGGACATGACAAGATGATATGAATTTCCAGTAAGGGTTATTGGAATGCCATTAAAGATATCCATTAGTACTTGAGAAGTACCTAGGGATAAATTGCTAGACATTAAATATTGCAATAAAGGAAGAGTTGGATGTAAAGGGTTACATTGATACAAGTTTCCATAAATGACAAAAGTGATTGCAAATGAAAATATGTTTTATTTAAAAGGAGAAATGTTGTTAATAGGAAGGGTTCCAAACTAATAGCCATTAATTCTATTCTACAATAGAATTCGAGTATACTTGTTTTACAAACATAGAGTGATGCTATATGGATTTATAAGTTTATTTGATGAACTTATAGATGGTCTGACCATTGATGACTCAGTAGTGATACTATGACAATAATGGAGCTACTTATTAGGTAAGGAATATCAGATACCATATTACAACAGTTTCATCTCACAACAAGGAGATACGAAACAAGTAATATACTGACTAATAGAAAAAGTGTTGCTAACATGCTGGATTAGTACTAGCACAGTAGAAACATGGTGGACATGTTTATATCACTAAGAATGGGATTCATGGGTAATTGGCTCTAACTATAAGTGAGAGTCTATTGGTAAGGTATGACAAGAGAGCCAATCACATGATGGTTAACATGGCATATACCATAAATGATTTGATCAATACTCATAAAGGCAAGATTCCAATTCATTATGTTTCATTCAGTTATGAGATAATGAGTAAACACTATGAATGTCTAAGGAATGACAATACTCAATTACATATGTCTTCAAGTACATGACTTGGAGAATGAGATCATACAGATGCTAACAGTATGGACAATACTTCTTATGTCCCTAGTTGGTTGTTATTGTGGAAGGTATATAGACACCAGTAACACATAAGACTAGAGTGTGGGTTGGTTGATGATTGAATCTTATAAGTCATAATATGAAAATATAAAACCAAACACACAGATAGTATGGGACAGACCCATCTTGAGAGTGACACATGTAAATCATCATTGGTAGTCATAGACATCTCTCATAGCAAAGGTGGTGATTGTGGTTCTTAGACCTAAACATCACTGCACTCATCACATGTCTTTGGGTATACTTTGACATCATCAAATCTAATCCTAAAATACGGGTTGCCAGAAAGGTGATGATTGGGTATTTTTGACACATGGACATAGAATATGAGTGATAGAGATGGGATTGGTCCCTCCTACTAGAGTATGATATCATATCCACTTGATAAGCGAGACTGAGAAATGTGTGTGCATGCACATGTGAATCAATATATGATAATGAGGTCACATTATCTCAGCTAGTATGCTATTAGTTCAAGAAACATGAGTTGAACATTGAGAGGAGGATGATTCCATTCCTTGATTTCACTCCGAATATCAAAGGCAAATGAATTATACAATCACGACAACACCTTACACGGATTGTAGTTTGACATTGTTCTCCAACTTTCCATTCACTTAGATAGCACTGATGTGTGATTAGGCACTTCTCTCTGCTTATGATGTCATAAGTTAGTTATAGACATTCACTACCATCATAATATGGGACCTATATGGTCACACATAGGAACAAATCTAGAAGAGGAGTTTAATCTTGAATGATGATTAGATTGATTACTAAAGTGTTAGGTACTCAATTCACATAACAAGATCAACTGACTGCACTTCCAGTTGATCGTCTGACTGGGTGTGATGGTTGTTTGGTGTGCCAGATGACCGGCTCAAATGTTGAGACTACAGTTTGGGTTATCAGGATGATCAAAAATTGAATTGCCTAATTTCCACCAAACTTAGGTGTGAACCGACCAGTTCAATCTAATGAACCGAGCGGCTTGGCTTGGCTCACCAGACGACCATCTAGGTGAGCAATACGATTGTCTCACATGTTTGATATTGCTAAGTTCAGGGAAATTCATTTGCAACAAGAATTGGTACCGACATCATGTCATGCATTAATTGGACTTGAAATTGACAAATTCGTGTACGAATAGGAAACATGGTGAAACTACTATGTGGATTTACCAGATGACCATCTCACATTTGAGACGACCATTTTGCATGAAAAATGACCATTTCATGTCTTACAGGTTGCAAAAATTCAAGATCTTCTAGTCCCTACCACTCCCGCACAGATCCCAAACTGACTAGGAATCCTGGCCCTAACCCTACCTATAAATAGAGGGGTGCTAGGGGCTTCCTAGAGCACAAAACAGACAATTGACAATCAATTTATCTGACAATTGTTGTCCTATCTGGTTGTGGTAACCAAGAGAGCCCAAGGAAGTCCTACCCAACTAGGGAGGGATAGAGACGAGAGAGAACAACTGAGTATCATTATTTTGGGAGAGCGAGTCAGTGACTAGTACACCAATGGGTTGGACAACTCTTTCATATCTATACTATAAGGATGATGAGAGTTCTAGTTAGTCCATGTGGACTACTCTAGATAAAGGAGTCCTTTGGCTGCTGCTAGGAGGGAAACTTCATCCTGTAGTACATGGCGAGACTACAAGAGCCACTACAAAAACTGATCAAGTCTGTTGTATGTGGTGAAGACCAGGAGTTGTACAACCACCATCCAAGAAGAAAGTAGAAGACAATTTCAACTACAATGAGTTGTAGTTATTGGACTTGCTCTAGGACCAGGTATAAACTAGTTAACCATCCTTCCTATTTCATAGTAGTTTACACAATCTTGTTATTATGAGAATGTAGATAGATATTTTTTTTGTTTTTGCTGCTATACTCTGAGCCCATATTTCCCAACACACACATGGCCCAACAATCTCCCCCTAAAACCTCATACAAAAACTACCATCACATAGTCATTACATGGAATGTATATCGTTGATCTCTTTGTAGAGTTTTAGTTATCTTGTATCACCACCTTGGTCATCATATCATAAGTAGCCTTCTCAGTATGAATCTTCTCCAGTGTCAACCATTTCTTAATAATCACATCATGAAGCTATTGATATCTCACATAAATTTGCTTTTCCTTTGTATGATGCATTTTTCTTTCTCTTAAATAAATAACACTGACTATCACATAAAATAATTCGGTTCAACATGAGTCATATCCATCTATCCTACAATTATCTCAATCTAGGGTATTTCTTACTACATCATACTCTGCCTTTGTCATAGAAACTGCAACACACTTTTGCATCTTTAACTACCAAGATATGACTCTATTGGTAAGGTATGCCCATAGAGAAAATCATGTAATGATTGACATCGCATATACCATAAAGGATTTGATTAATACTCACAAAGGTAAGCTTCCAATTCATTCTATTTCACTCAGTTATGAGATAGTGAGGAAATATTATGAATGTATGAAGAATGAAAATACTTAATGATGTATGTCTTAAATTACGTGACTTGGAAGGATGAGATCATACGAATGTTAAGAGTATGTACATTCTTGTTATGTCCCTAGTCGAATGTTACTGTGGAAAGTAGATAGACACCAGTAACACATAAGACTAGAGTGTGGGTTGGTTGATGACAGAGTCTCATTAGTTATGATATGAGAATATCAAACCAAGCACACATATACATGCTAGGGAACAGTGTATCAGACATACCCACCTTGAGAGTGACAAATGGAAACCATGTTTTCTAGTCATAGTCATCTTTCATAGTGAAGGCGGTGATTGTGATTCTTAGACCTGAAATAAATGCACTCATAACATGTTGTTGGGCGAATTTGACACATGGAGATAGACTGTGAGTGATTGCTATGGGATTTTCCCCTCCTATTGAAGTATGATATCCTGACCACTTGATAAGTGAGACTGAGAAACACAAGCGCATGCACATGTGAATTAATATATGATATTGAGGTCACATTATCTCAAACACTCTGCTCTTGGTTCAAGGAACCTGGATTGAATGTTGAGAGGATGCCAATTCCATGCCTCGAGTTCATTCTGGATATCAGAGACAAAAGAATTATACAATTACTACAACACCTTATACATATTGTAGGTTGAAGTTGTTCTCAAACTTTCCCTTCACTTGGGTAGCAATGATGTGCAACAAGGCACCACTCCTTGCTTATGATGTCATAAGCTAGTTATGGACACTCACTACCAATGTGATATGGGACCTATAGGGCCACACACATAGGAACTCATCTAGAAGAGTAGTTTATCTTGAATGATGATTGGATTGATTAATAAAGCATTTAGGTATTCAATTCATGTAACTAATCAATAGATTGGCTGTCTGGACTTCCAAACAACCATCTCAAGTGTTGAGATGGCTATTTGGGCTAGACGGGCGTCTCAAGTGTTAAGATGGACATTTGCGTGGTCTGGCTAATCAAATATCAAATTCTCTAAGTTATGCTCAAATTGAGGACTGAACCGAATAGTTAATTCTATTGAACCAATCAACTCAACTCAGGCTCACCAGACGGTCCTCTAGGTGAGTGAGATGGGTGTCTCGCATTGGTGAGATGGCTTGATTGGGGAAAACAAATGTTTTGGACGTACCCAAACTTGTTTCGATTGCACATTACTTGTTGTACAAGGAATTAATATTTGATATTAATTTCAATTGAAATTGCAAAATTTGTTTGCGATCGGGAAACTACCAGACAACCATCACCCAGTGCAAGATGACTGTCTCATGCACCAGACAGCCATCTGGCTGTGCCAAATGAAATAGGTGGCTTATGAAGTATCACAAGTATCATATGAATTATATATGCAAAAATAAAACATGATGAACCTATATGGGGAAGATAATGTGAAATGCATGAATACAAATGGCTGATATTGTGGGTGGAATGATGCATGTATTGAAAACCTCATCAAATGGTTGAGAATTAAGTAAATAAGAGAATACATCATGTGAATGTTTCCATTTCTTTATGAAGTGTTCAAGGCATCCTTTCTCCCGCTTTATTTTTTTTTCGTTGTCCCACTATTTAGCATGATGGAAAGTTATGCTTGGGTTTCACTAACATGTCACATTCACTTCGTTTTTTCATGGTATGGATGTATATCCCTGCACTCTATTTTCAAAGGAAAACAATATAACCACATGATGTGAAAATGAATGATGAAAAATGCATGCTATCTACATGTAATGTGATTGTTATACAACTAGATGATATACAGAAAGATTGTTTATGCATATTTTTTTTATTTTGTAACTAATGTAGTAAAAGAGAAACTAACTATCATATCACCTATTATGCCATGCAATTAAACTGAAAGGAAATAATTTGGATTACTTGAAAATCTTAAAGTGGTGAATCAAAATGAGAGGAAAACAGATGGAATCACATAATTAAGAGACAATGGCTTTCATGAAATATGATATGTCCCTTTGAAATGACATGTGTACATGGTAATATTAGGATTTCTATCTTAAATTTCAATTTAAGATCCCATATGGTTTGATCAATTTAGGCTAAAAACTCATATACATTCACATTACATGAATTATTAAGATGTCTATTCATATCAAGTGTCCTTAAGCTGACTAGCCCATACACTTCCTCTAGGTGGTGTAACTCAAGAAATTTACAACTAAGTCATTATTATTTTTTCATTTTAATTTCCATTGCAAACACCCAAAAGCACATGACAATGATATGAATCATGCATTAAAGCTCCACTTCTACACTAGATAGACTGTGGATCCTACAACTTGGAAAAATAAAACCTGAAAAACAAATAAAGACTCATAGAAAAATTAAAACTAAGGGATAGAGCTATTCCAACACCCCCGAAGCTTGAACTTGACTATGTCCACATAGTCAATATCCAACTTAAGAGGTGGAGCAGTGGTACCGATCAAAAGGGTGGTGGTGGAGGTTGTGGCATGGTGAGATCATAGGGATGGAATGTCCCCTAGAAAGTCTGCGGAGGCAGTGGCATCTCTAGAGGTTGTGGATAACCACCAAAGTAGTCTTGACTCTAGTAGTTATCGAAGAACATATGTTGATAATTCACCATCCATTGTAGGTGTGTGTGCATGTTCTCTTGGTTGGCCAAGAGAAGTCGCTCATTTTCAAAGATCTCCTGCAAGTTTTAATAGAGTCGACCTTAGACATCATGGATGCCCATTAGTGTAGCAGTCTTATAGTGCTACCCCTATTGAATCTCCTTAAGTATGCCATACATACCTTCCATTGAATAGGTATCATCCTCCTGGGCAGGTGGTGGAGTAGAAGAACTAGAGGCACCATGTACTTTAGATCGCTTGCGGCGGACCTGCCTCCTCATGATGGAGATGGAGGCCTCCCTCTGCTCTTCTTCTTCAATCTACTCCTATTGTTGATCTTGCTCGACATCGTGTTATTCTTCATCATCCTTCGAGTCATCCTCTACTGGCCACCTCATGTGATACACACCTTTCAAGTTGAAGACCGAATCGTGGAGCTCCATCTCCAGGTATTGGCCGCCCACTATACAACATTCGTACACTATCCCTTGACGCATACTGAGGAGGTTTTCTCTCTTGAAATGCTTTAGTTCCAACTTGGGAGCAATCTTTAAGGACTTTGAGGTGGAGAAATCAAGATTTAGATGCATCTCTATTGAAGTAATAAGTCCTCCAAAGGGGATAGGAGGGGTCCTCTGCATCAGTTTCTTCATTGACATCATGTGTTGGAGGAAGAAAGAACCAAAGTCCACAATCTTCCCTCCTAACTCTAGCATCTTATAGAAGAAGTAGAGATCCACCCGCTGAGTCTTCCCCTACCCCTGCCTTGACTTGGCGAAGATTATATTTGTTAGGAAGTGATGCCGAATGCAAGAAAATGGGTGCTTGTTGTCGATGATGGAGTTTGTATGCCATCTAATGTGGTAACCCTATGGCACCTCCTCCAAAAGATCCCATGCACCCTTGAAGTAGAAATTGTTGGGGACAAAATGTTCTTCCCCCATTGACTGTGAACTATCATAGTGTTAATTGATAGTCAGTGTTGAGGAGATGAAACTTGATGCAACCTTCCTTCCATTCATCCCCATGTTTAGGGATGGATCATATCTCAGGCAAGGCTGAGAACTCATAGATGAGTTCCACGAAGTTGAGCCAATCACTAAAAATTGGGTGATCACCCACCTACTCTTGATGCTCGCTGACCCGACAGAGGTTGTCGATAGTACTAATGGATGCAAGGAATGCACAGTCTCCATTATCTATCACAATGATCTCCCTCCTCATTTGGTCTTCATATATCTTCTTCACATCAGAGTTGGGATGGTTGAGGCGGGTTGGTTTTCCATGCACAAACTACAAATTAAACACAAGTATACATATCCATGTAATATAGACGTAAAGAGGCTCAGATGTCAAACTCAGGGAAATGTTCTCTAGAGACTACTATTAACTATAATGTGATCAATTAAGCAGATGATTGAAGGTTTAATTATCTAACATGCACAAAATAAATCTAAGATTACTAGTTTTTCTATCTCAAACGGAGTGAATTCCTTAGGATTATGGTTTCACCTCAGTTAACATTGCAATTAAAATAATAATATTAATAATTATCTCTCCTAACCCTGGAAAAAGAGACATGTAGTAAGAATTACCCGCTCTCATGACGTAATTCACTACCTAACCTAATACCAATTTAACTCTCATAATAATTGAGTTTTTATTTAGGTGCTTCACGGAAAACTCTGGGTAATCCTTTTACATCCATAAGTCTTCTTTCTCAAGGTGCGATATAGGACATATAATTCTATGAATTTCCAACCCCTAATCCCTCTTTCAAAGGGATTAATGGTCTAATTAGCCACCTATGGTGATCAAGCATGGAAGTTCATTATAATTTCATTTAATTATGTCCATAAATTAAGAGAAAAATATATATCAATTCACAAAAGTCAATTAGAATGCATAACCGAGCTACTCCCTATTGTGGAGGAACAAGGGGTTTAGCCTCACATGATTTCCATTATCAAGAACATGGGAGAGAAGAAGAAAAATGTGAGGAACATTAGAGAACTAACAACCCCTAAAGAAGATGGTCTGGATGACACCCTCACACAATTGTGACAATTTGCTAACCTTGAGCAACAAATCCATCCACTGGAGATGCCCAAATCTCCTAGAACAAGGTTTTCTTCTCCGCTTTCTCCTCTTCTTGCTCCCCGTTGTCATAAAATGGAATAGAATGAGATAATTAAGTTTGTCCAAACTCCCCCTACATCATACAAGTGACTTAGGACACCATTAATTGCCAACCATTGGATTAAACACATTTTTTTAGATTTGACTGATCTCATCATGTCAATAGTACTGACGCCTTTGATAGTTGTGTTCGCCTATTTAATCATCAGTACTACTGAGTTGATGTTGGTAGTACCAATATTTATTCAAGAAATTTTGAATACATGCTGTGATGTTGTCAGTAGTATTGACTTCTTTCGGTCAGTACTACCGAGTCTTCTTGATCTCATCATGTCCCATGTTGAGAAAGTGTCGATACCACAGACAACAAAGTTTGTAGTACCAAGTTGTAAATTGTTTCTTTTAGAATCACCGGAAATTCAAAAAAATGAACATAAGCTATCAAATACTACTAAATCATCCAGGATAATTAAAAATATATTTATTTGATGTTATTAAGTATCATAGGATAATGACAATAAATAATGCACAAATTAATATGAAAATGAACAACAAGTGCACAGAGATCATTAATATATAGCATGTGAAAATGACAATTATCAGATGCATCATTGGATACCTTGGAGAAGTACAAGGTTGTGTTGGATTGTAGTTCTAAGGTGGTGACATTCCATGATGGAGATGTTTCTCGGATCTTTTAAGGTTATAAGAAGATTCTTACCACATGTTTGGTGTCTGCTATGATCGTAGAGAGGTTGTTGCGGTAGGTGTGTGAGGCTTTCTTGGCACAAATGGTGGATACTAAGGTGAGGATTCCTATTAACAAAGAGTTGCATGCATTTCATGAGTTTGAGGATGTTTTTATCAAGGAGTTTCCTAGTGTTCCCCCTCTTAGAGAGATTGACTTTGAGATCTATCTTGTTCTTAGAACACAACCCATAGTGTCATCACCTTATAGGATGACACCGATAGATATGTAGGCATTGAAGAAGTAGTTGCAGGACCTATTAGAGAAAGGTTTCATCAGGCTGAGCACTTCCACTTCGAGTGATCTTGTGTTGTTTGTAAAGAAGAAAGATGGTTCCATGATTTTGTGCATAGATTACTGGCAGTTTAACAAGGTCAGAATAAAGGACAAATACCCATTAACGATGATAGACAATCTATTAGATAAGTTGAGAGGTGATACGGTGTTCTTGAAGATAGATCTGAGGTTAGCTTATCATCAGATGGGAATTAAGGCGGATGACATGCTCAAGTCTTCTTTTAGGATTAGGTATGGTCATTATGAGTTTGTGGTTTTGTCGTTTGGTCCAACCAATGTGTCGGAAGCTTTCATGGACCTGATGAATAAGGTGTTTAGGCCATATTTGGATCATTTCATGGTAGTGTTCATAGGTGATATTCTAATATACTCCTGAGACATACATCAACATGTGCAACATCTAGGTCAGACACTGAAGTTGTTGATGCAACATTGGTTGTATGATAAATTTAGTAAGTGTGAGTTCTGGTTGACAGAGGCATTATTTTTGGGTCACATCATATCTTCTAAAGGTGTTTGAGTGGGCCCAAAGAAGGTGGAGTTTGTGCTAGAATAGGAAAATCCCAAGATACCAATGAATGTTTGAAGTTTCCTTGGGTTAGGCAGACTACTATAGGAGGTTCATCAAGAACTTCAAAACTATGGCGTTAACCCTAACAAAGTTGACAAGGAAGGTGTTCCTTTTGTGTAAGATGACAAGTGTTAGCTTTTCTTCCGGTTGTTGAAAGAGAAGTTGACTTGTGCACCAGTGTTAGTTCTTCCAGAGCAAGGAAAAGGCTACATCGTCTTTTGTGATGCATCAAATAAGGGCTTGGGATGTGAGTTGATGAAAGATAATAAGTTGATTTCTTTTACTTAATGATAGCTTGAGAAACATGAGGAGAACTAGCCAATTCATTATTTGGAGCTTGTAGCTATTGTTCATGCTTTGAAAATATAGAGGCACTATCCGTATGGAGGGAAGTGTCTGATCTTCACTGACCACAAGAACATTCAGTATATCTTCACTAAGTAAGAGTTGAACGTGAGGTAGAGGAGATGGATGGATTTCATAGAAGACTATGATTGCATGATAGATTACCAACTAGAGAAGGCAAATGTGGTGGCTGATGTGTTAAGAAGGAGGTCTTGTTCATCATCATTCATAGATAAGGAACAATTACATGCTTTAGTATGTCATTAGCGAGACATGTTGGCATCACTTCAGTAGATGAATGTACAGTTGGAGAATTGTTTGTTGGTAGGCTTGTTAGCATAGTTGTAGGTGAAGCCTACCTTGATGAAATAGATTAGAGATGTACAACGGAATGATACCATGATATAAAATAACCAGGCAGAGTTTGGAAATAAGAAGTATGATGATTTTCATGAGAAAGAGGGTGGGATAGTTTAATTTCACAACAAGACAATGGTTTAAGATGTTGAGGATTTGAGGAAGATGGTTCTTGAGGAATCTCATTCCTCGATGTACCCAATGCATCCAGGAAGTACCAATATGTACCATAACTTGAAGGACTTGTATTGGTGACCTAGTCTGAGCGTGATGTGGGAGAATTTATTGCAAGGTGTCTAGTTTGTCAGCAGGTCAAGGAGAGCATCATAAGCATGCAAGGACGTTGCAACCTTTGCAGATACCATAGTGGAAATGGGATCATATTACCATGAACTTTATAGTTGGTCTTACTAGGATAGCCAAAGGTCATGATTCCATTTGGGTGAGAGTTGATAGGTTGACCAAGTAAGCTCACTTCTTCCCAGTTTAGATGACGTATATAGCAAAGAACTTGGCACAAATATATGTTGTCAAGATAGTTTGTCTGCATGGTATTCCAATGACCATATTATCTAAAATAGGTATACAGTTAACCAGTCATTTTGTGAATGGTTGCATACATCTATGGGGACTCAGTTGAATTTTAGTATAACGTTTCAACCTCAGTCAAATGTCCAGTCAAAGAGGACCATATAGAATTTAGAAGATCTATTGAGAGCTTATGTTTTTTAGTTTTGTGGTAGTTGGGATGTGCATCTAAGTTTGATAGAGTTTCCTACAACAACAACTACTAGAGGAGTATAGATATGTAACCGTATGAGGCTTTATATGAGAGACGTTGTCGATCACCACTTTGTTGGTATGAGAAGGTGGAGTATCAACTTTTGTGTCTTGATTAGACTACAGAGAAGATTAAAGTGATACAACAATTGAAGGCAGCCCAAGATAGACAAAAGTCTTATGATGATAATCTTCACAGGACGCTTGAGTAACAAGTTGGAGACCATGTGTATCTTAAGGTTTCTCCTTAGAAAGGTGTGTTGATGTTTGGTAAAAAAGGGTAAGTTGGCTCCTAGGTTTATGGGACCATACCTTATTGTGGCACATGTTGGGAAAGTGGCATACTGACCGGCCTAAATCGCGCGTCCTAAAATTGGAGGTGGATTTGAGGTAGTCGAGCTTTTACATTTATAACCTGAAACCTTCTGGGCCCCCGCAACTTTGTTTACGGGGTCGAAGTAGATATACGGGGTCGAACACAGGGACAAGGGTGGTAGTGTTGAGAACGCGGAATTGACACACTACACTCATGCAAGGATAAGAGGTAAAAGAGATAGTAAAATTCCCAAAAGGGAACAGTAGAAAAAGATCGATAAAATAAAAGAAAACCCTATCTCCAACTGGAGTTACAAGGAAAACTTAGGTTTTAAGCATTTGTTAGTTTTTAGGGATTTTCGTGCAATAGAAACAGAGAGATAATACTAAAGCTAAAGCAAGGTACGAAGGAGGAAAACTTCGGTAAAACAAGCGGCAATAGGAACATCCTATACCCCTCCTCTCAGAGCGGGTACCTCCAACCAAGCATCAACACCACTCTCGAGGTTGCTGGACTTAGGTTATAGTGAAAAGGTTACTACAACGACTCCGATTCTGGGCACTCTCGTACTCCAGAATCGGACCAAACACTAGAGCCACAACACCTCTCTCGAGGCGGTTGCAATGGGAAAACATGATTCGGTAGCTAATCAAAACGCGATCCAAGCATGCAAGCTAGAGTTTAGATATTAAACATAGCAATCATCCAACAAGGGTACCAAACATAAAGCAATAGATAATTAAATTCTTCTATTTCCATAAGCCAATAAGGTTCTGATTACATTGCATAAGTAAAAGGAATAAATGACTGAAAAAGTAAAGATAGATGTCGTCTTCTTGATATAGAAGGGCGACAGACTACAGCTGACCCTCCAGCACGATACCGAGCAGGAACCTAGCCCGATACAACCGTGTCGGGTGGCACACCCTCTCAGGCGACGCGCCATGACGGGCGGATTGCATCTTGCGAGGACCCTTTCCCGATACGATCATTTTGGGCGGCACCCTCTCAGGCGACACGCCGTGACACACGATGCGTATCGGGGTTCGATACCGTGTCGGGCTAGAGCGATGCTCCTAGTATCAGTCACTTTTGTCGGGGATCCTCGTCGGCCGATATCGGCCTGCAGTGTTGCCCGGGGCGACCCTAAGTGAACCATTCCCTCCCTCTCGGGATGGGGAAATGCTCACCTAGAATCGCCCGGCACGAACACTGAGGCACGATACACTAGCTCTTCGCAGCTTTCCTGAGGTGACTTGCGCAGGGTTCTGACATGTCTTTTCGGCTACCTGTAGCTGCTATTTATAGGTAGCAGTTGGGGAAGTTATGGTGCTCAGGGCGCCACATGTCTTCCTTATCATCGCGGAATGGGTGGACGGCTGATATCGGTATTGCTCGGCACAAGGATGTCGACTGTCAGTCACGTCACGAGCGGTGCCTACCAGTGTGCGGCCTATATCGCGTGACAGGCTTTAGTTGTTGTGGCGAGCTCGGCTCCCTGTCGGGTAAAAGACGTGTCGCCTGCTAGTTCCTTTCTGCGCGGCATCCTCATGTCACGCGTCGGTGTGTTGCGCTACCCTATCGGGCAGTGAGCGTATCGGACATCTGGAAGGCCGATGCAGGTGGAACTTGTTTGTGGACCGGAATGTCCTTATTGATGATAAATGAGTCCAAAATGGAGGAAAACTATGCAAAAGATGGAAATATTGAATTAAGAGCGTCATTTGGCCAATTATTGCAAAATTACATATAAAAGGAGAGGAAAATAGTTAAAAGGGCAGTTTTGATAACAAAATAAGGGTCAAAAACATCACAAAAATTGGTGTTATCAACTCCCCCAAAATTAGTGTTTTAATTGTCCTTAATCAATATTTAAATTTTATTTTGTGATGCTTCTTCTTTCTCGGTGTAGTTTTCAGTTCAAGAGGTAAAACAAGGATCGCGATGCCTTTAGAGATAATGCTGCCCCACTACGAACAAAAGACCTTGTGTTTCTTGCTTATTATTTCAGTAAAAAAATTTCTCTACAGCTTCAGTGAGACTTTGGTGTATGATTCCAAAGTTAGCTTTCACACCAAATAGCTTTAGGGGTAGAAAGTTGTGTATAGGGTAGGCTAAGGCTTTTTGGGGGTTTTCTTGTTTCCCATCAGTCCATCCAGGTAAGGGTCTGTTAGCGGGCAAGTGGTCCCTGCAGTCCAAGCCAGTTGGCTTTAGAGCAGTGATTTCACATCCTACGTACCACTACCCCGGATCTACCATGCCTAAAGATGGGTACTTTTGGACGACAAGTGTGTATATATATATATATATTTCTTTTATTGGGAACAACTCTCATGCTTTTATTCACCCTCATAAGGCTGCTTTCTCTTTTTGGGATTTTTGTTGGGTAAGGGGAAACAAAAGGATTTTTGCTGTTTGGACAGTTTTTTCCTTCTCCATACACGCCTCTTAGCTATAGCGAGATTATTTTTTCGAAATTTTGGCGTGGAAAGTCGTAGTCTTTTGTTGTTTGAGGCAGCATTATCAGAAAGACATAACAAAACTTGCATCACCTTAGGTACATAGAAAACAAACAGGTAAGAAGTCGCATCAGGTTTTTACCAATATAGCGACTTTGTACATATGTATGGGAACAAAATAAGAATTTTTTTTTCAATTTTTCAAAATTTTTATATGTGCATGGCATTTTATACGAGCATGGGTACATACACATGATATCGGAGAAGAACGAAATGACACAAAGGGTGGAGGTGAAAAAGAAAATTTTTATACCTCCCTCACTGGTACAAGAGGACAGGGTGAGGTCATGTTAGCCCAGTGAAGGTTAGCTGGTGGTTGTGCTTGTGCCTTGGAGAAGCAGCAATACATTCTTCTTATTTTTAGTCTCCATTTTCTTTCCCAGCTGGATGCAGTCGGAACAAGTGTGAAGCTCTCAAGAAGGAAACACAAGGCTCATGCATATTATGACAGTGATAGCCGGACTATGGTAGATAGAGAGCTCTTGAAAACACTTGTGGATACTATATCAGCAGAAGATAACCTCCCCATGATGAAGGTGGCTTCATGGTAGATGGAACCGAAATGCCCACATTCAATCCAGGGGTCACTGGAGAAAGATTTCCACTGTCTTTTGGAGATGGTCCTAAACCACCGCAGAAGACAGACTATGATAAGGAAATGGACTTCTTTTGACGGCCCAGCTGTCTCAGGATTCTGATGTTTCTGTCCGACTGTTGTGGCTTCAGCTGTGGCCGCAGTGTGTTTGTCAACTCGACCTGAGGTTTGTTTTGTATGAGCCGTACCCGTTATCAAGTTCATTGACCATTTAGATGTTAGGTAGAAAGAACTGATATCACGATAAAACTTGTCTCGTTGCAAAGTCCGGGTATCGTCCATCAAAACAAAATTCAAGGTGATGCAAGACTGGACGATACGGAGAAGAAGTTGTTCTTTAAAACACGTTGCCCGTCACGGGTGTGTCGGGCGATACGGTCGTAAGAAGGAACTGCCCGATAGGTCCTCTTGACGGGAAAAAATGTGTCACCCAATATGTCGTATCGGGCAAGCGCGAACATAAGTCATGTCGTGATCCATGCGTGTCGGGAGATAAGAAAAATCGACTAAAATTGTCAACCCGATACGTCGCGCGCGATACGAAACCCGTGTCGGACAAACAGGTTGTCGGGCTATACCTCTACTCTTCGAGGCTCTCGCCCGACACGAGAGCCAAAGATGGCCGTCCTTCATGCGAGTAAGGGGAGATTACTGCATGGTACGGGTAGCTGGAAAAGTAAGTGTAGCAGCCTGACACGATAAACCCACCTTACTATATATAGCAATCTCAACTGGGGATAAAATGGGCATTTCTGGGGCGTGTGTCGGCCTTTAAGACAAGCTATTCCCGAGATGGGCAGTCCATCCGTCTAATCAGGGGCAATTACTCATCTTGCACGATACCTAGGACACGGGTGCACACCGCCCAGGGATGCCATCTGTCACGTCTCTTGCGGTGCCCGAGATATCCAGCGCGTTCAGCGTGCCGGTTAAGCTGCTGCCCGATACAGTCCGAAAAAGAAAGAGGACAAACATGCCCGATATGCGGCCTGAAAACTAAAAACAAGGCGAAGGAAAGACGATTGACGGGCAAAACATCATCGGCTTAGGGTGAGTCCCCGACCTCAGATAGCATTACTCCTCAACGCTTCATAAAATAGAGCGGTGGCCCAAAAGAGTCGGTACGCTCAGCGCATGAACTGACTCGGGCCTTATTACAGTCCATAATGTTTGTTTGACAAAGAAGAAAAAGCATCCTATTCTAGGAAATAAAATAAAGCTCGGGATGCCTCCCGAGGAGCGCTACGATCTTTGTCTCCTGCTTGATGTCTTTTAGCTTCGTCACTCCTTAGTCCTTGCCATCATCCTTTCATGCAACTCGATCCTCGTTCCTCTTGATCACTGTCCTGCTTTCTTTGTTGTTTCAGTATTCGACGGAATTTTTCCTGACGAATTCTTTATTAACTCGGAAATTTGAGCCAGTTGCTGATCAATATGACGCTAATGCATCTGCATGTCTGCCATTTGTACCTGCAACGAGTTCAAAACCCCCGAATTCGACAGCGCGCTCTGTGCTAACTGGTTGTTGATAGTGTCTTGCCTTTTTACGAAATCAAACAGTTGGCCAACCACATCAGACTGGCCAAAAACCTTATCATGTTCCTTGGTTCGCTTGGAAGGGGGTGTTTTTAGTATACTGACTGGGTCCTCCCCTCTTATCGAATGCTTGGGGTAGCTTAGAGGAGTTGTGTAGCTGATGTGAGTTCTCAGCTGCATCCTTGTTGCCGTAGCTGAAGCCGGGGTGGTCCGGCCTCTTAAAACTCACAAAAGAGACATTTTTAGTTTCTTCGGCCTCGGATTCAGAATCGCTTGACGCTTCCGATCGGGTGTAGATGCATTTATCTACCCCATGGCCTCCTTCTCCACATGTCACACACTTCATCACTTTTTCCACCTGCTTCTTCCCTTTACCACCAGATTCCCTTAGCTGCTTGACATCTATCGCTATCCTCTGTATCTGAGAAGTTATAGACTGCAGAGCCTTGGATTCAAGATAGGGTCCTTCACTGACTTTCTTAGCCTACCCTCTGTCAGATCTATCATACTCAGCGTCGGCCTGCAGCTCGACCATGTTTTTGATGATCCTCTCAGACTTGCTCGGTTTCTTCCCTAGGAAGTCACTTCCTGCTGCCGCATTCAGTGACACCCTTTCATCGGGAGTCAGACCGTTGTAAAAGGTGGTGACTAGGAAACCTTTCTTATAGTTATGATGAGGGCAGTCCCTCTGATATTCCTGGTATCTTTCCCAGGCGTCATGGAGGCTTTCGTTAGGCTTCTGCATAAAAGAGGTTATTTTTTGTCTATTTATCACAGTCTTCTCAGTCGGGTAGAATTTATTTACGAAAGTGTCTGCTAGTGCTCCCCACCTGTTTAGAGATTGGTGGGGAAGTCCCAGATACCATGATAGAGCCTTGTCTTCCAGAGAGAAGATGAAGCCCTTGCAGTAAATGACTTCCTGGGGTACACCTCGCATCTTAATCGTGTCGCAGATATTCTTGAAGGTGTCCAGGTGAGGATAAGGATTGTCATTCTTGGAGATCCCTCTAAAGCTCTTATTTTGGATCATGGAGATTATAGATGGCTTAAGCTCAAAGTTGGAGGTGTTGAAATGTGGAATGATGACCGGACACCAAGAATTGTTAGCCTTCGTGGAGGCTAACTCCCTCAAAGTTTTCTCCTCTTTGTCTGAATCTTCACTGTCGCTGGCTTCCGGACGTCGTTCCTAATTATTGTTATTCCTCCTGTTCCTGTGGTGGCGACGCTTATTACGACGAGGGTTTTCCTCAAACTGATCCATCTCTGGATCTTCAAATTGATCATTTCCGTCGTATCGGTCGTTGGCCTCAGGAGGAGGCGAATCAGGCCTAACCCTCCTCGGGCGTTCTCCTTCAGAATGGGGTGGCTCAACGCGAGGCGGCATGACGGCTGGTGCTCAGTTGAAAGGAATGTCTTTTCCTCCTAAAATAGCATGAGGAATCAATGTCAGAAGATCAGTTATTAATAATACGAGTTATTCATTTTAGGCAAAGAATAATTAATAATAGAGTGGTGTTGATGCTTGGTTAAAGGTACCCGCTCTGAGAGGAGGGGTACAGGATGTTCCTGCTGCCGCTTGTTTTACCGAAGTTTTCCTCCTTCGTACCTTGCTTTAGCTTTAGTATTATCTCTCCATTTCTATTGCATGAAAATCCCTAAAAACTGACAAATGCTTAAAACCTAAGTTTTCCTTGTAACTCCAGTTGGAGATAGGGTTTTCTTTTATTTTATCGATCTTGTTCTGCTGTTCCCTTTTGGGAATTTTACTATCTCTTTTACCTCTTATCCTTTCCGGAGTGTAGCGTGTCGATTCCGCATTCTCAACACTACCACCCTTGTCCCTGTGTTCGACCCCGTATATCTACTTCAACTGCGTAAACAAAGTTGCGGGGGGCTAGAAGGTTTCAGGTTATAAATGTAAAAGCTCGACTACCTCAAATCCGCCTCCAATTTTAGGACGTGCGATTCAGGCCGGTCAACTTTTTGGTGCCATTGCCGGGGACAAGGAGCTTGAGGCACGGAAGTGTAGTTAGTGGATTCAGATTCATCAACAGTGTCATTAGTGCCGGAGTGTAGCGTGTTCCCTTGAGGCACGGAAGTTTATGTTTGGTACCCTTGTTGGATGATTGCTATGTTTAATATCTAAACTCTAGCTTGCATGCTTGGATCACGTTTCGATTAGCTACCGAATCATGTTTTTCCGTTGCAACAGCCTCGAGAGAGGTGTTGTGGCTCTAGTGTTTGGTCCGATTCTGGAGTATGAGAGTGTCCGGATTCGGATTTGTTGTAGTAACGTTTCCACTCTAACCTAAGTCCATCAACCTCGAGAGTGGTGTTGATGCTTGGTTAGAGGTACCCGCTCTGAGAGGAGGGGTACATGATGTTCCTGTTGCCGCTTGTTTTACCGAAGTTTTCATCCTTCGTACCTTGATTTAGCTTTAGTATTATCTCTCTGTTTCTATTGCATGAAAATCCCTAAAAACTGACAAATGCTTAAAACCTAAGTTTTCCTTGTAACTCCAGTTGGAGATAGGGTTTTCTTTTGTTTTATCAATCTTGTTCTGCTGTTCCCTTTTGGGAGTTTTACTATCTCTTTTACCTCTTATCCTTGTCGGAGTGTAGCGTGTCGATTCCGCATTCTCAACACTACCACCCTTGTCCCTGTGTTTGAAAAGAGTGTTGTCAAGCTCATTTCTAAGCTTGAGGCAAGGAAGTGTAGTTAGTGGATTCGGATTCGTCAACAGTGCCATTTTGCCTTGTCCCCGACAACGGTGCCAAAAAGTTGACCGGCCTAAATCGCGCGTCCTAAAAATGGAGGCGGATTTGAGGTAGTCAAGGTTTTACATTTATAACCTGAAACCTTCTAGCCCCCCGCAACTTTGTTTACGAGGTCGAAGTAGATATACGGGGTCAAACACAGGGACAAGGGTGGTAGTGTTGAGAATGCGGAATCGAAACGCTACACTCTGGAAAGGATAAGAGGTAAAAGAGATAGTAAAATTCCCAAAAGGGAACAACTGAACAAGATCGATAAAACAAAAGAAAACCCTATCTCCAACCAGAGTTACAAGGAAAACTTAGGTTTTAAGCATTTGTCAGTTTTTAGGGATTTTCGTGCAACAGAAATGGAGAGATAATACTAAAGCTAAAGCAAGGTACGAAGGAGGAAACCTTCGGTAAAACAAGCGGCAATAGGAACATCCTGTACCCCTCCTCTCAGAGAAGGTACCTCTAACCAAGCATCAACACCACTCTCAAGGTTGCTGGACTTAGGTTAGAGTGGAGAGGTTACTACAATGACTCCGATTCCGAGCACTCTCATACTCCAGAATCGGACCAAACACTAGAGCCACAACACCTCTCTCGAGGTTGTTGCAACGGCAAAACACAATTCGGTAGCTAATCGAAACGCGGTCCAAGCATGCAAGCTAGAGTTCAGATATTAAACATAGCAATCATCCAATAAGGGTACCAAACATAAAGCATCATATAATTAAATTCTTCTATTTCCATAAACAAATAATGTTCTGATTACATTGCATAAGTAAAAGGAATAAATGACTGAAAAAGTAAAGATAGATGTCGCCTTCTTGATATAGAAGGACGACAGACTACAACTGACCCTCCAGCCCGATACCAGGCAGGAACCTAGCCCGATACAACCGTGTCGGGCGGCACACCCTCTCAGGCGACACGCTGTGACGGGCATATTGCATCGTGCGAGGACCCTTGCCCGATATGATCATGTCGGGCGGCACCCTCTCAGGCGACACGTCATGACGCGCGATGCGTATCAATGTTCGATATCGTGCCGGGATAGAGCGATGCTCCTAGTATCGGTCACTTGTGTCGGGGATCCTTGTCAACCGATATCGGCCTACAGTGTTGCCCGGGGCGACCCTAAGTGAACCATTCCCTCCCTCTCGGGATGGGGAAATGCTCACCTAGAATCGCCCAACACGAACACTGAGGCACAATACACTATCTCTTCACAGCTTTCCTGAGGTGACTTGCGCAGGGTTCTGACCTGTCTTTTTGGCTTCATGTAGCTGCTATTTATAGGTAGCGGTTGGGGAAGTTATGGTGCTCAGGGTGCCACATGTCTTCTTTATCATCGCGGAATGGGTGGACGGCCGATATCGGTATTGCCCGATACAAGGATGTCGAATGTCGGTCACGTCACAAGCGGCGCCTGCCGGTGGGCGGCCTGTATCGCGCGACAAGCTTTAGTTGTCGTGACGAGCTCGGCTCCCTGTTGGGTAAAAGACGTGTCTCCCGCTAGTTCCTTTCTGTGCGGCATCCTAATGTTGCGCGTCGGTGTGTTGCGCCACCCTGTCGGGCAGTGAGCGTATCGGCCATCTGGAAGGCCGATGCAGGTGGAACTTGTTTGTGGGACAGAACGACCTTATTGATGATAAATGAGTCCAAAATGGAGGAAAACTCTGCAAAAGATGGAAATATTGAATTAAGAGCGTCGTTTGGCCAATTATTGCAAAGGTACATATAAAAGGAGAGGAAAATAGTTAAAAGGGCAGTTTTGATAACAAAATAAGGGTAAAAAACATCACAAAAATTGGTGTTATCACATACCAGTTGGAGTTATCACCTGAGTTGTACATGTTGCATGATGTCTTCCATGTTTAGGAAGTGTCACCCGGTTACAGAATGGATGTTATATCCAGTGGAGGTTGAGTTGAAAGAGGATGTGTCTTATGTTGAAGGTTTTGTGTTGATCCTATTTATGAGGGTGAAGAGGTTGAAGAAGAAGGATATAGTTTTAGTTAAGGTTTTGTGGCATCACCATGGTGTGGAGGAATCCATGTTGGATTTAGAGGATGAGATGTGTAGGAAGTACCCATCTTTGTTCGTGTAGGATTTTGGGTGTGAAATCCTTGTTAAGGAATTATGGTTGTAAGATGCTGACCTAGATTTTTTGTTGAACATGATTTCTTATTAAAACTCTATGCTTAAAACCTTAATCAAGCCTTCTGATGTGCGTTGGTATCATTTGAAAATCTTATGTTTGAAGTTTGATCCAGTTTGGACACTGTTTGAGCTATTTATTCTTTTATGTTCTTGTTTTAGACCTAATTGCAAGTTACACACTTCTAGGGTTTTTCTTCCAATTTGCCACATGCCATCCAGTAGGGAAGTCCTCATGCAATAGATAGTATATAATGTAGGAAAAGGAGAGAACCCCCTTCACTTAATCAAAAGTGACTCCCATCATCATTTTCATTAAAGTTGTCTTTCTTGCATCATTCTCTAAAGAACTATTGACTTTGCTTCCCTGAATAGCAAGTAGTTTCCTTGACTTTTGAGATACGCAGTAGCTTGGCCGTATGGGAGAGGAACTTGAGTGACTCGATCAATAGTGGTTTGGTTGTTATCCCCTCAAGTAGCAAGACAACCTCACATGTTTTCACATCATGATGGTTTTGGTTGATGTTTGAGGGCGCCTTGTTAGACCTTGGTTTGAATGGTCACATATCATGTATGAGATTAGGATTTGCATGTATGTCCTAAGTGGATGGTTGAACTTGATATGTAATTGACAAATGATGACCCTATTTTGTCAGTCACCAAGGCCCTTGTGATATATTCTTTTTGTGGTCGATAAGGTTTGGTTGTGTTCATGAGTCCTCTAGGCCACCAAGAAACCCTAGGGTTAGTGATTGTTGAGGTTTTGATCAGTGGGTCACCAATTTTTTCTGATCAGGTGAAGAGTTTTCCTAGAGAATTGAGGTCGATGGTTTTTCTTGGTTTTTTCACCCTTAGTTGCATGGATGAGTATAGTTCTTGCATGGGAGAGATCTGGTGGAAACATTGCATGTTTAACATGACACCTAACCCTAATTCCCTCTCTCCATCCCTATGTTATATAAACCTCTATCCATGCATTCAATCCTTAGTTTCCTCTCTCTTCTACCTTGTTGATCTTGGAGTTCATCCCCTTGTGTTTGGTGGTAAAGGAGCCCAAGGTTGGACAAAGTGGGATGATTTGTCTTGTATGCACATCTCGGGTTTGGACCTACCCATGTTGTGATCATTTAGTGCTAGCTTGCTCTTCTTCTTGGTCTTGGTAAGTGATATCCCTATCTTTTCTTCATGTTTTCCTTATTGTTATCCTCTTCTTCTTTTTATACTTAGCCTAACACATGGTGTGCATGGTAGTTCTTGAGTTGATCTTGAAGAACATCTCTTCTTTGCATTTGTACCTATGGTTTTGCTCTCTTTATTGCTTCCTTGACCTAGGGTTTGTTTCTTTCTTGAAGGTGGAGCTAGATTGGATGTGGGGAGAGATCAAGCTAGGGCGACTACCCTTTCTTATTCAAGATACCTTGTTGTTTGGAGTTTCTACATCAACTCTAAGGCGAGTTATATAACTTTCTCCATTGTTATTGCTTACTTCTCTCTTGCATGTACATAATGTTACTCTAAAGTGTGGTTATAAGTAGCGAGATGGTATCTAGTACTAGGATTTATGTTTTTATGGTGGATCTTGAGTAATATTGCCCCTTAGGTGAACCATAATACTTGTTCATGAATATTGTTTGGTGATGGAAGTTTTGATGCATGCATGTTTGTGGAAATGTTGGTTTTATCTCTCATAGTGTTTTGGAGTTGATATTCTTGTTGTGATTTACATCTTGATGGATTCTAAGTTTCATGGTGATGACCAACCTATTATTTTCTTGTGGTTGATTAGTTTTGGTATTTCCATGGTTGCCAAGTTTTTCTCTATCTTCATAAGGTCACCAAAGTTGAACACCTTATGAGGTCGCTAAGTTTTGAGGTGTTTTAGTTGCCAAGTTTTGATCTCTTGTCTTGGTCACTAAGAAGGTTGACACCTTTTGTGGTTGATGAGGTCTTGATTCTATGTGGGTCACTAAGACTTGTTTCTCATGATGGTCACTAGGTTGATTTCTTTTCTATGCAGTCGATGAAGGATTGATTTCATAGTGGTAACCAATGTTCTACTTTCTCTTTGGTTTCCAGGGTTTGATGTTGTGTTTGTTTTCCATGCTCATGTCTTCTTTGATCGATGATATCAACTACTTGAGTAGTCACTGAGGATGGTCTCCTTGAGCGGTTGATGAAAGTGGTGACCTAGTTTTCAAATCTCGCCAACCTTGCTCTTCTTCAAGAGTCGATGAAGAATTTTTGTTTATATGGCATTATGTTTTGTTGACTCTAAGATGATAATGGTTAACATATTTTCTCCCATGATTGTTGAAGATGATAAGAATTAAGGTTTACCTTTAATTGCTATTTTGAAACCCTAATTCATCTACCATGTTAAACTTAATCTTAATCCAAGTAAGTGATGATAATGCTTAGATTTCTTAAATGGTAAGCATGGTGATGGAGTACTTCCTCTTTCTATGTTGTGGTAACCCTAATTTGCTATTATATGAACATCATAGTCCTTAAATGAAATGTTATACTAAATTTATGTAATACATGTATGATGATGGTATGATGAGCTTTGATGGGGCATGGAAAGATTTTGAAGTTCTTGTAGGGAACAACGTGGATGGTCTTATGACCTCAAACATGTCTTTGTGCTCTAATTGAGGTTCTATCCTCTATATGATGTGACAGGACTTATATCATGTGATGGTATGATGATGAGTGTGGACTCATGTATAACAATGAAATAGTCTGATGTGGTTTTGTGATCAAAGTTATATCTCAAATGTTTTATATCTAAAGTTGCAATATCTACCCAAGTTTTTGTAAAATTATTTAGGTTTGTACGTAGCTTGATTGATGCAGTTAAAATATACCTGATTGGACTTAACTAATCAAGTGGAACCCTAATCATGTAGCTTCTGTATGCCATATATCCATTCCAGTGTCATGACTTGTTGGATGGTGAAACGAGTAATCCTCTTGTGGATGCTTAGAGTCGTATACTGTTGAGTATATGCATGTTCACAATGATGGTTGCAGTCATACCTTGAAGGAGAATGGTTGTGGTTGTATCTTAGTTTATTAAGATTCTTTATATATGATGTGATTGAGGATAGTTGTGGTTGTACCTCAGATTTTTAGGTTATACCCTGGTTGCAGTACTATCGTAACCTCTTAAGGACGGACTAGGTTGTTCACTAGTGTCATGACTTATATACCAAGGGTGGACTAGGTTGTTTTGTAGCTTGTCCTTATGTGTCATTGTGTCTGACTTGAAACAATTGAGGGCGGACGAGAACTTAGGATTTCATCTCTCCTATAGATCTTCTATGACACTATTTTTCGACTTAGAAGTGGTCAATTGGAATTGAGTGTATACCTCAATTCCTCAGGGCTTAATAAAAGATGTAATCCAGTTGAGTAATATATTTCTTTAGGGCTAAACTTACTTTGAATTGGATGTTAACCCTTGTCTTGTTTCTTATACTATTTAGTGGTTCTATAATGTGGTAAGAGAAATCAACTGTATAGAAAGTGGTAGCTTTACTAGTATCCCTCTATATTGTGTTAGTTATGATTTACCTGGTTTAGCTACTTAGTCGCTTACACTGTCTCGTCTTCTTAATTTGCTTAATCTATTTAACTTGCTCATTTAGCTAAATCAGCTCATCCTATTTAATAAGGATAATCTTTGTGTAATCAATAACCATTGATTGAGGAGTTATATATCTCATTGGGGACATGGGTCTCCCCTCGAGTGTCACCACATATTTTTAGGTGGTCATCAGTAGCATGGTCAGGATTGTGGTGCTGAATAAGAGTAGCTTGGAGAGCCAAAGAAGTAGAAGGTTGGATAGTAGTAGTTGTAGAGTCCTAGAGTTGTCCATGTACTCTTAGGTCCAAGATGGGGATGTTTTCTAGACGACATGTATATCACAATGTGGTTTTAGGAAATGCACTCATGTTGTATATGGCATGTATATGTGTAATAGTATCATTTGTTTACGGGTTGTGGTTGAGGCCATTGGACATATATGTAAGTAAAACTTAATATGCACGTGTTGATATGTAAGTTGATGGACCTTTATGTTATGATTCTAAACATGACAGTAATGTTCTAATCAGTTCTAATTTGCTCTATTTTTGGAAAATTGGTTCATTAGTTGTGGATCGCATGTTTGTTTTGAGTAATCTTGATCAGTGTGGCATTAGGCATCATAAAGGCACCCTAGGTTAGGACTTTCGTTAGAATAGTCAGTTCACAAATCAGTTTAAGAAATGGGGTAAGATGTAATGTCACCTAACGTGTGAAGGAAACATGAAAGCACATACATTCCTTGAACCCAAGTATGCCATATATCAAAGACATAAGGAAACGTCACTAAAGAAGTGGTTGATTATGACAAGACCCAACAAGGAAGGTCACATAGAGGTCAACCCCCAGAAGGTTAGGCCAACATGGCACCAAGCCCCTAGAAAGGGAAGGTTGGCCAAGTCAATTGTGGAGATAACTATGACCAAGCCCTAGTGGGGAAGGTCACAAAGAGGTCAATCCCTAAAAGGGAAGGCTGAGATGGCACCATGTCCCAAAAAGGGTAGGTTTTCGAAGTCCATTGTGGAGATGACTATGACCAAGCCTCAATAGGGAAGGTCGCAAAGATGTCAATCCCTAGAAGAGAAGGACAACGTGGAACCATGCCGCACAAAGGGAAGGTTGCCCAAGTCCACTGTGGAGATGACTGTGACCAAGCCCCAATAGGGAAGGTCACAAAGAGGTCAAGCCCCAGAAGGGAAAGTCAACATGGTACCAAGCCCCAAAAAGGGAAGTTTGCACGAGCTTAATGTAGGGATATAAAGTAAATAATTTGTACCCTAAGAGATGGAGGAAATCCGAGCTAAAGAATTACATAAGCAAATAATGTGACTGAAAATTATTAAAGTTGGAATGTCACAATAAACTCTAGGAAGGGTAGAGCCACAAGTCAATTATAAGATAAAGTAGTGATGATTAAATTTACATAAGACATATGAGGTTAGGAGTTGATCATGCCCTAAGTGCATAAGACCATGGGGTCAGGAGATGGCCATCCATGTCAGTCCAAGGCCCATTGGGTTAGGATATTGGTTACTTTCATGAGTTCATGAGGCCCAAGGGGTAAATGTGAGAGGCACTCCATAGTTCATAAGGCTGATAAGGTTAAGAGGATATCATTATAGAGGTACTTGTATCCCTAGAGACCTTGAGGGAATGACTAATTCTAATGGTCCATGAGACGTAGATGCAAATAATAAAATAGGTCATTTTGAAATGTTAGATAAAATTTTGACGGGAGTAATGCATAAACTCAAACATTATGAGAAATTCACTTTCCATGTGAGTGGATGCAATTAAGAAGAATTGTGGGATGAAAATTAATTATGGTTTTGAGTCATTATTCATACAATTCAACCAAAATGTGATATTAGAAGATATTGTGTAGATACACCATCTCTACTTTTAGAATGGGATTAAATTTGTATTTGGGTTGCGTCCAAACACTTATTTTCTCTTAATATGAGTGAGTGAGAATGGGTAGAAACATGTTATGCTTAAAATTGACATATGAGCGTGAATATCCTAAGTTGTATGTAATGGAATAATTTAGGGTTTTGAAGTGTAACCTCGCCATTATAAGAAAATAAATTGAATAGCAATTTAGACTCCTAGGTGAAAAGATAATAACCAACTAAAATTGAAATTTCAAGTGAAATGACCAACTGATAATATCATGCAATAAAATGAGGATTCCGAAATATCCTGGAATGAATTCAAGCTCCAACCTCAGTGATGTGAGGAATTTCATATCAATAAAATATGTTAAAGATACCCAGTAAGGGTTGCTAACCCTAATGATTGAAGCTAAGTAAAGTTACCACTCATCTTGACCTTACTTGGATTACATTTTGAGGACAAAATTCCATTAAAGGAGGGGTGAATGCAAGATCTACAAATTTGGTAAATTTTAATTCTATGACTATATGACTCATTGTGAAAAACAAATTCCAGAATTGTAATTGATAGAATAATAAAGTTATCTACTTTGTGGTATGAGTTCAAGCCATAGGACAGGTGAGGCCAATGAGACTATTTTTATTGTAAAGAGGTCCTTGTGGAACAAGTTTAAGGAATAAGATATTTCATGCATAAATAAATAATAATGACTTTGTGAATTGTTACATAAGTGAAATATGAGATAATGGACAAGTTTTTAAAATATTAAAAGATACTGTGTCACATAGATAATTACTGGAGTAATTATCTAACCGTGAATGAAAACACAAGATTTGAAGCATTAAATATTGTTATCTTATTTGAACTTTTAGAAATACTTGAAGATAATAAGGGAATTAAGATAATTCCACAATTTGAGAACTAAAGGTCTTTCCATGTGATGTGAGTAATTGTTTCAAAAAAAAACATACAGGAAAAGTTTTGTCTATGAGAGCTATCCCAATAAATTCCAAAAATTAGATGTAAGTTGGGAAAGTTGTTAATAAGTTTCCATCCATGTTACATATGAAATGGATGTTCCTAGTGGACTATAGAAATCTGAGAAGAAAGTGTGACCAACATGTAATTATTACACATGTTTCTATATCAGAAATCATTTAATGTTTCTAATTTTAGCTGAGTGAATTTGTCCCCTATTATTTGTCATCCATTAACTTCTAGGATCAGACAATTTATAGATAATCTCCTACCTCTAGCCTTAAAAGGAAAATTATGTACAATAGTGGGCCCACGTCACTCTTGCTCACTCTCTATCTCTTAAATCCTTAATAACATCATCAAATATTCCCCTTGAATTCATGAGACCTTTACAAACTTGCCTAACCTAGAATTTTGTCATTTCAGGTATGTATTCTGATCTTCCCCAAATCTTGGTTCCCGCAAGAAGTTGAAACATTGCGGAGGGTAGGCATCCTAACAACCCCTTACCATTAAAAGGTTTTCCTAGAACCCTTATGCCAGGTGCACAGAAGTGCAACCCTTGATTTCACAAGATCTTATCCTAGAGACCTCTCACCTCACCACCTTCTTCACCAGCAACCCTAGCTTCTCTTTGGAAGAATAGGGCAATGCAAGCCATTTTACTTGGACAAGAGGATGGGATAGGGTTCACAAGGAAGGTTAAGGGATTATAAAGGAGTGACAAGACCCCCTTTGCTTCACCAATGAGCCTATGTTGGCTATGTTTGCATGCCAAAAATCATCTTGCCAAGCAGACAAATATGACCACCGGTAGAAATGGTGAGAGGCCAAACTAGTTCGGCTAGGTTGGGCGGAGCTCATGGAGCCATCACCGATGACTTCTGAGGATCAAAGGTGGAAACCCTTCAATTGTCTTTTCCTGGCTCTGCATCGCGAGAAGAGGATGAACAGAGGAAGGAGAAGGCCTAGTATATTACCTCTCTGTCCTGGATCGACTATCGTAAAGTAAGGGGCTCATTTGTCTTTAAACCCCATATTGTGCCCCTACCATACAGGCGTGGAGTGTCCAGATGGTGTGAGTCGATTCTCTCAAGAGAAAACCCTTGAATCAAATCGATAACATGAGTAATATTGACATGGTGCTTCTCTATTGGGCCATTAATGTTTATCTTGTAAATAATGTAGTTAATTATTTGTAAATTAGAAATTAATGATATTATGGATCAAATTGATTAGAAAAAAGAATAGATCATGAATGAAATACTTTCAGACTCTAATCATTCTTTTTGTTCTTGAATTACATCAGATACATGATTAGTAAGTGTTTTATACATGCAACCCCTACAATTGTTGAATACCTTAAATGTTCTCAGTTCATGTTATAACATGGTATTGATGAATATAATAATCATACAAAATGATAGTGATAATGATGATGACTATTTAGGATTTCCATGTCAATAATCACAAAAATGTAGTGAATTAGGATTTTGAAACCATAGATCACAACTTCTGATAATCTTGATGCACTTAACTTGATATATTTTTTCATAATGCAACAATCTGATAATTAGGGTTTTACCTAATGTCTAATGTGGGTTTATAAATCTAATGAAGCATTATCTGTTAGAAGTAGGGTTTGTACCCTTGTTCCTTATCCAAACTTGAGACAACCTAAACCCTAGAGTAGGACCCAAATAGGGTTTAATATGAAGGATATGATGGTGACACTTTAGGATAAACATATATGCAAATTAAATGTTGATTGCTTGGATCCAACTTTTCTTATTGATTGGATGATATGATTAAAGTAATTGAAGTATGATTGCATCGTATGTATGGTTCTACATTAAGAGATGTGGTTATGATTATGAATACTTGAATTATCAACTGCTGATGTTTGTCTAGGATTTCTCTAGGATTTTTGAAATAAACTGTTGGATTTTTATTTACATTCCATTCATTTTCACTGACACAATGAGTATCACCTCAAATAAGATGTCATATTCTAATCCCTAGTATGACATGTATAAAGGAGTGGTGCACGTAACCATCATAGGGATGGTGATCACACCTATGATAGCATGTCAAGTATGGGTTCGAAGTTGTAATGAAAATACCAATTCATATTTGCAAGTAATTGATTGATTATATGTTGTTACATTACTTGCACACTTTTGTATGCACCACACGTACACAGGATAGCAGTATACTAATATGCATTTTGATTGTCGACATTATAGGTAACTACAATATATGAAGATATCAAGACATGATGATGCAGATGAAATTATTTGGAGACATTAAAGCTAAGTAGAGGAGGAATAGTTAGATACTTCTTCTTATATGCATTACTGCCAGGTTGGAAATTTATTTAACTCCTTAGAGGAGCATTATTATACATCATGTAAACAATATTTATTAAACAATGGAAATTATTTTTATTTTTTATTTTTTGAATAGGGTCCATAGGAATTTATGTAATCGTTCTTGACTTTAAGGTCCTTTCTTAATTGGGGGACCTAAAAAATTGAGGTCTTTACATTTGGAATCAGATCCCCAAATTTTTAATATTTAGTGTTAATAATTTAAAGTAATATTTAGAAAAATAAGGAAAATTATTAGGGCATAGACTGACAGTAAAAAGGATCAGGGTTTTGGGGGCTGGCAATATTTTCCTCCAAACTATTACTTAGTATATGAGGACCCTCTTAGATAAGGTGATTCCTGCCTCTTTAGAACCTAGGGTTTGGCAAAAACAATTTTAGCTCTTAAGCTTCTCATCTCCAACTTCATGCACTTTTCATCTCCTTTCTTAACAAACCCTAATAAGAACTTCCCTCCTCATCTCAAGTTAGGGTTTTTGATAAGAAGTAGGATTAAGGCATCCCCCACCAATTGATTGACTTGTAGTGTGGAAATAATGATGAAGTAAAGAAAAATGTTTTATGTGGTAAAGAGTTGTTTTAGGAAAATACTTAGTGGGTCAAGGGAATCATAAAACCCCAAGGTGCAGGGATAGTCCCTTACCCGTACCCTCAACCCAAATATGGATAAATGGGGTTAGTCAGGGTTGAAGAATATAATAGGTCATGCTGAAATGTTTGATAAAATTTTGTAGGGAGTAGTGCACAAAATCGAGGATTATGAGAAAGTCACATTCCATGTGAGTGCATGAATTTTTGAAAAAAAATTACGGGATTAGAAGTAATTATGGTTTGGAGTCATTGTTCAAGACAATTCAACCAAAATTTAAAATTAGAAGATAATGTGAGGATGAACCTTCTTTACTCTTGGAATGGTATGAAATTTTTATTTGGGATGCAACCAAATGCTTATTTCATCTCATTGTGAGTGAATGAGACTGGGTAGGCACCTGTTATGCTTAAAATTGACATATGAGGAAAATTATCCAAAGTAGTATTTAATGACATAATTTTGGGTTTTGAGGTGTAGCTAGCCTCACCATTATAAGAAAACAAATTTGATAGTAATTTGGAAACCTAGGCGAAAATATAATCACCAAGTGAAATTGAAATCTCAGGTAAAATCACCAAGTGATAATGTCACACAATAAAATGAGGATGTGGAAAGATCCTGGAATCAAATTCAGGTTCCAAACTTAGTAATGTGAGGAATTTATATATCAATAAAGATGTTAAAGATACTCAAGAAGGGTTTCTAACCCTAAGGTTTTAATCTATGTAGAGTCACCATTCACCTTAACCTTACTACATTTACATTTTGAGGATAAATTTCCATTTAAGGAGGGGTGACTGTAAGATCCTCAAATTTGGTAAATTTGAATCCTATGAATGTAAGACTTGATGTGACAAACAAATTCCTTGATTGTAATTCATAGAATAATAAATCTATCCACTTTGTGGTAGGGGTTCAACCCATAGCCCTAGTGAGGCCCATGAGAGTATTTGCTTTGCAAAGAGGTCCTTGTGGAACAATTTAAGAAATTAATGATTTTGTGCATAAATAAATGGTAATGACTCTTGAATTGTTAGATAACTAAAATATGGGATAATGGGCAAGTTTCTAAAAGATTCTAAGATAATGTATAACTTAGATAATTAATGGAGTAATTATCTAACCATGAATGGTAATACAGGATTTGAGGTATCAAATAGTGTTATCTTTTTCTGACTTTGAGAAAACTTGAAGATAATAAGGAAATTAAGATAATTATAGAATTTTAGAAGGAAAGGACTTTCCATATGATGTGAGTAATTGATTTAAAGAAATACATAAAGGGCAAGTTTGTCTATGAGAATTATCCCAATAAATACAAAAAATTAGATGTAAGTTTGGAAAGTTACTATTGAGTTTCCCTCCAAGTTACATAGGAAAATGATGATCCTAGTAGCCTATAGAATAATGTGAAGAAAGAGGGACCTACATATAATTATTTCACATGTTTCTATATTATAAATCAATTAATGTTTCAAATTTTAGCTAAGCTAAACCATACCCTTTAATGTATCATGAATTGATTATGACCTTTGATCTAGTATCAGACGAGTTAGAAATTGTCTCGTACCTCCAGCCTTAAAAGAAAAATTCGACTACAGTAACAGACCCCCTTCAATCTCTCTCTCTCTCTCTCTCTCTCTCTGTGTGTGGTCATTGATAACGTCATGAAATATTCCCATTTAATTCATGAGACATTTACAAACTTACCTAACCTAGAGTACGCCATTTTCGGTAAGGATTCAGATCTTCCTCAAATCCCGATTCATCTAGGAAGTTGGAGCATTACGGAAAGCAAGATTCCTTACAACCCCTTCATATAAATGGTTTTCCTAGAACCCTTATGTCAGGCGTAATGAAGTTCAACCCTTGATTTCATGAGATCTACCATGGAGGCCTCTCACCTCGTCACCTTCTTCATGAGAGATCATGATTTCTCTTCTGCAATATAGGGAAATGCAAGCTAATTTCCTTGGGTAAGACGACGGGTGTTAGTTCACAAGGTTATGGTCTTAGAAAGGAGTGAGAAGACCCCCTATACCTCACCCATGACCCTGTGAGAACTTTGTCTGTAAGCCAATAATCATCTAGTAGGGTGGCCAACTCTAACCACCAATAGAAGTGGAAAGAGGCCAAACTAGTTTGGCCAGGTTGGACGAAGCTCGTGGATCCATCACCGGTGACTTATGAGGATCAAAGGATGAAGTCAACCCTTCAGTTGACATGTACATGGCTTCATGTCATGAGAAGAGGAGGAAGGAGATGAAGACCTAAGATTTTACTTCCCTGCCTAAGGTGGACTGTTGTAAGGTAAGGGGGCCATTTGTCTTTTAACTCCATGTTATCCTACCATGCATGTGTGAAGTTTTGAGATTGTATGAGCCTATTATCTCAATACCAAACACGTGAATCAAATCAATAACTCGAGTTATACCGATGTGGTTCTTCTCTATTGGTTCATTAATGTTTATCTAGTGAATAATGTTGTTAAATTATTTATAACTAAGAAGATAACAATATTATATATTAATTCAATCATAGAAAAGAGTAGATCACGCATAAAATACTTTCAAAGTCTAATAATGTCTTTGGTTCCAAATGTACATTAGACACATGATTAATAAATGGTTATACATGCAAACCCTAGAATTGTTGAATACATTACTCTCAATTCATTTTATAACATGATATTGATGAATATAATGATAATCAAAGTTGATGATCATAATCATGATGAATATTTATGGTTTCTAAGTCAATAATCACATACATATAATGAATTGGGGTTTTGAAACAAAAGATCATAAAATATGATAATCTTAATGTGCATAACTGATATAAGTGTTCATAGTGCAAATACTTGATAAATTAGGATTTCGGGTAATGTCTAATGTGGTTTTGTAGATCTAATGAATCTTGGTCCATTAGAGTTAGAGTTTGTACCCATATTCCTGATCAAAACTTTAGACTAAACATACCCTAGATTAGGACTCGATTAGGGTTTAATTCAAATAATATGATGGTGACACATTACGATATACATATATGCATATTAAATATTGATCGCTTGGATCCATATTTTCCTCCTTGATTGGATGGTATGCTTAAACTACCTGATGTATGATTGAATGGTCTGCATGATTCTACATTAAGGTACATGGTTATGATTATGAATACTCACACTAACAAATTTTGATGTTTGTTGAGAATTTCTTGAGGATTGATGAAATAAATAGTAGGATGTTTATTTGCTTTTCATTCAAATAAAATGCCACTATGAGTATCAAAGTAAGATATCATATTTTGAACTCTATCAAGAGGTGCTTTACATGAGCTTTGGAGGGATAGTAATTACACCCAAGATAGCATATCAAGTATGAGTTAGAATATGTAATGGAAATTCTAGTTCTTATTTGCAAGTAATTGATTGATTATATGTTGTTATATTACTTGAACACTTTTGTATGCACCTTATTTACACAGTATAGCAACATATTGATCTATGTTTTGATTTTCGGCATTTTAGGTAACTAAAATATATGAAGATATCAAGACAAGGTGAAGCAGATGAAATTAATTGAGGACATTAACGATAAGTAAAGGAGTATTAGTTAGATACTTCTTCCCATATGCATTAGTTCCATGTTGGAAATCCATGTAACTCCTTAGAGGAGCAGTATCATACATATAATAAACAATATTTGAGAAATAATGGAAATTATTTGCTATTATTTTTTATTTGTTGAATTTGGGTCCTTGGGAATTTAGGTATTGGTTCTCAACTTTATGGTCCTTTCTTAATTGGGAGACACTAAAAAGTGAGGTCATTACATTTGGTATCAGAACCCAAAATTTTCAAATAATACTTTTTAGTTGATAATTTCAAGTAATCTTTTGAAGTATAAGGGAAATTATTTGTGCATATCCTACATGTAATTGTGTCTAGAAAGGATCATGTCTTAGGGATTTGACAATATTTTCCTCCACACCATTAAGTTGGTATATGAGAACTCCCTTAACCAAGGTGATACTTGCCAAGCTAGAACCTAGTGTTTTCCTAAAATAATATTTACTCTAAGCTTCTCAACTCTAACTTCATCCACATCTCATCTCTTTTTTAGTAACCCTAAAAGGAACTTCCCCCTCATCTCAAGTTAAGGTTTTTTAAAAGTAGGATTAAGGCATCCTTCACCAATTAATGTACTTGTAATGTGGAAATAATAATGAAGTAAAGAAAAATGTTTTATGGGGTAATTGGTTGGTTTAGGAAAACCCTTAGTGGGTCAAGGGAATAATAAAGCCCCAAGGTGTAGGGGTAGTCCCTAATCTGGACCTGAAACCCAAATCATGATATATGGGATTAGTGTGGATGAAATAGTAACCCTACCCATATGAACTCTAATTAAAATTAAAGGAATGAGAAAAATCCAAATGAATTTACATGACCCAGTCTTCCATGCATGCATGTTCTTGGAGTAAGGCATTCATGATTTTGTGGTGGGTTTTTTTTTTGAGAATGATAAGAAACCCAATGGTTACCTAAAAATAAAATTATGAAACCCTCAATTCAACTTTTAGGGTTGGTGTCCCAACCTGGGGTGGGTCAACCCAAGAATGGGAAAAGGACCTATGGGGAAGGTACAACCCTAAACCTGTGAGATCACATTGTGACTATAGAACCGAACCTCCCCATGTGAGTCAAGAAGGCACCCTAGCAGGTCACATTGTGGATATAGAGCCCTACCTTCTCATGTGAGTCAAGAAGGAACCCTAGATATGAGCTTCCTATAAGAGTGAGTTCATAAATCAGTTTAAGAATTGAGGTAATATGGAATGTCACCTAAGTGTGAAGGAAACATGAAAACCCATAAATTCTTTGAATATAAATATGCCAACTATGAGGGACGTGAGGAAAAGTCACTAAGGAAGTGGATGACTATGACCAAGCCTCAACAGGGAAGGTTGCAAAGAGGTCGAGCTCTATAAGGGAAGGCCAACATGGCACCAAGCCCTAGAAAGAGAAAGTTGCCCAAGTCCATTGTGGAGATGACTATGAGAAAGCCCCACTGGGGAAGTCACAAAGAGGTCAAGTATCAGAAGGAAATATGACATAGAACCAAGCCACCTGATAGGGAAGGTTGCCAAAATCCACTGTGGAGATGACTATGACCATGCCCCAGTAGGGAAGGTCATAAAGAGGTCAAGCCCTAGAAGGGAAGACTAACATGGAACCAAACCCTAGAAAGGGAATGTTTCCCAAGTCCACTGTGGAGATGACTATGATCAAGCCCCAGTAGGGAAGGTCACAAAGAGGTCAAGCCCTAGAAGGGAAGGCTGACATGGTACCAAGCCCCCAAAAGGTAAGTTTGTACGAGCCCAATGTGAGGACATAAAGTAAATAATGTGTACCTTAAGAGATGGAGGAAATCTGGGTTAATGAATTAGATAAAAAAATAATGTGCTCAAAAAAGTCTCAAGAACCTCAAGTAATCATAGATTCTATGTTCTGAATGCTTATACGTCATACACATGATTCATTATCATTAAAAAATGTTTTTTAGGATTCATTCTTGTCTAGCACTTAAGAGACATTAGAATTCCCTAAAGAAAGGTGAACACTCTAATATATAATCATAGTGTTATGGAACATCCCCTAAAATTCTTTATAATATTATTTAATTCATATATGAAAATATGCTATGAAACTAATCCTAAAAATGTTCTTAATTAACTGATATCATATAATTTGTAATGAGTTATAGTTTAACATCAATTAACTCTAATTCAAAAATTCATCTAATGTTATCCTACATTTGAGTCTGGGAGGAACTATAGTTTCATCTCATCTAAATACTAACCTTTTAAGTAAAAAAAATATTAGTTTCAATTGAAGCAAGCTTATCATTTCTAAACCAGGTTAAACATATATAATAAACTATCACCAAGAAACAGTATATAGAAAATATTAATCCAACCAAGAAAAAAACTACCTAAGAAAACCTAGTTACTTGATAACTGGAACTGGGTCTAAAGGACCTCAGATCCTTCTAACATTTCCCACTTATGTAAAAGTATTGTAAGAAAGATATCTTCCTATTTCACTGCATACTAACACTTTTTCCTCTTTTTGTTACTTCTTATATGTTTCCATCATCATTTGATCTCAATATCACTATTTGCATATATTGTATTAGCCTCTTTTACAAATTTCATATGCAAAATGATAATTCTTTCAAAAGATTGTTACATTAATTTTAACTACAATACTGTTATTCAAATATTTCTTATCGTATGGATTGTAAACTATTTACTGTAAGTGTTATGCTTTACATTTCTTACTTTCTAGTATTCAACTTGATATATGTATGAAAAAGGACATCTAGTATACTTTGTTATTAAAAATTTCATCTATTCTAAGATTTTCTTTGATATTAATTTTATATGGTTTTCTTTCTCAAAATTCAAGTATCTTTCATAAATTATAAATATCATGTTTGAGGAACTATTTCATTAGTATCAAACTATATCTTTCTTTCTATCTTTAATACTTAATTATGTGAGATTTCCTTTTCATTTGTGTTATATCTCTTGATATCAAGTATAACTAAAATCATAACTAGATTCATATGTATGATTGGCAATAAAAAGTAAAAGGATTAAAGATACAATACGACACCACTTGCCCCAGTACTCGATTATCTGGCCAAGGTACACCTTGTTATGACTATATTCAACATCCATATAAAACTATACTTATCAATTCTATTTTCCATATATAAAGGTCTCACCTATTCCATGACACCACCCAGTAAGGTGGGACCTTATTGGATCACAATGATTGACAAACTTTATGTTTTCTTTAAATAAAACACCAATGTATCCATAAAAATCGTTTCCAAAACCATGAATGTTTTTCCTTCGTCTCCTTCAGATAGTGAGGGTACATGTATTTTTTTTCCTATATTATAAGTATACATTACTTTAATAATTGGACTCTCTATTGTATAAGTAAATGCCTAACAATATAAAACATCTCATCCACTTACAAATGTTACTTCTCCATAGGTTATCTCACAACCTCATTTTATCTTCCTTTCTTCACATTATTTTAAATCCATTAATAGTGGTGAATATATAGTTTGGGATATATCAACAAAATTTACAAATTCCTTTCCATTACTCACAACCATATATCTTTCTGTTCACTTGTTTTACTTATAACACTTCCTACTTAAAGGAATTTTGATAACTAAATGCATTCTTATCCCTATAAAGTAAAGAACTATAAATCATAAGAAAGATAGGATTTATAAATACCTACATTTAAGTCATTGTATTTATTATTATCATAACTCATTGTACTATGGTTTATGGTTAGAAACTTGTATTAATTTGGAAAGAAACTCTTTTGCCTAGATTTGACCGTAGGGAATAAATGTTCTTGTGATGCATTCACTAAACTTATTATTTTCAAAATATGTGATAAATCTAATATAATAGTCTTCTCACTATTTCAATATCATTTGAATGGTTCAGGTTTATTCACCATTTTAACATAAAATGTGTACTATGGTTGTTAATGACTTACCTATTTCATAATATAAACAATATCTTTATTTATTAGTATTAATATAATTACATTTGTTACCATAAATTTTATCATGGATATTGTTTTCATAACAAAAAAAACTATATTCATAATGAAAATAAACCCTATGAACTCAAAAATGCATTTAATGTGCTCACTACAAGCAAACATCAGTTGATTGATTCAATTGATTTATTTACTTAAATGTTAACTCTTAATAGAGTAATATTCATCATATAAAAGTTAATTTTAATGAAATCATTAAATACTTATAATCATGAATGAATCAATGAGAAACTGCATCAAACTTGAATTGTTATTGTCAATACAAATATCCCTAATCTTTTATGATGATTTTGTAAAAATTTGCATGAAACTAGTTTACTTCACCATATATTTCACCAATGTTGTTTCTAGTTCACAGTTTCTAAATTGAAACACATAATACTATACAAGATATGAATGAATATTAACTACTGAATTTCCCACAATTTCCTCAAAAATTCCCCGAAAATACTAAAGTGGCTATAGTTCAATGCGATTTGTATCCCACTAATGCAATTTAGTTTAGTAAATTACTAGATATATAGAATAAAAAATAATTCATACAACTCAATTGTAGAAAAGAGAATATTATGTATAGAAAATAATACAATTAAATCAATTTCAAGATAACAAAAATTAGCTATGTTTGTTGGTTAAACCATCAAATTATAAATCTAGAAACACTAGCTTTGTTGGAGAAATTCATTAGAAAATATGGAAGCAAAGATAATGTTTGTAGGATTATAGAATATAAAGTTTATCATGGATATGTTTGTGAACCTAACATGCCATTAAATGTATTAAACTTGATACACAAACACATATGCAATACACATATAAATCAATAATATGTTTAAGTATAATTAAGATAAAAATAAAGAATATGAAGACAAGTGTTAATGTAAGAGTAACTAATTCTAGGTATTATCCAAACCATAACCTTAAGTGAATATCCCTCACACACACAAACACACACACACACACACACACACACACACACACACACACACACACACATATATATATATATATATATATATATATATATATATATAGACACACACACACAGACTTGGTATGTAAAAGAATGAGAACTAATCAAAGAAATTTTATGAATTGGTAAGACCGATAATATATATATTTGTAAACCTTAATCCAATACATTGAGAAATATATGTATGTTAAACACGTTATATTTCTCATTAATGTACACACTTAATCTAACTAGTTAAATAAATGCATTCATTTTTTATGATAATATGTAGTCAATCTTCACGATCTGATTATGTGTTTCATAAAATATCATAATTCCAATTGGTATTCAGATATACTTTTAAATGTAAATGTATAAGAGTAATGTAATAGCCCCCTCCCCCTATTATCCCCTATTCAGGTGGACTGAGATGGAAAGGATCATTACTCTAATACATGACTGAAGGTTTATCAAATAACCAAAAATAATTAATAAATTTCACTTAATTTAAGAAGTTTGGGACAAGAAAACATTCCACAAAGTAATTATATTCTAAAGTATGCAATAAGTAATTAAAACTATCTATAACCTTCTCGTTTACATTGATATCTATTTTTGTTGGTGTCTTCTTACTGGAATGTTCGTTCCCATCATAATTGTTGTAATAATAATAGTTTATCCTAAAACGTCGAGAATCAAAGCATGTGGTCAACATAACAAGTTATACTAGTATTTGGGGGGAAACAGACTATTACATCTAGGTGTAACAACTTAATCACAACAATTATTTGTTAAAGAATCAAAACTAACATTTTAATCACAACCACTCAATCTTGATCTACCCAACCTCTATCAAACCATTCTCGGGTATGGTCCCTACAGTGGATCTGGGCTACCTCCCTGGTGTCACGCTAGTCTTCCCCTATGTAATTGAATGACCTTTTATGTTCCTCTGGCCCCATAGGCTGAACCATCATATATATATATAAATATATATATATATATAGAGAGAGAGAGAGAGAGTCAAGATAGAATACACTTGAGTGTACTAATCATACGAATACACTCAAGTGTGTTTGCATATCAAGACTATTTTTTGCCAAATGTAAACCATTGATCTTCACTGTCATATTATAACTAGGCTACATACAAATTTTGATCCCATTTGGATGAGTGTAAGTCACTCTTCCAAGGGCAAAAAAATCGATGCGTGAAACTAGTTTGAAATGCATAATTTTTTCGGTCTTTATAACATGATCTGTAAATGTCCAAATGTGCTCAAATTTTGTGTATGAGCTATTCATAAGATGTTTAAGAAGATCAACACATTATATTTTTGAAAAAAATATTACATCATGATAAACTACTTGAGTATATTCTGCTCTGAATACACTCGAGTGTATTCTAGCCTGACTCTCTCTCTCTATATATATATATATATATATATATATATATCATAGATCTAGAGGTGGCTAGGATTCGAGCTAGTCATGTCCATATAATGTGATAACCATAATGACTTTATACTTTGCATGAATTAAATAAACAACCAAGAATTTATTTCCAATCCATGTGGAAAAACCCTCGAGAAAGCCTCTTGAAACTAAAGTAATTATTTTTAGGCGTACCCACATATCTGTCTCAATGGTAACTTGAATCCCAAGAAAGATCATTCAGAAATATCCTAATAAGAAACCAAGAATTTATCCTGAAAGTTAAAGCATAACATCAATGTATCAATATTCTATTCAAAATCATCACTAAGACTGACTTGGGTCTCAAGATTGGGTTTTTAGGGCCAACTTAGGGTTTCACTCTCTGAAATCCCAATTATCAAGATTGGGTTTTAGTCACTAAAATCCCAGTTATCACTAACCTTAATCTTATCATTATTTACACGTTTAGTCTCAAGGAAATCCTAAATCATCAAATCTTGGGTTATTAAGTTCACATAAGTTCCAAGGTGATCTTCTTGTCCATAAAAGATCCATCTTTGATTATTAACATCAGTTGAATTCATTAGATTCATCAACACTTAGAAACTAGGGTGTTGATTCATTTAATACATTAAAGATGACAACTTTAGGTACTTTTTGAACTAGAAGCATATCTAGGTCCTGATATTAATTTTATTGCATTGCTTGCATTTTTATTAGAAAAATACATGCATAATATGTCTTAATCTGAGTTATCAATAATTACTTAAAATTATTTTAATATTAATGGATCTCGATCAATCAGGTGAGGTCTCATCATCGGCCAGCTTATCATCCAACTAGGTCGCTGGACCCAAATAGAGACACTAGAGTTGTGCCACCTTGGCATCCTCTGCCCACGTGGATGGGGTGAGACTCTGGGTTAAAAGACAAAAAAACCATGCCATGCTTCATTTCCTCTGGGGATAGAGATGTAATTTCATTTGTCCTCTTTCAATCACAAATAGTCGTGAGTCTGCTTCCTCCCACCACTGACGGCAATCAACCCCAAAGTTGACTTCACACTTATGTACCCCGGAGAGGAAATGGAGAATTTGAGGAACTTTGCCTACACCTGTTCAATGTAGCTTGGTCCATTAGCAAAGAGGAGTGGTGATCACAGCTATGCTGATCGCGACCCGACCATGACAGAGTAGGGAAGTCTTAGGAAATGGAGGTGTTATTGAATCTGGTAGGGAATTGGAGGTAGAGAAAGGGCCTTCCCAAAGTTGGGATTGGTGTTTCTCTCTTTGGTCCCTTGGTTGGGGTCTGCGAGCCTTCTATAGGCATGGATTAGCATAGCCATCTAGCTATGGTTCTACCCCCTCACACATATTGGGGAAAGCCTCTACCATGCATAAAACTTGGGGAAGTTAAATTCCCAGAGGTTCGTTTCCACACACTGAAGATAAAGGAAGCATCCTCGGGTGCGGACATGGTCTGGAGGGGGAGAGATAGATGTGGGAAGGTTTCCCATTACTATTCCTATTTTCCAAATCATGCTAGAGTTAGTAGATGGATTTAAGATCATTGACCAAGGATCCTACAACCACTACGACTAAACAAAAGATCAAGGGGTATCGGGTCCATGATTTCTCAATTAAATCAAATAATGACATTAAATTTATGTTTCCATAATCCTCCATGCTTTACAAAATTTAGAAAAATCCATATTTCTCAATGCTTTAATCTTCTTAATGCCAACTTTTGGAGGAAATTCTGTAATGGCTTTATCTACTTGGGGGTAAAGTTTGAGACCAAAACTCAAAAAGAAAAATATACTTTTCTTATCATGCAAGTATTCCCTTTATAAGGCATATTCTAAGCATTAAAACTCATTCTTTTCTCTTTATTTATTTTCTATGATCTTTATTTTGACTACTCTTCTTGTTAGAAACCATGTGAAAATGAAATAATTAATGGTGGCCATCCATGCCATTTTCTAGAGAATTCTACCCAATTCTCTTAAGTACACATATTTATTATCTATTTTATTTTTATCTTTGTTTATTATGGGAATTTTTTTCTTCCTTTTTCCTTATATCCATTATTGGATTCATAAAATATAGAATTTCCAAAATTCAACATTCAAGGGAAATTTCCAAAGAAATCCATTCTTTAAAACAAAGCAAACAAATTTTCAATTAAGTATCTTTTTATAGAATAATTGCATTTCAACTATTAAAATACAAGTGAAATTGAGATTATAATATCCCTCCCCTCTTATAGGGAAATTTTGTCTTCAAAATTTGACTAATCACACAAACAAGGATAAGACTTTTCGACATCCACTTTTAGCTCCCATGTGGCTTCATCCTCTACATGGTGCTTCCAGAGAACCATTAACATCTCTATCCTTTTAATCCCGAGCTCTCTCACCTTGGTATCCAGTACCCTCATAGGTGACTTAGGGTATGTCAGCCTCCCTTGGAGGTTAATAACCTCAATTTTAAACACATGGTTAGGATCCTCTACATAGCACTTCGAACTGGACACATGGAGCACATCATTAAGCATACTATATTGTGTGGGTAAGGTTAAACGGTAGATAACTTCATCAATCCATTCTAGAATCTCAAACAGCTCCATGTATTGGGGTACTCAATGTTCCTCTGTTCTTAGCTATATTTTTGACGTGTCAGACTTTTAGAAACATGTAATTACCTACACTAACGTACAAATAAGTCTGATTTGCATCAGCATAGGACTTATATCGATCTTGGGCTCTATTCTTCCCTTGCTCGCTCAAAGTGATTTTATCGATACATATCTTAGTTCCTCTAACCTCATCAAGGTCCTCTCATCGACATCATCCCAACGAAGCGGTAACCAACACATCCTCTCATAAAGAGCTTCCTACAGAGTTATCCCGATACTAGCTTGCTCACTATTAAAACTTGGCTAAGGGCAAACATTGCTCCCATGTTCCACTCCAATTGAGCACACATGCTCTCAATAAGTCTTCTAATGTCTAGATCATTCTTTCTGACTGTCCATTAGTCTGAGAGATAAACCATACTTAGTTTTAACATTGTATCAAGTTCTTCATCTACTTGTCTCTATAACTTAGAGGTGAACTTAGGTTCAAGATCAGAAATAGTTGAACTCGGTAAACCATGCAGACAAACTATTTCTCTAACGTATAGTCCAGTTAGTTCTGATACTTTGGCAGTAATCTTTAAGGCAAGGAAAAGTGTTCACTTAATTAGGTGGTCTACCACAACCCATATTGCATCATGCCCCTTTATCTATCTTGGGGAGACTCACCACAAAATCCATAGTAGTATGGTCCCATTTCTTCTCAAGAATCTTAATCGGTTCAAACAATCCACCAGGTCATTGTGTTCAGACTTCACCCTTTGGTTTGTGAAAAATCGGGCTACATATGCTTCTATTCTCTCCAAGCTACTTGTAATATCACTTGTAAGTCTTTAAACGCCTTTGTGGTACCAGGGTGTACCATATACTAAGAACCATAACCTTTTGCATGATATGAGTCTCATGGACTCGAATATGACTTCCATATCGATTCCACCATTCACACCCATTGAGGTATATGTCTGAGACTTCTCCATCAAACCCTTCATCTCGTCTAACTCTAGGTCATCTAACTGGGTTGTTATAAGCTTGATCAACAAATTAGGTTTAAGTTATCTTTATTTGGTACCCCAACTCTTGCATCCATTATTTTTATCACCAGATTATACTTATAGAGTTTCAAATTCCACTTGATAATTGTATCCTCATTTGTAATTTATAATTTGGCAATTCACCTAGGTTTCCAAACCATTCATTAAAAATTCTTTCCTAAAGTTGTGGTAATGCCTCAAATTCTCAATTATCCTAAAAGAATTTCAACTTAAGCATTTATTTCCTTGAATCATATCCATTTCTAATATGCCATGTGTCTGTCTCATCTCTCACACTGATAACAAGATGAAATAAGCATTTGGATGCACTCTAAATACAAAGCTCATCATGTTCCAAGAGTAGAAATGGTGCATAACGATTTTAATATTCAGATCTAGGTTGCATCCCTCTCTAAATCATGCATGCTTTTCATTTCACCATATCCTTATATTTCTTGAAGTCAAGAGCCTTCCTCACTCAAGGGTTTGTGCAAGTTCATTATTACTTGTCTTCTTGTATCTTTCCTTTATATACCTCATGTCTTGTTAGCCTTAGTCATATCCTCAAGATCTCTATGGGTACACGTACTTGTGGAGCGATCTCATCTATATGGATATAGGGAGTGTCACTCATATACCCTATGGCCTCATGAACTCATGAAGGTGTCCATTATCCTAACCCATGGGCCTCAAGCAAAGATTGTTGTTACCTCCTGACCCTATGGTCTTAGGCAGTTAGGGATGGTCATCTCCTAATCCCATCGGTCATATGTACCTTTAATCACCCCTTCCTGACCTTAGGATTGACTTAGGGTTCTATTGATATGTCATGACTTTATTTATTTAATTATACATTTTTCTTGAGGTTTTTATGATAATATCCAAGCACAATATATCCTTTATAACTCTTTCACCGGGATTTTCTTCATCTCTTAGGGTACCCATAGTTCTCTCATGGTGATGTACCCATCTGGGCATGGGCCCGTTCTATCATTCACTCCCATAGTGACTTTTCCTCATGTCCCTTAGATATGATGTACTTGGGCACAATGAATAATACTCAATATATACACTTTGATGTTTCTTGCACTTAATATCTCAAGTTTTTAATTGATATTTAATGTTACCTCAATTCAAAAATTGATTTGTGGATTACCCCTTTCTAGGGAAGGTCGTATCCCAGGTCAAAACAAAACCAGCATTTGTTATAAACCAATAGAACTAGTCTTGTACTATAATTAATATCTTCATGAAGGAACAATTCCATTATAATATCCATGAATTTTCTGCCTGAGAGTTATATCATTATATCTCATGATCTACCATGCAATTTTTGGATCGCTATTGGTACTTTACTACCAAAAATTGAAGTTTTGTGATATAATGAGGTTGGTGTATTCTTGTGTTCGGGTCTTTAGAAACACCACTTAACATCATATCATTTCTCAGGGTTTGACCAGTTTCATATGTATATATGATATCATGGAAGTGCTAAACCAACTTGTGTGAGCAGCTTGTCAAAAATATATCGTAGTCCAAGTGGGGTTTCCTTTAACCCAAAACTCGGGGGGTTCCATGCTTAATCCCTATAAACTCACTCAAACTTGTGGACATTATACAACTACTTTTAGTCTTTGGTCTACAAACCTCAAGTTTATTTCCTTAGCATTAGTCATTTAAACCACATGACTTAGCCACTCAAACATGCAACCAACATAATATGTCATTTTTCTTCTTAGATTCCTACTCATGATCTATTCTTATCCAACTCTCTCTCTTTCACATAAGCAGTCCTTAGAATCCCACACAAGGGACTACCAACCGGGGTACAAGGCTCCACAACATATTACCATTCTTTACCTTTCTTGGATCTTGGATCTCTCTTTCCCATATCTATATGGTAGGTACTCATATCATCTCTACATCTGTATAAGAAGCCTCCTTCTCTATTTCTAGGGTTTGGTCATGCTAGGGACATCTAGGGTACCACAAGCCTCTTGGTATCATGCATAAGTAACTCATCTCATTCACTTAGGGGAAGTCTAGTTTAGGATATATCATACAAATATTCTCATACTTCCTCATGTCTTGGAGCCTAGGTCCTAAACATTCTCCTTCTAGGTCCCACTCTCTCTCAGGTGCTAACCCTATACTAGTCCTAGCACTAGAGGTCCCCTTTTGTATAAGAGGTTGAAGCTCCTACGGATTCACATCTTATCCTCATCTAGTTTATCTTATCCGAAGAAGCAGATATACTAGTATTATTGGATCTTATTGTCTAAAATTCCAAAATCAAATTCTCAAAAATGACTGAGGTCATCATAAACAATATTACCTCATCACTAGATTCCTCGTCTATTCCATCTGATATGCCTAACTCACAATCTGACTAACACTAATCTTTTGATCTAGAATTAATCCTTGTTTCCAACCTCGACGTCACTTACTTTCATGTATTCCATCTGATATGCCTAACTCACAATCTGACTAACATTAATCTTTTGATCTAGAATTAATCCTTATTTCTAGCCTCGATGTCACTTACTTTCATGTATATGCATATCTAACTCCTACTTGTATCTCTGTGGGGAGACACTTTCTATTAGGGTTCCTACTAGGAGGAGTGTAGATTTTCTAGTCATAACCCAATCTTAGAGTTCAAATCCCTCATGGATCTCTAGTTTTGGTTTCACCCACCTTAGGTTGGGACACCGATCATATAAGTAGTACTAAAGGGTTTCATATTTTCTTACTTATTAACCATTCTACTTAGGTTCATCCCACACACGTATCATGCATGCCTTACTTAATGTACCTGCATAAGGCATGGATGAACTATTGTATAATTTTCTTTCTCCATTGCTTAAGGTTAGGGTTAGGAACCATAACCCATCACCTTTAGGTTTTCTTCAACACTCTAAAATTATATCTGTGACATCTTATTGACATGCATTTTATTATTTGGAGGAGGTTTCCTTGATCCTTAATTCTCATAAACCTATCTCTCATAAAAAGGTGAGGAGAGAAAATATAGGTACCTTGGGTTTGGTGAGTGAAAGGGGAAAAGAAGTGATGAAAAGATGAGAAATCCTAAAGGTATGTTATTTTGAATAAAGTCCTCTTTCTCTGTCCAGGCAGGATGCATAAGCCCGAGAGTCCTCAAAACTGGCTAGCGGTGCAGAGGAAATTCTTTCCAACCTCTGGGTTGTGGTCCTTTCTAGACACCATCGACTTTGTAATATACCCTAATAATTCCTTTTGGGCTCTATAGAACTCTTAGAAATTTAATTTTTATAGAGGTTAAATGGCGAACCAGCTCTAATACCTTATGTAACGACCCCCTCCCCCTATTATCCCCTATTCAAGCAGACCAAAAGGGAAAGATTAGTTTCTCTAATATGGGACCAAAGGTTTATCAAATAATTGGAAATAATTAATAAATTTCACTTAATCAAAGGAGTTTGGTGCAAGATATCTTTACACAAAGGAATTACATTTTAAAGTTTGCCACAAGTAATTAAAACTATTTGTAATGTCCTTGATTACATTAATGTATGTTCTTGTTGGTGTCTTCTTTCTTGAATGTTTGCTTCCATCATAATTGCAAAATAACAACGCTTTATCCTACAACACTGAGAATCAAAGCATGTGGTCAGTATAACAAGTTATGCAAGTATGTGAAGAAAATAAAATATTGCATCTAGGTGTAACAACATAATCACAACAATTATTTGTTAAAGAATAAAAATTAACATTTTAATCACAACTACTCAATCCTGATCTATCCAACCTTTGTCAAACCCTTCTCGAGTATGGTCCCTACAAAGGACCTGGGCCACCTCCCTGTTGCCATACTAGTCATCCCATATGTAGGCGGATGACCTTTGATGTTCCTCTGGCCACATAGGATGAACCATATATATATATATATATATATATATATATATATATATATATATATATATATATATATATATATACATATATACATATACATATATATACATATATATACTTATATATATATATATATATATATATCATAGATCTAGATGCGGCTAGGATTTGATCTAGTCATGTCAATATAATGTGATAGCCATAATGACTTTATAGTTTACATGAATTAAATAAACAAGAAAGCATTTGTTTCCAATCCATGCTGAACAATCCTCAAGAAAGCCTCATGAAAGTATAGAGATTATTCTTAGGCGTAGCCACATACCTATTTCAACAGTAAGTTGAAGCCCAAGCAAGATCAATAAAAATATCAAAATAAGCAACCAAGAAATTTATCCTAAAAGTTAAAGCATAACATCCATGTATCATTATTTTATCCAAAATCATCACTAAGACTGACTTGGGTCTCAAGATAAGGTTTCTAAGGCTAACTTAGGGTTTTTAGTCTCTAAAATCCCAATTATCACTTTTAATATTCTTTTAGCCTACAAACTCTAACCTTGATACCACATGCATGATTGATATGCAATTAAGTCAAAGATGTCTTCTTTATGCAAAAAGTCCCAACTTTATCCTTTTAATTCCTAACAAGATCATTAAGGTCAAGGAATTAGGATTTCATATGTATTTAACACTTTTCATGTCCTTTGGGTTGACAAACCCTAATCTTATCATTAATTACACTTTTAGTCTCAAGGAAATCCTAAATCATAAAATCTTGGGTTAATAAGTTCACATAAGTTCCAAGGTTCTATACTTGTCCACAAAATATCCATCTTTGATTATAAACATGAATTGAATTCATTAGATTCGTCATCAACGCTTAGAAATTAAGGTTTTGATTCATTTAATAAATTAAAGTTGCCAACTTTATGTGCTTTTTGAACTAGAAGCATATCTAGGCCCTGATAGTATTTTTATTGGATTTCTTGCATTTTTATGAGCAAAATACATACATAACATGTCTTAATTCGGGTTACATATAATTACTTATGATTATTTCAAGATTGATAGATCTCATCCAATCAGATGAGGCCACACCATCGGCCATCTCGCCAGTCAACTAGGTCGTAGGACTTGAGTAGAGACACTAGGCTCGTGCCATCTTGGCATCAAAGGCCCCCATGGATGGGACGAGACCCACGATTAAAAGACATAAAAACCATACATTTCTTCATTGCCTCTAGGGATAGGGATGTAATTGCATCTCTCCTCTTCTTCAACCCCAAACAGTTACATGTCTACTTCTTCCCACCATAGACGGTAGTCAAACCCAAATTTGACTTCACACTTTTGTGCACCAATGGCAAAATGGAGCACTTGAGGACCTTCGCATGCACCCATTGGTGTCGCTTGTCCTATCGACAAAGAGGAGTGGTGGTTGCAGTTGTGCTGACCATGTGCCAACCAAAATAAAGTAGGGAGGTCCAAGGAAATGGAGGTGATGTCGACTCTAGTGGGGAATTGGAGGCACAAAAGGGCCCTTTCAAAATTTGGTATTGCGGTATCACTCTCTGGTCCCTTGGTTGGGGTATGTAAACTTTACATAGGCATGTATCTGCATAGCCATCTGGATTTGGTTCTACCCCCCTCACACAAATTGGGGGAAAGCCTCTACCCCACACAAAACTAGGGTAAGTTTGGGTCTCAGAGGTTCATTTACACACAGTAAAGCTAAAGGAAGCTTCCTCGAGTGGGGGCATGGTCTGGAAGGAGAGAGATAGATGTGGAAAGGTTGCCCATTATTGTTCCTATTTTCAATATTAGTTTGTCAGTAGGAGATAGCTTTAATGCTATCAAGGATCCTGCGACCACTAGGGCTTGCAAAAAGAACAAGGGGAACTGGGTCCCTCATTTACTGATTAATTCAAAATTTGACACTAAATGTATGTTTCCATAATTCTCCTCACATTAGGAAAGTTCGAAAAATCCATATCTATCACTCCTTTAATATTTTCAATCCCAAATTTTAGAGTAAAGTCTATAATGTATTTATCTACTTGTGGGTAAAGTTTGAGACCAAAACTCGAAAAGAAAAATATACTTTTCTTAACATACAAGTACTCCTTTTATTGGGCCTATTCTAAGCATTAAAACTCATTCTTTTCTATTATCTTTAGTTTGAATACTCTTCTTATTAGAAACCATGTCTAAAGTAAAACAAGTTAATGGTGGACATCAATGCCATTCTAGAGAATTATACCCAATTTTCTTAAGCATGCATATTTATTATCTATTTTCTTTTTCTCTTTGTTTATTATGGGATTTTCTTCTTCCTTTTTCCTTTTATCCATTATCAGATTAATAAAATAGTAGAATTCCTAAATGCATCATTCAAGGGAAATTTGTAAAGAAATCCATTTTAAAACAAAGCACACAAATTTCCAATCAACTCTCTTTTCATAGATAATTGCATTTCAACTATTAAAATACAAGTGAAATTGAGGTTATAACAAGTAAGGTCATCCACGGTAAAAACATATCCAATGGCTTCTCCAACCACATTAAATTTTATGTTTTGTTGAGGTGTCAAAGGTTCAATAATTGTATCCATGTCTCTATATAATCTAACATGTCGATAAATGTTGGAAGTGCGTGTTTCATTTCAACACCCTCAAGAATCATCTAAATGAGGTCCATGTACCTCCAGAAAGAACTCCCAAATATTTTTATTTGTATGATAATTTCAAGATAATTTAGCATTTGTTAAACCATTACATTTACATTCTCATGATGGGCTCTAGAGAGTCCTTAACATGTCATTCATAGTAAGTAGGCAATGTCCTTCTGTATCATGATATTGGATATCAACATATTAGTAGGTTCTCCTCCTTCCTAATCTAATATAAATATCTAGAAAATGTACATGTTTGAATATCTCATATTTCTCATCATTGATCATTAATAAACTTGTTGTCTTGATCTGTAATTTTTTCTCCATCAACTACATCTATAAAGGACGCTCTTACTTTTGTGTTCCAACAAAATTTGAAGAAAGAAGTGACTTAGAGTCACTAAAAGGAGAGCATGTATTTAGTAAAGGAGGTACTTTTTAACTCAAGAGTGTGTATCCTAATTGCCTTACTTATCATTGAAACATAAGATGTAACTGAGTATGTACTCCTATCATGGACGACATCCTAATCCATGAAGTTATACATGTCCCCTTGATTTGCTGATCACCGCCATCAACCCGTCCCTCTTGTGTCATCATTTATATGGCATACTAAATCCTTAAGACTACATGTGTAAATTGATAAGATAAAACCTATTATACCAACATTGTTGGTGTGGAATGTAAAAAAGAGTTTGATAATTATCTCATAGTTGTGTCTTTTGTGGGGAGATTACCCCACATGATGAAGGACTTCAAGGAGAAAAAAAAAGAGAAAGAATTTGTACATGTAGAAGATAATTTGTAAGCCATAGTGCCCATATTTGATGATGAAGAAAATGAAAGACCTACTATTGAAAAGGGATACACACAACAAGAAGGGTGAAAGTGAAGGAAATCTTAAGAAAACATAATAGCAATTTACAAACAGAAGGAAGCATATACAAAACTCTCAAGATTGATCCACATGAGGACATTCATCAAGAAGAAATAACTTAAAAGACAATTCTCAACTACATAGTAAAGCATTATAAGAACCCCCAAGAGGATGAACAAGGATAATCAAATAACTTATAGAGGAGATAAATGGTATAAAGTAAAAAACATAGTCTTATCCAAGAAACATGGCGACAAAAATGAAGAAATAGAGACAAAAATATATGTGTCACATAGTGGTGAATTCGTATTTAAAGGAAGTGATTCAAGAGATGGTGTAGGAGTTTGAGGTACCAAGTCCAAAAAAAAAACAAAAATCAAGGCACAACAAATAAGCATGGATCAAGGGTGATTGTAGTAGAAGCAACAACATGTAGAAAGATTAGCAACAATAAAACAAAATTAAAAACACATCAAACTCCTTACCAAACAAGGAGTAGAATTGAATATTATATTGAAAAATGTAAAGTTGGGTGCAAAGGAATATCTTGAATGTGATTACTACCTTCCTTAATAGATTAGGGAATTGTTAGACACCCTCTACTAGAATTTACTTGGGGTAAAGAATAATGCAATGTGTAATGTACTCAATTAGTAAATTGACAAGTATTAACCTAAATGCATGCTAAGAGTCTTCCCAAAATTAGTGATGCAAAGATGATAAGACTATCAAATCCTTCAGGTATGATAGTTCACAGCAGGAGGAACCAAATTTTTATTAGGGGTGTACGGTTTTTTTTCATATGAGAAAAGTCCAAAAATGAGATCATTGAGAGTGATATACATTACCTCTATTGTAAAGTTCACATTACCTATCTGACTATGTTTTAAAACAACCCTCACACTACCTTACAAGTTTAAATAACGAGATTATCTTTGTATCAAAAAGAAAGTTAAGGGTCCTTGGGGAATTTACAAGAAACTTGAAGATATACTTTGAATGGAAGTGTGCATTTTTATTCATCCTTTGAGAATGTGAACATACTGATAGAGAGACAATTCATTGAGGAAAGGAATATAGAAAGGAGGTAGAAATGATATGAAAAGAAAAAAAACAATTCTGACATTAATAATTGGAAATTTGGTATGATATATACATATATGAGGAATGTATATTGATCCAACTTGAGTATAAAGAATCACTAAAAAGGAAGGAAGAATATTGGGATCAATGAATCCGTATAAATATGATACACAATAGGGACAAGAAAACCAAGTTAAATCATGCTTTTGTGAATAATAAGAATGTCCAAGACTAGAATGTTTTTCTAAAATATAATGAAATATGATGAAAATCTTATGAACAATAGATAAATCTCATGACGAGGACAACTTTTAAAAAAATATGCATGATGACTTCAAGCTTCATTCATACTAATATTTCATACATCTAAGTGTCATTACTACTCTTTTAGTTCAAAAGTTTGAGAGTAATTAAAGCTTCCTATAGTGGTGGAAGTGTGTAAATTCATATGTAACATGCATCCCTATATAGATTAGGGCCCTAACAGAGTGGAAAATAACTACCTTCAATACAATATGAGGAACAATAATGAAATCAATCATCACAATTATAATTTGACTATATAAGGAGAAGATCCCAATCATGCTCTCTAAATTTTGGACCTGTATCAAAGTTAAGAACATGGTGATGTATCATGCGATCAGGTGAGACTAATATAAGTAGATATTCTCTCCTTGGAAGTGGTCTCAAAAATTAAAGTGGTAGGACTAAATCCATTTTATGTATTGGATTTATCCAACTAAAACTAACTTCATTGTAGGGAATTGTATCACATAGAATATAATTCTTGTCTAAGAATTACTACATACAATATGAAGATCGATGCTAAAGTAATGGACATAAAGTTTGTTACTTGTATTCTTATGACTGCATGAGATGGGGTTTGATGCTATACACAATGAAAGAGGTAGATTTGGTCCAAAAAAATTTAAGTATTTCAAAATAAAATCAAATGTGGTGAAGCTTATTTTACTTGGAATGAGAAACTTCTTAAATTAATTAAATGAATGAGAGCTTCCTTTTTCTTTCTACATGTTCGTTTTCTATCTCCTTTGACTAAGTACTTATATTGAGATGAAATTCAACAAGATCAACTTGAAAAATACGAAGTTGTTTGAATAAGGGCCAAGTGTTTCCCATGTTTTACTTTACATAAAACATTATTTAATTCACTAAAGCTTCATTGGACCAATATGAGTTAGACATAGAGTCCCTAAATATATTTGGATATGTCCTAGACCTAAAAGTTCAAAGGACAAGCCTAGTATGTTATTCTCTAGATTAGAACCTTAACAATTAGAATAATAGTTTATAGGAATGGGAACACCGTATCTAAAAATCATGGGAAGTATTTGGGTTTGCCTTTATTTCTTCTCAAAATTAATAAGAAACACACATGGTACTTTGTATCATGTGTATTGTAAAATGTATACATTTTAGGGTATATGCTTATCCCTACTAGACATATGTTAATAGAAAAATAAGATATCAATTGTGTTTCTAAGCATATGGAGAAATCAAAGAGGATCCTATAACTCTATGTGATAAGATAGATGCCAAGTTGAGAAGATTAATCTAGTGTAGAGGCATGAGAGGTGAGCAAATTATTTGTTTTTGAGGAAGGTAGTTTACATGGAAATGGAGGAAGATGCATAGGAATGAAGTCATTGAGATGCTGGAGCTAGTTTCTAGATTGAAGATAACTTGGAAGTATGAAGATGGGAAGTAATACACAATGAAGGAACAAATTACTAAAAAATATGCTAATTTGAATACTAAACAAGGATGCTCATCCATGATTTTTGGAAATTTGGTAAACACGTCAAACTATTTGTTGAAAATCAAATTGTCAGGATACCCATCAATGGTTTAAGCATCTTGTTGTGGAATGATTTATGGATATGTAATATACCCAAATCTAGGTTTAAGGCCTTGCCCTCTATTTCTTTCAATAGTGTTAGGTTCACATTTTCCTTAAATTAGATTATATTAATTATTATTTGAGGTTAATAATCAAGATATTTAATAACCTATTATATGAAGATTTAGGACAAATAACTAATTAACCTCAATAATACGTTTAATCATAAAAATACTCTAATTGAAGAGCTCAAACTTGATGTGTCACTCCCAAAACATACTAGGTTTGCAGATGAGGTATATAGGACAAAATACAAAATACTATTTCATATTTCATTAAGAAAGGCATAAATGCACTAGTTAGATACATAATGTACAAGTAATAAAATCATGTATATGATTTCTCAAAATGTGAAACTTATGAGGAAATGTGGGTCCTCACATCTTAATATCCTATACATGGATTGTCAAGTTACTCCCAAATTTAGATAATCAAGTAATAATTTAATAATCTACGATTAATTGAAATATTCATTAAAGTATTTGGATATAACTATAGTTCATGTGTACATTCTATCACATGATCTGGATGCCCCTAGCATGCAAGGGTGCATGTGATGGGATGGTTGACATCCCGAGATTATTAGATAAGAAGATGCATGGGTCGACCCATCCCCCCTCATGACTATTTTTTCTTCCGTCAAATTCTATCCTTTTGTGGCTTAATTCTACCTCTCTACTGAGTCATTTTACTTGAGTTCATGACCTTTGGATTCCTTTTCTAGTAATGATTCCATTGAACACTAAATCTAATGGTCTCATCACATATTGATGAAATGTCCAATATCTCTGGTACCCATCTACAACCATTACCTTTAGGTACCCTAAAACCTTTAATCCTAAATCCCATGGGATTTTAACCACTCATGTGTTTTTGCAACTCCCCTTTCATCAAGGCATGCCCTAAAATTGTTTTTTGACCCTCTATGTTGACCTCTAGTCCTCTACCTTCTTATCCAACAACTAGTGTACTACTTGACCACTCACTCCACCATTGTCAAACTAACCTCATTATGTGAATACTTACCAATCCCTCTTTATTTAACTATCATTGTTCTTTCATGGTAATCGACTTAATAATTCCCACATAAACTCCATTGCTCATTGCTCACTGACCACCAGTCAAAATGGGAACCAGTGGTTTCCAAACTCCAGATTCTCTACCAAATCCTCTGTGGGAGCTTTTAGGATCTTCAAGCAATGTTAGCCATATGAATACTATACTAAATCACCACCTTTGATTCCACACTCATTTAAATGTGATTTCTAAATGTCGATGTTCTTGATTCATCAAACTCCATTTTGACATCAAGTACCTTCTCCAAGATTTCCAAAGATTTTCCTAGCATTGTGAAGTTCAAATATACCATTTTCATCTCAATGAACTTCTCCTCCTTCTAGTTGGTTGCAGGGGCTGCATCTCCTTGCTCCCATAAATTTAGGCCACAAACGAGAGCTTATTGAAACCTTAGTACTCTTGATAACACTTTTAGATGGTTTCCCAAGTGTGAGGATGTGTGGGGAAAGAAGGAGCACCTCTAATTAAAGCTCCACCAAACCCTGACCTTAATGCAAGCAAGGGAGGGTGAATCCTCCTCTTGAGGTATTTTTCTTCCCTTGTTGGGGAATCAAGGCCCTATGTCCCATATGGACATAAAGGTCTCTTAGACCATTTGCTTCCTTTTAGATACACATGTTTCAACTGTGAAAAGTAACACTCATTTCATTTCACATATGGTTCATCATAATCATATAAGAGGGGAAACATTCATTCCACCTAATTTTTTTTATTTAATAATTAAATTAGATTAACCTATGAATATCATAATAAAGCACAAAATCTATTACAAAAATACAAATGTATATGTTTTATAAATCTAGAAAATATTTTTGATTTATTGATTACATCATCAAGTCCTATAATGAGTTTGAATCTAATGTTATTTTTAGTGTTTAATTAATTACTTATAATAATAAATAACCTTACAAAATAATATTGTTATTAGGTGTTGTAGAACCATGATCTCTAATCATAGAAGTAATTCAATATAATTATGGCATATTTGAAGTATGAGCTTATTCTCGACTTATCTTGGGAATATAGTGACTAATCACCAAGTTTTTATTAATTATGTCTATAAAATGACACTTCTCTTGTTGAATACATTAAATACCTTCAGAAATACCACTTGTTACCCACTTATTTCTTTTTTATTGGAAACTAAATGTTGGATTTTGTTGAGGAAACATGCATAACGGATGTAACAAAATAATATATATTTCCAAGCAACCCACAATAAGATCTCATCGACAACAGCGTATTCAGAAAGAGTATTCATGGGATATACCTTATTGTGGAGCAAGTCTGGTGACATCCCGATGTATGAGGGTGTGTAATGCTCCTAGCTTACACGGATGGTAATTCTCTCCCATCCTCTGAATGCGTCGTGGGAAGATCTGGCAATGCTCCTTTCATGCACTAATGTGCGTCGCTCTTAGCATGTATATACTATTGTTAACATCCTCTGAAAGTAGGCGTACAAACATTTGTGTATCTACTCATCCACGTGGATGGACTGGAACTCCGCGTCATGTTTCCAAAGATGACAGGAAGGAGTAGCCTCTGTGCGGTGATGTGCTAGCATCATGGTGCTCTCCTTTCTCTCATGAGGATAGTGACAATTAGGGTTTACGTATGTGAGCGTAAATTGAAAATCCACTCTTAATATCTTATATAGACATTGGCCATCAAGCCCCTTTAAATAGGAGACGAAAGGAAGTATGGTTTTTGATAAATTAATATTTATCCCTTTATTTACATCTTTTAGATATCTTTCTAGGATTGTTTTGTTATTTATCTTCTTCATTTTGTTATTAGTTGCATTAGTTTGGAATTTTCTATTTATTTAGAGTTTTAAATATATTTGCTTGTTTTTTAGTAGGAAAATAGATCATGAGTAAAATTCCCCTAGAAGATATTTTGCACAAATTCCCACAGTGTCTGACTTCAGTATATACCTTTCATCAAAATTAGTATAACTCCCACATCCCAAGGCGGAATTTAATGTGCAAGTATGTATTACAAAGAAAATTCAATTATCTTCAGTTATTTCATTGTGGTTAGATCCTGTTCTTTTTTTTCTCCACCTTCCCTCTCTTGAGCAATCGAGCAAGGTAGGAAGAGACAACTATCTTCATTGTATCTAACTGAGGATCAGTAATCGTAAGACTCAAAGATGGCTGGATCACTTCCTTCCTCCATCTCTCCTTACTCCTCCATGAGTGAGTGGTTCTTTATCGAGGCAAGGGGAATAACCCCTTAGCCATGACTTTTGTTTTTTCCTTAACGATTCTAGATGGCCTTTGAGATTGATAATTAGTTTATATATCATAGTGATTAATTGATAATATCAAAAGTTAATCCGAATGGATATGACCTTGGAAATTTGGATTTAGAATGACAATCTTAATTGAATAAGAGTTTTGAAACAACTGTGGATTTTCTCTTTTTAGGATGATGAACAAAGAAGCATGAGCACCAGGACCAATGGGCTCATGTGGAGATCATCTTTAGTGGATTTTTAATTCACTTGCCTTCATCAAACCCGTCGTTTAAGGATTAATCATTTGCCTAGGCCAAAGTGGTGAAAACCCCAAAAGCCTCAATTCTTTCTCTTTGATTTCAAACATCGTTTGATTCGCTTTCTTTACTTCTAAGTCTTTCCATTCATAAGATTATTTGTGCTAACAATCATTTCATTTTTCCTTGTGACAGGGGAAAAATTTATTTTTGTTGGTTCCAATATTACCTTGTGTTTCTTTATCGCATTAGTGTAATCAATCAAACCCCCAACCCAACTTTTACTTTTCATTCTAAATTTGAAAATACAAAAAATAATAAAATAGTTCTTCAAAAAAATTGGGATAAAAGAAACAATCTTAAAAAGTTGTCATGTGGGATCGGCCCTTCTATACTAGCCTTAATCAGAAGTAGAAAAATGATTAAACTCTAGGATAACAATCTTAGTGATTTTAAGTGCCAAACCACATATTAACAATTTGGCATCGTTGCCGGGGACAATGGATTTGTTTTTTTCGAACCCCAAAAATTTTTGAAAAACTTTTTTTTATTTTTTTATGCCTTCTGAGTAACATTCTGGAAGTTCTAATCCTCCTTCTACCAAGTTTCCATTCTGACAGTCTGTTTTTTCTACACACGATTAACTGCTTCATGTGTACATGCGACGTCTGAACGTTGATTTTCAATCGTTTGATCTGGAAATAGAAAGGACTTTCCATCATTTACACCGTCAAAATCTAGCAAGAATGAATGAAGAAGAAATCACCGGTCGAATCAACCAAGCTCTCGCATCTCAAAGAGAGCTCATCCAAGCTGAACAAGAAGAAAGAGAAGATGCTTTATGAGCAGCCTATAGGGCTGAACAAGAATCAATAGAAGTCGATAGGATGGAAGCCGAAAGGCAAAAAAAATTAAAGGACTTTCTATTCTCAAAACTGCCTATGCACAACATCTGGTCATACCCCCTGACATCATTGCTCCTCAATTTGAGATCTGAACCCAATGGATCACCATGATGCAAGCCAACCCCTTCTCATGCAACAATGGGGAAAGTCTCCAAGATCACCTTCAAAGGTTCATTGACCTTTTCTCTTTGAACAAACTCCCAGGCGTCTGTGAAGATGCCATATTCCTTAGATTGTTCAAGTATTCCCTCTCCATTCAAGCTAGTAGTTGGTACAACACTATGGAGAGTGAAGAACATGTCACAACCTGGGAAGTTCTACAAAGCAAGTTTCTAGAGAAATTTTACCCCCCTTCTCTCACCTATGAACTCAGGGGTCAAATCACTCACTTTTCCATGTCCCCGGGAGAGTCTTTAGGGGAAGCCTGGAAAAGGTTCAAAGACTTACTTAGGAAGTGCCCCCACCATGATATCTCTCAAGCCCAACTCATAGAGATCTTCTATCGTGGTGTTGATGATGATACCAAATTCTTTCTTGATTCCTCATCTGGAGGAAATTTCATGCATCAAAGTTTGACTAGCACATGGGAAGTAGTGAAACAGGCTTCTGAAATAAGGGCTAGAAGAGGAATGGGTGGAATCCTTAAGGTAGCCAAGGCATTAGTTAATCATGATATCCAAAGCATAGCAGAAAGCCTTAAATTAATTGCCTTAAAACAAGATCCATTAGAGTCATCCCTAGGCATCCTTAGGGAGTCACCCCAACAAATAAAAGTTGTGGACTCTCTTTGTGGCATTTTCCAAGGATACGACCACACCACCCTCCACTGTCAATATCTCTACAACACGCCCATGCAACCTGAAATGGGACAACAACTAGAAGACCTCAATTCAATCCATACAATACCTGGCCAAGGTTACTACAACCCCAACCAAACTAGAAACCACCCTGGTTTTCAATATGGGAACCCTTCAGGTGCTGAGAACTCTAGCCAACTCTAGACCCAACAAAGGCCTCCTTACCCTCAAGGTAACAATCGACCACCACCTGGATTCCCATAAGACAACCAAAGGAACTTTAGAACCCAAGGAAATTACTGAGGAAATCATCCAACCCGACCACCATATCAAGGACAACAATTTCAAAACTTAATCCTTCCCCCTCAAAACCTCAATCAACCACCTCCTCAACCAAATGTTCCCACCTCCTCCACCCCTTCATCAGACGAAAGGATAGCTGCCTTGGAGAAAATCATCATTTCTCAACAAGCTCATCAAAAGGTGACTGACGCCCAACTAGCTCATTTGTTTTCCCAATAGAAACCCCCTGCTGGAACTTTTGTAGGGCAGCCTGAAAATAATCCCAAACATCCCAAACAACTCAAGGTTGTCTCTACTCGTTCGGGAAAGGTGCACACCCCTCCCCCTCCAGAAAAATCTTCGGACCCATCTCTAGAATTTGAGGATGAGGACATGGTAGTTGTCAAACTTGAAGCTACACCCAACCCATCCGTCCCTGAAACCCCTCAAGAAGAAGACGAAGAACCAATCTACAAACCCCGACCTCCCTACCAAGCCCGCCTCAAACAAACAAGACTTGACGCCGACTTTATGAAATTTAGGGATGCTATGAAAAAAATACATGTCGACATTCCTTTCCTTGATGCTTTGGAAGACATGCCCGCCTGGTCCAAGTACATGAAATATCTCTTGACTAGGAAGTATGTTACTAAAGAATACGAGACTATTAAACTTGCTAGGACCACTTCAGACATTATCCTAAGTAAGATGCCTAAAAAATAGAAGGACCCATGTTCTTTTGGAATAGGATGCTACTTGGGTGACAATGCCTACAGAAAGGGCCTAGCTGATTTAGGAGCCAATATATCCATCATGCCCTATAGCCTTTGAAAAAGACTAGGATTCAATGACATGTTACCCACAACCATGACTATCCAACTGGCAGACTCATCCACAACCAAACCCATGGGAATCATAGAAGACATTCTGGTTAAAGTTGGAAATGATGCCTATGTCCCTGATGATTTTGTGATCATGGACATCAAGGAAGATTTAATCTACCCTCTCATTTTCGGGCATCCCTTCTTAGCCATTGCCCGTGCCTTGATTGATGTTGAGGTTGGTACCATTTTTTTAAGACTAGGGAACCAAACCCTAGAGTTTATGGCATTTGAAAGCATGAGGGGACCTAGTCTTGAGGAAGAGGACTACCTCCTTGATTGCATTGATGAATTATCCCAACTAAGGCACGAATGGGAGTTAGTTGATGACCCCCTACACACTGCCCTCACTATCCCCGCCAAATGTGATTTTGACAATAAACCATTAAAACAACTCAAGATTCATTTGGATAACTTTGAGGAGATTCCCAATACAAAAATTGAACACCTTAAGATGATCTGCATCATAGAAGAAATGGCTGAACCACCAAAGGCCCCAGAAATGAAGACTCTCCCCATAGGCCTAAAATATGTTTTTGTTGATGAAAAACAATTATGACATGTTATTATCAATTCTGACCTTACCATTGAATAGGAAAACATGCTTATGGGAGAACTTAGGAAAAGAAAAATAGCTTTAGGGTACAAAATGATAGATTTAGTTGGGATAGATCAATCCATTTGCATCCACAAAAACCCAATGATTGAAAATAGCAAACCTTCCCGAGACCCACATAGGAAACTCAATCCAAACATGAAGGAAGTTGTTTGTCTTGAAGTGATTAAACTTTTGACTGCTGGGATCATCTACCCCATCTCTAACTCTCCTTGGGTCAGCCCTATCCAAGTCGTCCCCAAAAAAGGCGGGACCACAGTCATTAGGAATGAGAAGAATGAGCTCATCCCCACCCGTACCATCACAGGGTGGAGGATGTGCATTTACTACAGGAAACTCAAAAAAGAAACTAGGAAAGACCACTTCCCACTTCCCTTCCTCGATCAAGTTCTTGAACATTTAGCTCATCAATAATACTTTTGTTAACTAGATGGCTACTCAGGTTTTTATCAGATTCCCATTCATCCTGAAGATCAAGAGAAAATCACTTTCATATGCCCTTTCGGTACATACGCCTTTAGATGAATACCCTTTGGCCTATGCAATGCACCAACCACTTTTCAAAGATGTATGTCTGCCATTTTTTTAGGGTTAACTGAAATTGTCATGGAAGTTTTCATGGATGATTTCTCCATCTATGGAGATAGTTTCAATTCTTTCCTTGGAAACATCTCCCTTATTCTTGATAGATGCATCGAGTCACACTTAGTCCTTAATTGGGAGAAGTGTCACTTCATGGTTAAGGAAGGTATTGTTCTGGGCCATAAGGTAAGCAACCAAGGCATTGAAGTAGACAAATCTAAGATTGAGGTCATCACCAAGCTTCCCCATCCTACCTCAGTCAAAGACATTCGGGACTTCCTAGGACACACTGGTTTCTATCAGCGTTTCATTCGTGACTTCTCTAAAATCACCAAACCTCTCACCAACCTCCTTTAAAAGGAGGTTCCTTTCAATTTTGACAAAGATTGCATGGACAACTTTCTATGCTTGAAGGATGCTCTCACCACCACTCCTATCATCTGTTCTCCTGATTGGGCCTTACCCTTTGAAATCATGTGTGATGCTAGTGATTTTGTTGTAGGTGCCATTTTAGGACAAAGAATTGACAAGAAACACCATGTCATTTATTATGCATCCAAGACCTTAGATGAGGCTTAATGAAATTACACTGTCACTGAAAAAGAAATGCTAGAAATTTTCTATGCATTTGATAAATTTCACTCATGTCTTGTTGGTTCAAAGGTTGTTGTTTACACTAATCATGCATCCATTCGCTACCTCATGACTAAGAAAGATGCCAAGCCTAGAATCATAAGATAGATTTTGTTATTGCAGGAATTTGATCTAGAAATCCTTGATAAAAAGGGATCTGAAAATGTCATGTTTGACCACCTAAGTAGACTTAGCTATTGCCCCATTGATGAAAATCCCATAAATGAATCCTTACCCGATGACCAATTGCTCAAGCTAGACTCCCAATTTCCTTGGTTTGCTGATTTTGTGAATTATTTAGCTACAGGTGTATTGCATCCCGAATATAAGGGACACTCTAAAGAAAAAAATTTACATGACGCCAAAAATTATTATTGGGATGAACCTTATCTTTTCAGACTTTGCGCCGATGGTTTATATTGTCGTTGTATTTCCCAAGAAGAAAGCATTGACATCCTACAACAATGCCACTCTGGCCCCTGTGGTGGACATATGAGTTCCTAAAAAAAACCGCTAGAAAGGTCTTGCAATCAATTTCTATTGGCCCACCATCTTCAAGGACTCTTATGACTATGTGCTTTCTTGAGATCAATGTCAAAGGACAGGAAACATTTCCAAACGTGACCAAATGCCCCTAACATCTTGGAAAGAATTAGAGACCTTTGATGTTTGGAGAATCGACTACATGGGTCCATTTCCTTCTTCTTATAGGTTTTCTTACATCTTAGTTGCAGTCAATTACGTGTCCAAATTGGTTGAAGCTATTCCCACGAATACTTGTGACTCCAAGCCCATTAAAAAACTTTTCAAAGATATTATCTTCCTTAGATTTAGAGTCCCACGCACCGTCATTTCTGACGGGGGATCTCACTTTCTAGAAAAAAGTTTTGAAGCTTTATTGAAAAAATATGGAGTCTACCACAAAGTCGCCACCCCTTACCATCCTCAGACTAGTGGACATGTTGAAGTATCCACTAGACAAATAAAATCCATTTTAGAAAAATAGTGGGTCGCACTAGGAAAGATTGGGCGTTAAAGATCAATGACACTTTGTGGGCATACAGAACAGCTTATAAAACACCCATCGGTACTACCCCCTTCAGACTGATCTATGGCAAGTCATGCCACTTGCCAATAGAATTAGAGCACAAAGTCATCTAGGCCATCAAAAGCTTAAACTTTGACCTTTCTACTGCAGGAGAAAAATGTCTTCTCCAAATGAATGAGCTTGACGAACTTAGAATGAGTGCCTACGAAAATGCTAGAATCTACAAAGACCGAACCAAAATATGGCATGATGTTCACATCAAGCGTAAGGACATTAGAGAAGGAGACCATGTTTTAGTTTTTAATTCAAGATTAAGACTTTTCCTGGGAAACTTAAGTCAAGATGGTATGGCCCCTATATTGTCAAATGTGTCTATCCTCATGGTACATTTCTTCTATGGGATAAAGTTTTAGGAGAATATAAAGTTAATGGACATCGACTTAAAAGATACATCACCATTGGAGACCTTGTCATTTCAGATTCAAACAATTATTCATCTTTGAAAGACCTAAACTTATTCGACCCCACAACTCCCCCAGAATCCCAACGACTGATCCATCACTTGTCAGGCTTTGACGTTAAACCAGACGCTTATTGGGAGGCAACACAATCATTTAATCTTTTCAAATTCCTTCTAAATTTGTCTTAGCTAACACTTGTGTTTCAATTTTAGTTCTTTCTCATAAAAAAAGAAAGAAAGAAAAAAAATTGAGAGCCAAGTACCCCATCAGGCCTACCGTGACTCCCCTTGTTGTGGGCTTCACACTTTCCTTCGCCATAGTGATTTTTTCCCTACATCTCTAATTTAAGTTTTGCTCGAGATGAGAAAAAGTCTAAGTTTGTGGTGGAGGTGGGTGGCATGATACTATTCCACCCCTTCTCTTTTCCTTATTTGTTTTATTTTTCCTTTTCATCTTTTTTCATTAGTTACTTTAGTTTATGGCCCTTATCTAGTCGGCCAATTTTTCTCCTTAGTTGTAAAAAGGTCATTATCTAGTCGGCACATTAATTAGATGTATATCATTTTACCCCAAATTGAATTTAGTAAACTTTTTGCAAAGACTATTACAAATTGCCATGTCTGAAACCACCATGTCCCCTAAGACCCCTAATAACATCACTCCTCAGAATAGTTGGCAAGTCAAAGGAATCGATCAGAATCAAGCATAAAAATTTCCCTATATTTAAGCAATGGATTATCTTGTTATAAAATTTGTATGATGTGATTTATAGGAATACTCTATCTAGAGAAATGACACACTCTGACAAAAATATATTAAAAAAAATTGAAAGTTATAAGCACAAGAATATCTCTTCCTTCCCTCTATTTTTCTTCTAAAAAAGAGAAGCAAAGAATCACACCACCAGACAAAAATCAAGTTCGGGGTGGCATGCTTCCCAAAATGAAAAATACACACCCCACAAAGGGGTGTACCATCAAAAGATGCCAAAAGTGCACATGAAATTTTTTTTTGTGACAAATGTAGCAACAACTCCATAAATTCATATCCCGAGTCGAATAGCAGAGGGATCAATATATTTTCATCACTTCTTTCTTTGTTTTCACCCCCCCTCCCAAATTCATCCAAAAAGTAATAAAAATTGAGAGTGTCAAAGAGAAAGTAAGATGATGCCTATTTTTCTACAAATTCTTATTTTAGAAGCTAGATTTGACAATTATTTTGATAGGGAATATAAAATTTTATGCTATGTGGTTCTAGGAGATTGGGTCACTTGACCAAAATTTGGAGGTGAGGACTGTAGTGATGTTATTAAGGTGAGGATGGCATATTGGGAGTATAAATTGAACTTTATTTTTTATTTTATTTGCTTGAGGATAAGCAAAGATTCAAGTCTGGGGTATTTTGATAAATGTATATTTATCCCGTTATTTACATCTTTTAGATATCTTTCTAGGATTGTTTTGTTATTTATCTTCTTCATTTTGTTATTAGTTGCATTAGTTTGGAATTTTCTATTTATTTAGATTTTTAAATATATTTGCTTTGTTTTAGTAGGAAAATAGCTCATGAGTAAAATTCCCCTAGAAGATATTTTGCACAAATTCGCGCAGTGTCTGACTTTAGTATATACCTTTCACCAAAATTAGTATAACTCCCACATCCCAAGGCGGAATTTAATGTGCAAGTATGTGTTGCAAAGAAAATTCAATTATCTACAGGACAAACATATTTTCGGACCACTTATGAATTTATAATTGGCCCAAAAATACGCTTGAAATTTCTATTGTGGGAAATTACTGCAAAAAGAATGCAAAGCAATCAATTGTTTCCTCTGTTGACAAGATGCAGAAAGTTAGCAGTTGTCACCGGCCATTTATTTTTCCTAAACCTAATGTATAGCCCCCTCCTTCTCCTATAAAAGGAGGGGCACTTCCTCCTCATTTCATACTTACTTTTGTATGAAGGATTTCTAGGGCAGTATTTCTATAATCTCGTTCCTAAGAATAAAGTAGCTTTTCATCTCTGCTACATATTATTTTCAATTCTATTATTACGTTGTTGTTATATCTAGTTCTTTTTCTCCACCTCCCCTCTCTTGAGAAATCAAGCAAGGTAGGAAGAGACAACCATCTTCATTGTCTCTAACCGAGGATCAATAGTCATAAGACTCGAAGATGGCTAGATCACTTCCTTCCTTCATCTCTCCTTGCTCCTTCTCCATGAGTGAGTAGTTCTTTATTGAGGCAAGGGGAATAACCCATTACCATGGCTTTCAATTTTTCCTTAACGATACTAGATGGTCTTTGAGATTGATAACTAGTTGATATATCAAAGTGATTAATTGATAATATCAAAAGTTAATCTCAATGGATATGACTATGGAAATTTGTGTTTAGAATGACAATCTCAATTGCATAAGAGTTTTGAAACGACTGTGGATTTTCTCTTTTTAGGATGATGAACTAAGAAGCATGAGTACCAGGACCAATGGGCTCATGTGGAGATCATCTTTAGTGGATTTTTAATTCACTTGCCTTCATTGAACCCGTCGTTTAAGGATTAATTATTTGCCTAGATCAAGGTGGTGAAAACCCCAAAAGCCTCGATTCTCTCCCTTTGATTTCAAACATCGTTTGATTCACTTTCTTTACTTCTAAATCTTTCCATTTACAAGATTATTTATGCTAACAATTATTTCATTTTTCCTTGTGACAGGGGTAAAATTTATTCTTATTGGTTACAATGTTACCTTGTGTTTGTTTCTCGCATTAGTGTAATCAATCAAACCCCCAACCTGACTTTTACTTTCTATTCTAAATCTTAAAATAAAAAAAAATAATAAAATAGTTCTTCAAAATAATTGGGATAAAAGAAACAATCTTAAAAAGTTGTCCTATGGGATCGACCCTTCTATACTAGCCTCAATCGGAAGTAGAAAAAGGATTAAACTCTAGGATAATAATCTTTGTGATTGTAAGTTCTAAACAACGCATTAACAATTTTCCAAATCCTTCGATAAGTAGAAAGACTAAATTAATTAAAATACTCATAGATTAATTAGAATATTCTAAACTTAATTAATTAACCAATTAATTATATTAATTGAATAATTAATATCTGACTCCATACAATCATTCAGGATGACTCTATGGGCATACATACCAACACTAAAATTATGTTTCACTTGGATATGAGTCATGCGACTCCCATCGCCATTATATGTTTACATCCCATTTATACGTGAATATATTTTTGAGTGGTTTATTATCTTTCGTACTCTATTATGCATGTGTGGTTTAGAATAGTCATATCTATAAGAACATGGACCATACATTTATACAATGAGGTATAAGATCTCCTACCACGAAACTAAGGTTTACGTCCTCATACATGTAATATATTTAGGTACTAAGATTTTAATCCACCTACTAGTCCACATTTATTTGGCATTAAGGTTTTAGTTCTACTACCATTAGTTTGGAATTTAAAGGTTCCACCCTATTTTTCAGATTATGTTAGTCTACAATTTAACTATCATGCATTTCATTATTTACTTATGCTTGTGGAATTGCAATAGAAGGCAATATTCTTTTTTAATTTCCCCCATACCTTAAATGTATTATTCTTGTGTTGGACTTTCTTCTCAAATATATCCTCTTCAACCTTACTATATGTTTATACACCCTCTTCCATAAGGTCCCCCATTAATTTTTCATAATTCCTTATATTGCCCAAATATTTCCCTATTAAGCACATACTCAGTTTTTGTCGACAAATACTTTTCTTGACTCTTTCGGGTATGTGGGAATCAAGGGTTGAGGATCATGTATAATATGAGTTTAGAGAGCAAGATTTTGAGTATCCTTCTTAGGAGTAGTTTGTGGAGATAATCTATGAGATGCCTAGATTTCCCTATACATCTAATCTATCTATTCATATTGTAGTTTATTTTTATTTTCTTCCCTATTTGGATAAAATATTATACTATGTTTCATACTATTAATAGATTAATTTATTTTATGCTTATAAAGACACTATTTGCTTGATGTGGATGAAATTTGAAGAAGTAGTATGTACCCTTTTCATTTGATTACATGTTCGTGTTTGAAGAATGGGGTTCTTGATATGATTTTCAAAATAAAAGTTGGGAGTTGATCCCATTTCAGGTCTCAATCGTTACATGAAACTTGAGGCAGATATATATATAGATCCATTTCTAAATGAATGAGGAATTAATTGGATGAAAGGTTAGCAATAGGTATATATCGAATTGGAATCCATAAAAGCTATGAATATGGTAGAAAAGGATAGGAACACCACCCCATGTTCGAACCATAGGTTGGAATATTGCAAATATTGCTTCGATGAGTTACTTACTAAGAGAGTTTAAGCATGCAATTGATGGTCTAGTGAGATACCATAAAAAATATCACAAGAGATCACACTTCCATGTGGAAACCTCAAATAGTACATCCAAAATTTTGAGTAAGGAAAGATTATGTAATGATTGTAGTACTTTGTTACTAATTATGACAAACTTAATAATTGGAACATTTTGTTAATTCTGGAAGAGGAGGGTGGATTGAGTAGATATCGTATGAGCACCACATGGAAACAAATATTATGTAATAAGATTGTAGATATAATAAATAAATAAATAAATAAGAGTAGTGCTACACTAAAAGTCATATTTAATATTTTAATTTATAGTAATACACCTACTGGGACCTACTTTTCTATCTCTAGAAGAAGTTAACACTACATAAATGGGATACTAAAACAAATAATGAAAATCAAAATATTATGTAATTTATCGAATTTGGATATAATTTCACAAAAATTCCTTAATTCCTAATATCTCATCTCTACCTCCCTCATGAATGTTATAGTTATATCTCATCTTAATTTCTTTTTCTTCATTTTCCTCATTGACTTTTGCATGGATTGATCCCAAAGTCACCAACTATTGAAATCTAAATCAAATCCCTAAAGGATGTAGAAGTGGGTATAGATAAAATCTAATTTAGAAAACTTAAAATGCAGAGACTATTAATTACAACGTTTATATATGATAATGTCATAAAAAGTAAAGCAAAAAATCAATGAGTGAAGGAGAAACTAAAGAAGAAAGGATGCACTTGTTCTGTCTAAAAATTTAGTAACTTACTAATTAGTTGTTTCTTACCAAGGTTTCTCAACTATTAATTATTAAAAATTCTATGAATTTAAAATTAGAGTTATAGGTGTCTTCTGTGGATCAAGGCCAACCTTATTTTTTAGATCAAGGATAACTTATTGCTTCTTTGTGTGATGTTCACAAACCACCCTCTTGAAGATCATGACTAGCTTTTCCACCTTTGTATGCAATCTTCTCGTAAGAAGTAGATCTAAATTACTTCACTATAGTGTTCTCGCAAGGAGTAGAATAGAAGAAAAAATAAAAAATAGGGAAAAAATAGGAAGAAATATAGTACAATCAAATCTAAAAAGTTATACAATATGAGGCACTACTTAAAAATTGATAAGAAGTTGTACAAGGTTTAGGGAAGATTATATTTTCTAGAATAGGGAACTAGAGCTAGACTAAGTCTTAGGAATCTTGGAGGCAACTGATGATAGAAATATATTGGTCTAGTTGTAAGTCGATAGCTAATAGTGGAAATACTCAAGTGTGGTTTGAGTATCCATACAAAACTCCTACATAGAGAAAACACGTAGAAATATCAAAGATATTTGTAGGAGTATTTAGAATGAGATTCATGGAAGCTAAAAGAGAAATAATAGAATATTCTTCAAAACTACAGGCGATCAGAATCTAAATCACCTAGTCAAATCTTGATGGACTACTATTTGATTGAAACTTAGCCTGGCCCTCCATGGTCTAATGGCCAAGTCTTAGTCAAATAAAATTTTGATTGATGTGTATTTTGGTTACATTAAATTTTGATTGAAAAATAATCCATCTTATAAAATCCAAATTTTTTTAAAATGCCTCACTTGTATTTTGAAAAATTATTAATCTATCATAATAGATGCATACAAGTATAGAAGTAGGTTTATTATGGTTTGTTGTTGTTTATCACTTGTTCTTACATCATTCCTTTTAAATTGTACAATTTTGCATGTACATGTTATGATTCAAAGAACAACTTGATTTCCAAGCATTCAAACACATATGTTATTGAACATTATTTGACATTAAATCTTCTCTAACTTTCTTGATCCCCTGAAACATTAATGTACACATTGGTACCTGACACATGTTTACCGTGTGTTATATGCGAGTGAGCATATCGAGTAATATAGACCTTGTAAGGCCGGAAACAAATTCTAGAATACTACTACTATCTATGATCAGATAAGCTAAGCTGGTAAAAATAGTTCAATTGGGTTGATTGAGTAAAAGCAAATGCAGAAATAGACCAATATTAAAGAATAAGTAACTCAGATTTAAATGAATTCCTCAGGACTATGGTTTCACCATGGATAACACTGCAATTAACTCTACACACTAACATCGATTACTCCTATCCCTGGATAAAGAGCTTGTAGCAAGAACTACCCACTCCCACAGTGCAGTTCACTACCTATTCTAATGCCTATCCCATTTCCATAGTAATTGGTTGATTAGTCAGGTGCTTTATGAATAATCTATGGGTTTCTCCTCCCATTTATGCTCGACCTTTCCCAAAGGGCGCTGTAAATGGGTAAAACTACGCTTTTCCAGCCCTTAACCTCTCTTATGAAATAATTAAGGATCTACAAATCTACCAATGGTGATCAAGCATAAATAGAACAAGACAATCTCATAGATTTATAACTAAAAAATAGGGATAAAAGTGATACTAATGCATAAAAGTCAAATACAATGCATATCTGGGATACTCTCAGATCCTAAGTAATTATGGGGATTAGTCCCCCGTAGTTTCCATGCATGAATACATGGTAGAGAAATAGAAAAATGTGGGAAACATTATAAAAATTAAATTAGCCCCTGGAGAATAGCCGATCTGGATAGTCCCCTTCGATGTATGTGCAATATGCTATCTTCTGGCTGTAGAATCACCCACTGGAGGTGCTCGGATCGTCTCGAATGTAGCCTTTGGTGCCATTCTCTCCTCTCCTCTCTCTCTCTGGTGTCATGCAATGGAAAACTAATGAGTTCTTAGGTCTGGCCATACTCCCTTCAAGTCATAAGACCCACTTTAGGGTGCAAAATAATGCCATCCATTGGATTAAAACTATGCCTTTAGATTGCCTGATCGAGTAGACTCAGTAGTATCGATTGAGAATTTGATACTACTGCATTGTTAGGTTGAACGTGTGCTCCTGCAATGTCAATACTATCGAACTATCTCGATAGCATAGATTCTTTAGGTCGATCTAACTCTGTCTCTCTGATGCCATCTCAATAGTATTTAGTCTATGTACTTGGTAGTACTGAGTTTCTATGAATCATTTCTTATGCCTCTGTGATGTGCCATTGATACTACCAACTTTTGGTGTCAGTAGTATCAAGTCTAACTAAGTTTCTGATCTGCTACTGACATGAAGTTGATACCACTGACTTTGTATATCAGTAGTATCGGGTCTGCGAAATTCTGTTGTACCTAAAATTGCAGAAGAACTATGGCGACTGTCTCGCGAAAAACAAGATTAACTAAAGAGGAAGCGATTAATTAGCAGCGGAATTACTGAAAATCCCTAAAAAATTAAAACTTTTTGCAATGAGGTCCACAAACTGTAGAACTTTTTCATAAAGAACCAAAGTAAGTTATTTACAATCAGAATCATCAGTGCATCTCTGTATTATCTCATCTCGAGAGTCATAAACATTGACTTCTCTGTTAAACTGTACATAAGCAGTATACAAAAATCTCGAGGCATCAAGACAAAAACCTCAGATCTATATCAAACCATCTACTAACTCCTAGGACCTGAGAGTACAGAGACGACACATAGGACTCTCTATATACAGATCCTAACAGACAGTGTCTCCACCTGAAGATCATTGTTGTCCTTGTTATTGTTGTTGCTGATGTGGTTGTTGTTGCTGCTGCTCACCCACTGAAGGGTTTCTTCTTCCTCAACGTCTACCTAAAAAGTTGAATCCCACGGGGGTGAGACATTTGAAAAATTGTCCCAGTGAGAGATATAACTCTTCACTAGAAACATTATTATTGCAGATAGAGGAATAACACTGAGTAGTAGAATTGTAAATATTCAACAACAGGTAATTCATTGAATAAACTAAGTAGAGTAGTAATCTCTATACAGTTCATTTCAATTATAACTTGATAAAGCAGCAAGTCATTTATTCAATAAAGAATATGAAGAACATGTATATTATCAATCCAACTAGGACATAATAGACAGTGTATCATCAATCATTAATTCTCGTGATTCAACCCTAAGCAAATATGCTACACGGCTAATTACATTTTACAAACATACTTATGCACTGAGGAGATGAGGTATACCACTCATACTCCAACCGACCATTGTGAAATAGAAACCGGTACCATACATAGGTCGTCAGAAGAACCGAATTTCTATGACCTCATATTCCTCAATCAGTGTGAGGAACAACATGCAGGACATCTCATGTCTCTTTTAAATAGCTTTCTAGGGTAAACTAGCAACTTCGCTATTAGAGTTACAGTGGCATGTTGTACTCTCTTCGCAATCGAGGGATTTCATGTTTATCTCGCATCGATTCAGCATTAACATCATCATCGGGAGATTAGTGATACATCTTCCCGACATATACATATAATGAAGGATTGAGAGATTTAATGTTTTTCTCACATCAATTCCTCCATTAGGGCGTAAGGATATTCGCGCCCATAACCCCCACATACTCAAAAGTATGCCCTCCAGGAGTTCCCTTAGGAAAACCTATTTCACCATCACCAAACTACTGACGATGATGGATCTATGGTCAGGGCTCTACACGATATCATTTCACTTGATTATTTAAGTATATTACAACATTGTTTTAGCATCATGCATGTTTTCAAACATAAGCCATTATAACAATTGCTATAAAGAAAGAGTACTACTTCTATCAAGTTTATTTCACAGATTTAATAGCATTGGGAACTCAATCCCTTATCATTTCATCGTCATGATATAAAAATATGGGTATTCAAACCCTTAGATCATCAAGACACTTGTTACCACTTAAACAGGTAACTAAATGCCATCAAGTCATTTGACAGTGTAAACATGATAATCACAATGCAGGCATTTCACATGGCTCTTAAGGCCTATCAATCTCTTTGTTACCTTTCACTAGGAAACTTAGCATATCATTGCTTACAAAGCTCATAACGTACTTTCAATAAACAAAGCATCATATCTCATACCTGGCTATGTTCAATATCTCATAAAATCTGCATGATTAGTACATATGCTAATAGATACATCAATTTCATATTAGCACAATGCAAAACAATCATAACATCACTATTCATGGGGTTACACCACTATGCCCTTACTAGGGTTAGGGTTTCCCTTTTCAATTCAATTAGGTTAATCATCCTCTTAGCTCAATTAGGATTAGTGACTCATCATTCCATAATCCAACCTTAGAGCTTCATGCTACAAGGCATAACCCAGAATTAGAGTTTCACATATTTCTTCACCTTATTTGAAATTAGGGTTTACTATTCACATCACATCACCCTAGTTTAGGGTTTATAACCAACATCCCTTAATTTAGGGTTTACCATTCACATTGCATCACCCTAGATTAGGGTTCATGTTCAATAATCACAATTAGGGTTTACTATTCACCCCAAGTAGGAATGATCATCAAAGTACCTTGAATTAAGGTTTGTCATGTCATTACTATAAATTAAGTTCATACCATCATCATGTATTATGATTTCACCTATTAATGCCCTCAATTAGGGTTACTTCCATTAATATTCATAATTAGGGATGATCTCACTGTCATGGATCATATCCCAAATAGACATACATTCATAAAGAAAGTCCACTACATGATTATCATTCATGTAGGAGGTCTTTTCTCTCTCATCTTCCATAAGATAGTGTTTGCTTCAGTCTTGATTAGGCTAAGTCAACTCATTCCTAAAGAAGAATTGACATCATGGGTTATGTCATTGTCAACATGATCATTAAGGCTTAATCATTCAAAGGGTACTAATCACCCTATCCCATTAAGGGTACCTTTATTATAATCATCTTTGATTGCATCAGGTATTAATCAACTAGTCACTTTGTCCTTTATCCACTTTAAGTACCCATGTGGTTTTGGTTAATTATCCCCAAATGGTCTTGGCCATATAAACCCCAAATGGTCTTGACCAAATCAGACATCAAACGGTCTTGCACAAAAACATCCAAGAGGTCTAAGACTGTTTAGACCTCCAAACGGGCTTCGTCAACCAATGAAACCGTTTAGTAAAGTTACCTTTGAAACCATTTAGTAAAGTAGGTGGTGGAGACCATTTGCCAAAGTTGGATCTTTGAAACCGTTTACTAAAGTTAACCATCAAGATTGTTTGCTAAAGTGCAACTTTGAAATGGCATGACCTCAACCAATTTGGGATCGTTCGGTCCCAAACGGTCTTGAGACTGTTTGGTCCAAACCTCCTCAAAACCGCATGGACCAAGTATGGTCTCAACAAGTCAAGAAGAATTACGGTTTTCAAGACCAATTCCTTCATTGATTGTGACCATGTTATCACTCATCAGTTGGACCTGTCACCATGCTTCAATTGAGTTGATTAGGTCAACCTTCAATTGATTTGACCCTCAATTGACCCTCAATTGGTCATCAATTAGGGTTTGAATCAATTGGATTAGGGTTTGGAATCAATGATCCTTCAACATTAATCAATGTGAACCTAGTTACTTTGAAACTATTGGACCATTATCTAAATTGGACATGACCTGACCCCAAACGGTCTTGAGGTCATTTGGATGACCTCCAAATGGTCTTGAGATAGTTTGCCCAAGTTAACATCAAAATCCAAGTCAACCAATTCAAGTTTGGATCATTGGATTGAATACCAAAACCGTATTTGATTGCACTTCAACTTAGAACCTTTAGATCTTCAAACACCAAACCATAGTCAACCCTAGACCTTCAAACGGTCTTGGGTAACCCCCAAATGGTCTTGGGATCGTTTGGATGACCTCCAAAGTCTTGAGACCGTTTTCCCAAGTCAACATCATTAACCATGTCATTCAATTAGGGTTTTGATCCTAGGATTGGTCACCAAATCAGCAATTGTTTATACTTCAACTTGATATCTTTGGATCTTCAATTGCTCAACCTTACCTAACCCTAGACCTCCAAACAGTCTTGGGTGATCACCAAACGGTCTTGAGACCGTTTGGGTGATCCCCAAATGGTCTTGAGACCGTTTCGGTCAATCAACCCAAGTTTCTAACTCAATCAATAATCAAATCAGCACTCAACCCGATTAGGGTTTAGGTAATTGTTGGACCTTCAATTAGTGAACCAAATAAAGATAATCAATTATAATTTATGGGTCAATAACCTACATTATTTTCAACAGATCACCAAATGGTCAACGCTTGGTCAACGCCACCAAACGGTCTTGGACCGTTTTCTTCGATGCGGTTTAATGAAATCATTTCATTTCAAACGGTTTGAAACCGTTTGCTCCCAAATGGTTTGGGAAACCATTTGAGAAACAAACATAAGATTGTCTAGTAAAGTAGTTCTTTGGATAATCATCTAAGGTGGCATCATCATCTTCTTCCTTCGTGTATCCAAGAACAGTTGTTGTTCTTCACGGAAGTTTTAGCAAGAACTCAAAGGGTATCAAAAGAAGAAAATTATCCAATGATTATTAAAGGAGTGGATGCATTAGCAATGCTTAAGGGTTAGAGTTATAAAACCCGCCTCTAGAACTGATCCCAAGATCCAAGCTCCACGGATTTAATGGTGGATGGAATTCCAGCAGCTGTCCAAGGTCCATCCTTGAGCTATTGGATGAGCAAGCTAGCTAGGATTGAAAATTGGGTGAAGAAAACCAATATATAACCATTTCTTTAGGGTTTCCACCATGAATCCGAGGTAGAAGATGATCAAAACTCACCTACAGGTTTGGTCATCCTTCCTCTACTCCAGAGCTCTTCTTAGTTGACCAAAACAAGGTGATAAGAGAAAAACTAAGGAAACGGTTCTCATGTGTATTTGAAAAGATATACATAAGGGTATGTATATGGGTTATCAAGGAAATAGAAAAAGAAAAGTATTTTCTTTAATTCCAAAATAATATCCACCAAACTCCCCTCCATTTCTTGGCAACGAAACCATCTCCATTACTTACAAAAACCTCTCCATTATCCAAAGATAATTCAAATGAGGCACCCTTCTCATTTTCTTTTCTCTACTTGATGCCAAGAAACATGAGAGACCCTCTAGAGGTGATATTTTACATATTGAACCCTAGGTTTTGGGTAAATTGCACATTACACTAAAACTAGGTTTTAATGCACAAGGATTGCTCTACAAGCTTTATCTTGGTGCCCAAGCTTGTGGAATACCTACCACTTCATCATATTCATTCTTATGATGTATCAACATCAGCGGAACATCTTATCATGTGCAATTTGCAAGTTAACCCCTCAACTTGGGTAATTTGCACTTTAGCCCAAAAGTAACAAAACAATGATTCAACATTATTCAAAAAGGACTGAAATTGAAATATAAGTTCCTCAAAAGCCTTAATTACTTTTCAAAGTATAAGAGCAAGCATCTAATCAACTTAATTAGGCAAAACACCTAGGGTTAGTACATAACCCAGGTCATGGATGTTACAAGAACGTACATAAGTACTCGGGATGAACTTTAAACTATTTCAAATAGTAAAAAACTTATAATTTGATGCATTTAGATAGAGTAGGCTATTGATAGAATTTCATGCATAATTAATCAAATAAATGACAAACCAATACATAAAACCAAGGAAAATGTGCCTGAGAGAATGACTAAAAAACCATGCATCAAACTCCCCTCAGCTTAAATGTTTCTCATCCTCGAGCAACACTCTCTTGGATATGTTTGATATAAGTCAGTAGGACATAACACACGAACTCTTTTCTTAATCATGTTCACCAAACAATCCCTAAACCGGCTTTCAATGACCACTAAACCAACAACTTCTATAAAGCGACCAAAAATTTCCAAAAAACTTGTCCACCTTTTAATCAACGAACACTATCAAGAAAGGAGTTAATATCATAATTATTCAGGAATTCAATTGGTGCATTATGTGATTCCCTATTCTAAATTGCTCTTTCCTAACTACCAACAAATTTGAACTAGATCTCCTTATAAAAATGGATGAGGAGACAAATCATTTGAGTGGCCTACTAATAAAAGCAATTGATGGTATGAATTGGGTGGCAATTGAAGAATCACAAGTACATCCAACTTATTTATGCAAAAGTATGATGAACCTACATGAGTGAAAATAATGTCATGGATGAATCCCAATGAGTAAAGTCTTTTTTTCTTTTTCTATCAAATGATGCATGTGTCAAGAAATCTCATCAATAAATGAGAATGCCAGAAGAAAACAAAAGAATGTGCCATGTGGATTACTTTGTATCTTCAATAAAGGTTAAGGCATACTTTCTCCCACAGAAACTTTAAACATTGATGAACTTCATATTATTTTTCTATCCCACATTTTTTCTTTTTCCAACATGATTGAGTTTATGATGGCTTTCATTTCATACTATTATTTTTTTTCTCTTTTTTTTTAAGATGTGGAGCTATGTCCCTCCTCTTCAATCTTCAAAAATTGAGGCTAAAATCCACATGACAAAAATAATTGAATGTTATGGAATGTATGTAGTCTACAGGGAATTGTTATGCAACTAATTGGTATGCACTAAAATTATTCATGCATACAAATGCAACTTTATTATATTTTTTTTCAAATGCAACAAAGAACAAGCTAATTTATCATGTCACTTATTATTCTATGCCATGCAATAAAAATGAAATAAATTGGATTACTCCTTCATCTTGAGGCGGTGAGTCAAAAATGGATGGAAAATGGATGGAATCACATAACTAAGAGACAATGCCTTTCTTAAGATCATGATATGTCCCTATCTAATGACTTGTATACAGGGTAATCTTAAGGTTTCTTTATTAGATTTCCATTTAAGGTCTCATTAAAGGTTTGATCATCTTAGGCTCTACAACATCTTCATTCAAATTCCAAGGTTGATTTAGATGTTCATTCATACCTACATCCTAAGGCTGACTAATCCAAACACTTCCTCAAGTGGTGTTGTAGAAGGATTTTTGCAATAAGCTATAAAGATGTCACCATTTGCTTGCAAAGACACCTATTAGTACAATCTATTTGATATAAGAAACCATGCATTTACTGCTCCATGTTTACACTAGATAGATGTGGATCCTATAATTGCATAAACGTAAAATAAAATAAAGCAACTAAAATCAGATGAAATAAAAAGATAAGATAGATGAATGTTTCAACACCCCCCAAGCTTGAATATGACTATGTCCACATAGTCAACATTCTCACTTAAGAGGTGGAACATTGGTACCATGCTCAGAATGGAGGAGGTGATGGATGTGGCTTGTTGGGGTCATGGGGAGGAAACATCACCTAAAAAGATAGATCTGACGAAGGAATTGGTGGTGGCTGGAGGTATCCTACAAAGTACCCCTGGTTCCAATAATGGTCGAAAAATGGCTGATGATATTGCTCCATCCTCTATAGATACATATGGACATTCTCTTGATTGGCTAAGAGAAGATGTTCATTTTCATATATTGCTTGCTGATTTTGGTATAGCTATCCTTGTATCTCATGTAGACTAGCCAGCATCACCTGATGTTGCTTCTATCCTGTCTAAATGTCCTACATCATCCCATACATACTCGCCCTTTCATATGGGTTGTGTTCCTCCTGAGAAGGTGGTGGGGAAAATGAGCTCGAGGCAGTGTAAGTGTGTTCCCGTTTGCACATGACCGCTCTCTGGGTTATTGGGATGGTGGGCTCCACCTCCACAATGTCATCATCATCATCATGTGGCTTCTTGGGGTCGTCATGAGCTGCTTACTCACCTTCATTGTTGTCCTCATCATCATCGACTAGCCAGCTAAGATGATCGACTCCTTGTAGATTGAAAATAGGGTCAGGAAGGCTACGCTCTCGGTACCTTCCTCACACCATGCAACACACATTCACCATGTCATAGTACATGCTGAGGATACCCAACTTCCCAAAGTGTTGGAGATCCAACCTCTTTGAAGACACCACAGGTGTGAAAGTAGACAGGTCGAGATGGAGGTGCAACGTGATAGGGGTAATCAGTCCCACAAAAACAATTGGCACTTTCCTCTGCACCATGTGTGTGGCATCACATACCGCTATCACACAGACAACAAGGTGTTATGCGAAAACGTGCGGAAGTCACCATAACCACAGAATACAAAAAAAAAATATGGGTTAATTAAAACTGATTGTGGAAAGTGGATAAACTGAGAAACTATTACATATGAGTCCTCATCCTGCAAAGAAATAGGTTATGTAACCATATACAAGACCTGATATGTGTCCACAGCTTATAGGAACAGATGTCTAACCATCACATGAGTTCCTCACCTGTATATACATACATAAAGGCCCACATCCGGCCAGCAACAGGATACATATAACATCAACAGTTATACATCGTGAAACAACATCAAAACACTTCTAAGGACCTGAGAGTACAGGGATGACTCTAGGACTCTACTACAAAATATCCAAAATAGCAGCACATACATCGCTTGCCTTCTATTGCTCTTCTAGCTGCTCGACTACAACTCTGCGACCACCACCACGCCTAGCTCGACCACCTAAAAAGGGTGTAAACCAGCGGGGTGAGACACACAGTCCCAGTGAGAAACATAACTCCCCGCCGAAACTACAGAACCTCAGAAAGATAAAGCAACAGCAGCAAGTAACTGATAAAAGGTATAACAAGAGCAGTTATGTAATGTAAAGCTATTTGTACCGACAATCTTACCAGATGTACGGAAGGCATATAACCAATTCTTTTATGGAACCTGGTTAACAAGATAAGATATATTGCCACATAACATGAGAAACATATAAGTAACTGCAATATATAACGAGATTAATTACACAAGCAAGGCCTCAACCAATGTTCTGTGTTTTGCCTTAAGCAATAAAGACTACAGCTGAATTACGTATTTTTATACCCTGAGGAAGTGAACCGTACCGTTCAAATCCAACCAACGGCTACAAAACCCAGAGCTGGTGCCATACAAGGTCAATGGAAGAGCCGGATTCCACAACCTCCCACCTCGTTATAAATGCATGAGTGCAACACAAGCAGGACCACAGTCTCATGATGAAGTGGTCTTAGCCACAGGGTCAGGCTACCCTATGTCTAGCCCGCCTCGGTGCAGGTATCGGCGCTAGTGAAATTGAGCCACGGGCCTGTTCACTGTGCTCTGAGCCATGAACGCATTCATGCTCCTCATATTACATATCCCGAGCCATGGGCCTGTTCACCATGCTCTTCACATACTTGGGCTACGGGCCTAAATCCGCACCCTGGAGTCTACAACCGAAGTTGCACTCTTACCTCCTCACTTTAGGCTAGGAGAAACCTTGCATACTCAACAATATGCGCTCCGGGTTAACCCGTAGGAGAACCCATTTCACCATCACCAGCTCCTGATGATGATGGATCTATGGCCAGGGCAACTACATGATATATTACAATGTGATTAATTAGTTTTTTTTATATGGATTGCAAGATTCAACCAAGTTGTATAACATGCAAACTATAACGGGAAATAAACAACATAAAGGTCAACATTATGCCTTTATCACATCATACTGATCCATCACAAGGATCCAACAGTACATGTTATCACTTGGACTCTTGCCAATCATCCAGATCCATCTCAAGGATCATCACATACCATGGGATCTCAATCCCTTATCACATAGTGCCACTGCCTTTCAAGGCTTTCATCATCATCATGGGATAGCAATCCCCAGTACTTTAGTCATGTACATAATACCGATTATCTTAATATCAAGAGTAACAATCACAGTAGGGTTACTCAACATATACATATACCTCACAGCCCTTTTTAGTTGGCTATGCATCACCTGTATGGTTAGTATACACATTAATCATAAGCTTAACAGAAAGACCATGCTTATCAACATAGGGTGACATTAAAGATTATATACTTTATCAATTAAGCCTCAACTTATGATCATATGCATAAGGCACATCATTAGGCAATCCACATTACATGCTTACCATTACCTCAGCTTTATATAGATAATCAAGATGATCACTTTCATGTGTATAGCCATGTTAAGTTAAAGGGGAAAGCTTTATCATAATGAATACTATTAAGAATGCAAAGATTCACCATCATTTAACAAGAACATACCCAACATACTGGCTTTCAATGATAAGCAAAACCCTCACTAAAAGCACCAAGAACCCTCATTATAAGTTGTATCGGGCAGCATGGTGTCGAGCTCAGCTGCAACGCCCATCACCAGGTAGGGCTGCTGGCCGATACACAAGAGCTATTGTGACGCCCGTCACAGGACTGCTAGCAATGCTTACAACGACACAAAACCACAACCAACATAGGTGTGCATAGGGCAAGGGACTCCACAAGAAGTATCGTCCAAGAGGTATAGTTCAACCAACCAACAGGGGACCTATCGTTCATCCAACCAACTCAGGGCCTATCGGCCGTCACAAGGCAGAGTGGAGGTGTGACGCCCGTCATAGAGACCAGGGGTATCGTCCACTACCAACAACATATCGTCCAAGGGTCTAGGTCAAGAGGGTTGTCGGGCAGCACCTCCCCAAGATCATAACGACCAAGGTGCAACTCATAAGATCGTCATCTACCTCAAGCACAAGGGCACCAAAACCCTAAATCATCAAGAGAATAGCTCACCTCTCAACTTAAATGAGAGAGGGGTCTTGCACATCATCTATCACCAAATGGGTAACACAAGGAACAATCCTATCAAGGTTCACAACTATCACCAAGCTCACCCTTCTAGTCCATGGTGAGAGGAGGGTGTTTCTTAAGCAACTAGAACACAAGCTCACCTCTCAACTTAAATGAGAGAGGGGTGTTTCCCATGCTACTAGAAGCTCAAACTCACTCCTCTAGACCAAGGAGAGAAAGGAGTATTGCTCACCAAGAAACCCTAGATCATAAGGATCGGCGAACATGGATACTTAAGCAAGATGCTAATCTAACAACATATAAACAAGATCATAGAAGGAGATAGTGAAGTTAGGGTTAGGAGTTATGTAACCCGCCTTAAGCAAGCTCCAAGCTCCTAGCTCCACGCACCACCAAGCAAGGAAGAAGGAGACTCCAAGTACATCGGCCACCAAGCTAGCTCCTCCAAGGGTATCGGCCACCAACTTGCAAAAGAAGGAGTGGGGTGTCGTGCACCAAGGTGGAGAAGGAACTAAGGAACCAAAGGAACTCTTAGCAAGGGAAAGGAAACACCTATATAGAAGGGAAAGGAGGAGAAAATAAGGTAGATCCAAGCAAGGTGTCGCCCACCTAGGGACACTTGTCCAAATTCACGAGCCACCACTCTAGAAAGCCCTAAACACATGTCCAAGGTCATTGCTACATGCAAGCATCAAGCACCAAGTGTCCATTGGTGGTGACACAAACAAGGTCAAAGCTTGGTCAAAGGCTCTAGGGTGACACACTTGGGCAATACAACTGGACAACACACCATCTTGGGCGATACAGCCCCCTGGGCGACACAACCACCTCCTTGCCTGACACAAGGTCCAAAGGAAACAAAGGAAAGGCACCACAAGGCCCAACAAGCTCAACCAAGCCCAAAGGAACCCAAACAATGAGCCCAAACCTTCCTCTCTACTCTAGAGGAAGCAAGGAGAGGGAGGAACACCTCACAAGGTGGCAAACTTGCCCACAAACCCAAGACTTGGGTTAATTGCAAGTATCACCTCCAACTCTCAACAAAGCACAACCAAACCCTAATCACTACTTAAAGGTGATTAGCAAGCAATTAACAATCAAGGTTAAGCAAAGCAAACAGGGTAAACCCTAAATGGAGGTCAGGGTCCTTACAATGCGCCTAACCATGACCATGTGGAGGAGAAGGAAGGACCAAAAGTTAATAGAATCGTGCACCAATAGTTTGTAAAGGAAGAAGAGGTACATCTTTTAGACCTTCCTTTTTTCTTGGGGAGAGCGGGCGAAGATGGTCTTCGTGCAGAGGTGATGTAGAATTTGAGCAAAAGGATGCTCAATGTCGGTAATGGAGTTGACATGCCAACTAATGTGAAAACCTTCTAGAAGCTGGGTAAACTACTCCCATGAAAGGTCATAGTCAAAGTCAGAGGGAGCGAAGAGTTCTTGGATATGAGGCCAGTTGAAGATACAGTTGAATGCCCACAAGGTGATGGAGTGGTTGGTGTTGAAGAGGTAGAAACTGACTTTGCCTTTTCTCCATTGACCTCCTATTTGTTTCTCAAGGGCAACAAGGACCTCCAGCGAAGCCAAGTACTCACAAATGAATTTTGGGTAGGTCATCCATTCACTAAAGAATGGATCATCCACCTCCATTAACTTATGCTGACATACCCAACGTAGGTTGTCGATGAGGCCCACTCACTCAATCAGAGTGTGATCTCTATATCACGTTGGCATCATCTTCCTTGTCAAAAGCTCCTCAAAAACCTTCTTGATCTCTAGGTTTGGATGTTGAATGTGGGTTGGTTGAGGGACCAACTCTGCTTGCTCTGACGATGAACATGCACCCCTCCTTTGTTCCATGGGGATGATGCAAGAAGGAAGATGGAGAAAAAGAGGCTTGGTGAAGAGTGGTAGTGCCCGGTGCAGCTTTGCTCTGAGTTGTAGGAGGAGTGGAGAAGGAAGGTGTGAAGAAAATGGATTCACCACCCCTCCTTATATAGTTGATCTCGGGAAGAGTCAGTACTACCGACTTGTTGTCGGTAGTACCGAGTTGTAAGCATGAATATGTGGCTCAAATATATCGATGGATGATGTTTGTTGATGGCATGAGTGCAGATCACTCAAAGTTGGTAGTATTGGGTCCCAGTCGGTAGTGTGGATTGGTGTCACAGATTGATACTACTGACTACTCATTGAATACCACATCTGTCATTGAATCGAGCACCCATGGATTGTTGACGCCATTTGTTAGTACTATTAACTTTTTAGTCGGTATAATCGAGTTGGCTATTTTTCTCGGTGATTCTGAGATTCTTTATTGGTGTCTCAAAATCAGGGGGTGCTAAAAAGTCAGTAGTACCAACATGGATGTTGATACCAGTGATTGCTTATCAGTTAGGTGCACGAAATATTCAATGACTTAGTGGTACCGATTGGTCTAGTCGGTAGTACTAAGTTTTCCTTTATTTTGCACATCTTCCTAATGTAAATTTGGTACTACAAACTAATGGACTCAGTAGTACTGACTATGTAGGCTCTACACACTCCAAAAAATGCGTTAAGGTACCTTTTTTCATGAAATAAAAGATGAACTAATACGATAAAGCTAAAATGAACAAAACAAAGAGAAATAAAGGTTGGGCCCAACAAGCATCATTGTTTAACGTCCTAGACTAGATGTGGCTAAGAGAAAGAATCTATTGGAGTGTAATGAGTTGCACTTCTTCTATTCTTTTATCTACCTCCTCACCAAAATAATGCTTCAATCTCTAGCCATTAAGAAGGAATGACCTAGTCCCATCATTATCTTCATAGCACCTTAGGGAAACACCTACACAATCTCAAATGGTCCACTCCATTTGGACCTTAGCTTGCCTGGATGTAACTTAAGTCTAGAATTAAATAGAAGAACCTTCTATCCTGGGAGAAACACCCTATTCAAGATGTGCCTATCATGAATCTTCTTAGTTCTCTCCTTATATATTCGAGAAATCCCATAAGAATCCATCCTCAGTTCATTTAGCTCATTCAACTCTAATAGTCTCTTCCTACCTGCTTCATTCAGCCTAAAATTTAGCTTTTTCAATGCCCATTTCACCTTATGCTCAATCTACACGGGTAGATGGCATGCACACCCAGATACCAACCTAAACATCGTAGTTCCTTTAGGTGACTTATAGGCTGTCCTATATGACCAAAGAGAATCATTCAAAACAAAACTCCAGTTTGTCCTATTAGTTGAGACTGTTATTTCCAAGATCTTCTTCACCTCTCTATTGGAAACCTAACTTGTTATTACATTTGTGTGTGGTGGGGAGTACCCACTCAATGTTTCACCCCATATTTACTAAAAAAGGCTCCAAATTTCCTATTGGTGAAATGTGATCCACCATCATTAACAATCAATCGGGGGACACCAAATCTGTAGAAAATACTATCTTTAACAAATTGACACACAACTTGTGCATCATTGTTGCGGGTTGGAATTGCTTCCACCCACATAGATACATAGTCAATAGAAAGTAATATGTAGAGATTAGAACTAGATGACACGAAAGGTCCCAACAAATCAATGCCCCACCAATCAAACACTTCAACTTCTTGAAATCCATTCAGTGGCATTTCATGTCATTTTGATATATTACATGCACGTTGACATGCATCACAACAACAAACAAAATTGTGAGTATCCTTAAACATCATTGGCCTATAGAACCCACTATCAAAGACTTTGGCCTTTGTCCTATCTCTAGCGTGATGCCCCCTGTAGGTAGAGAATGACAGTGTGATAAAATGCTCTCAACCTCACATTTGGGTGCACACATTCTCAGAATTCCATCCCTACATTGTTTAAGAAAAATGGGATCATCCCAGATGTAAAACCTTAATGTATGGAAAAATCTGTTCTTCTCTTGGTATCCCCAATCTTCACGCATCTCCTTGCATGCTAGATAGTTGACAATGTCTACAAAGCAGGGATCATTGGTCTTAAGAGCTAAAAGTTTTTCGTCAGGGAATTCCTCAACAATAGGGATATCTAAATCTTTTCCATTCATCCTTTCCAACCTAGATAGGTGATCTGCTACAACATTTTCCACCGCTTCCTTATCCTTAATTTCTATATCAAAGCCCTATAATAGTAAAATCCACCTAATCAATCTAGGTTTAGCATCTTTATTTTGTAATAGGTATTTGATGGAAGCATGATCAATCCACACAATCACCTTGGCCCCAACTAGGTATTGGCAAAAAATTTCAAACACAAAACCAACTGCCAAAAGTTCCTTTTCTATGGTTGTATAATTGAGTTGCACATCATTCAAAGTTTTAGATGCATAATATATGACTGTAGGAGCCTTATCACAGTGTTGACCCAACAAAGCTCCCACCACATAGTTCGATGTGTCTCACATCAATTCAAAAGGTAGGATCCAATCTAGAGCTTGCACAATGGGTGCAGAGATCAGCTTCTCCTGTAGCACTTCAAAAGTAGTCAAGCATCATTCATCAAAAGAAATTTCAGTGTCCTTTTCTAACAATTCTGATAAAGGTGTAGCAATTTTTGAAAAGTTTTTTTATAAAACAATGATAGAATCCAACATGTCCCAAAAAGCTCCTTACTCCCTTCACCGATGTTGGCAGAGGTAGCTTGGAGATTACCTCTATCTTAACTGGGTCTACTTCCATACCCTTATTGGGCACCTTGTGTCCAAGCAATATGCCCTCACTTACCATCATATGACCCTTCTCCCAGTTCAAGCCTAAGTGAGTGTTCCCGTACCTTTGTAAAACTCTGTCGAGATTATACATGCAATCATTGAATGACTCCCCATATATCAAAAAATCATCCATGAACACCTCCAAGCATCGCTCTACCATATCAGAAAAGATGGCACAAATACAATGTTGGAAAGCGGCAGGTGCATTACAAAGGCCAAAGGACATCTGTCTATATGCAAAAGTTCCATAAGTGTAGGTGAAAGTAGATTTCTCCTGATCCTTTAGCTCGATCAAAATTTGATTATAATCAGAATACACATCGAGGAAACAAAAGTGCGAACGAATGGCGATTCGTTCTAAAATCTGATCAATGAAAGGTAAAGGAAAATAATCTTTCAAAGTGATGGCATTTAAATGCCGGTAGTCTATGCATACACGCCACCCCATCACTAACCTAGTTGATATTAACTCACTTGCAACATTAGTTGTGATGGTGATCCCCCTTTCTTAGGAACTACTTGAGTTGGGCTTACCCACATAGAATCTAAAATAGCATGGATGATACTTGCTGATAGGAGCTTGACCAATTCTTTCTTCACTACCCCAGTCATGATGGGATTGAGTCACCTCTGAGGTTGAACTATCACCTTGGCTCACTCTTCTAGCCAGATTTTGTTATGGCACAAGCTGGGAGAGATTCCCTTTATGTCTGCTATTGACCACCCAGATGCGGATTGTGGTTCTTCAACATAGCAAGTAGCTACTTCTCTTCACTGCTCATGGATGATGATATAATCATTGGGAGCTTCTCTTATGTGTCTAAGAAGACATATTTTACATGTGGCGGTAATGGCTTCAACTCTAATTCAAGTGGGCTCAACAGAGATGGGACTAATGACGGAGGAGGTGGTCCAAGATCTTAGAAATGTCTTGCATAGTGATAGGGTATCGCCTTCAACATCAATACACACTCTTATAGAGAGCGGCGATGTGTATTGTCATCCACTATATTCATCAAGCATGCTCCAAAGGTAACTTTGGATATGTCTATAGCAAGGAATCAACAGTGGCCTCCTCTATGGTAGCCAATCATAATCTTCTTTGTCATCCTCTGGGTAACACATTGCTTTGGCTAATGAGATCACCTTAGTGTTTTCCATGATAGAAACTACTAAAGTGTCCTTTTATACCTTAGTCATCAAATGGGCCATGTCAAGGACTGGCTTCCCCAGAAATAAAGAAAACTTTCCCTCCACTTGCTGAAGCATGTTGCACCGTGTTGTATCCTCCATAGCTTTTGAGTGCTCAGGCATCTTGATCTCAAATCAGTCGTCCTAGATACCCATGGTCATATGTCCTCTTCCCATCTCCAAAATCATACCAGCCATGGATTGGAATGGTCTCCCTAGAAAAAGTTCATTGCCATCATCATCCTGCATTTCCATTATGACAAAATCTATAGGGAAAACAAATATGTCTACTTTCACCAGAACATCCTCACAAATGCCATATGGCTTGATCACATAATTTTCTGTCGATTGGATAGTCATACTACTTTTCCTAGTCTCCTTAAGACCTACCTCTTGAAAGTTGACAAGGGCTTAAGGTTTATGCTTGCCCCTGAATCACAAAGAGCTTCTCCAAACTAGGTCTTCCCTATGAAGCAAGGAATGTTGAAACAACCTAGATCCTATCTTTTTGGAGGTAGCATTCCCATAATGAAAGCACTCACTTGCTCCTTTAACACTAACACATCAACTTCAGGTATCCTTCTCTTCTTAGTGATTATATTTTTTACAAACTTTCCATACGATGGTATCTGCTCAATTGCGTCGATGAGTGGAATATTGACAAATAATTTCCTAAAACCATCTAAGAACTTCTTGAACTATCAGTTTAATTTCGTTGCCTCAAATTGTTCAGAAAAGGCACTGGGGTCACTGGTGTCCTATGGTGAGGCGGGAAATATGGTTTTGTTCTTGTTCCCTCCCCCTCATCATCATGCTCCTTAGTTGTCTTCTCCTGTGCTAACACATATGGTTCATCTGCATCCATTGTCACATTCCGAGTTGTTGTTCCTCTAATGTCACCTGCATCTGAACTTGGTGGTGCATCATTCAGCAGCTTCCTACCACTATGGAGTAAGACTGCCTTGATGTGTTGATTTCCAGATGGCACATTTGTGTTTGTTGGGAACCCCTTCTGGTTTGGCTGCTTCAATGTTCCCACATCTACTGCTATTTTAGATATTTGGATTTCAATGTTTCAGATCTTTTCCCCTCGGTTCTGGAGTTCTCTTTTGAGTTTGACCAATAAGCAATTCATTCTGGCTAACCATCTTTTCAAGCATTTCTTCAATCTGGTCAATCTTATTGGGACCCCTGTCTTGTTAATGTTGTGTTTGGCCACCAAACTATTGTGGCTTGGTTTGTTGCGCCTGCGATGGGCCTTGTTGGAAATTGTTGGGATCCTTCCATGAGAACTTAGCATCCTTCCTCCATGAGTAGTCATTTTTATTCATTGCTATTGTTGGTGCGCAAACTTGCATTCTTCTTCTTCTCCTTCAAAATATGGTCCATCATTAGCACATTTCTTTTTAGCGATTAGGTCCAACTTCTCATACAACACAAAGATGACCTTGGACTCACTGACACTTTTGATGGTTGTCGGGAGCTCTCTCTCATTGCCCCGCCTCATGTATGGTTCTTGGACATGTTGTTTAATATCTCATGATAGTGAGCAGGTTTGTTATTGTGGAAGAAACATGCTCCTGTACTGTGAAGCATAGTTCTCTCTCCTTTATGCAAACTATAGTAGACGATCTTTGCCTATCCTAACAAATGAATACCATGATGAGGGACCTTCCACAACATATTTTGGAATATATCCCATGCTTCATAATATGAATCATCAGGCTACTATATGAAATTGTGGATCTTCTTTACCAGGTCATTTGTCTTTTATGGAGGAAAGTAATGCTCAAAGAAGGCATCAATCATTTGATCCCATGTCTCGATACATTCATCATCGAGATTGTGAAATTGAGACTTTATGATGTCTTCTAGAGATAATGGGAGTAGTTTTTGATATATGATAGTTGCTGGTACTCTCTCTGTCTTGACCATAAAGTAGTTTTCAACAAAGTTGCTGATGTGCGTCATAGGGTCTTCAGAACTGTGGTAATGAAAAGCTTGGGACTTGACTAATGAGATCAATCATGTATTGATCTTGTAGCTACCCACATTGATGGTTTGTCTTTTAATTTGTCGTTTTTGATCTGTAGACAAAGAGGCCTTGATTCTTTCCCAGATCGTATGCTCTTCTTCTGCTCCAGCGCCCATTTCTGCTTATTCAGGTTCCTCTGGTGTTTCAAGTTCTACAAGCAGAGGAGTCAGTGGTGGTGTTCGGTTGAATCTATCCAAAGACCTTCCGTACTCCCTTTCTTCATGCAAGAGTTCTACTTGACCTAAACACGGTGAAGATGACTCTCCGTACCCATGGGCTTGGGTATGCACCATGCACCAATACCTTAAAGAAGCAAATAATTGTCAGAACACAATATTGGTGATGGAAACAATAATGATATTATAATTCAACTTTGAGTGAAAATCAAAAGGATTGGCAGCCCAATTTGTTACTCGTGCTTCTGTGAGAGCATTTATGTAATCTGTTGTAAATCATTGAGTGAAATAAAACTAAAAATTGAAAAGGGTTGGCCTAGAGTGGCCGACCACACCACTCATAGTGATGGATGTTGTCGTTTCACCGACAACGGCTCCAAAAACATGACATGTGTTTACCATGCATTATACATGAGTAAATGTATTGAGTAATACAATCCTTGTGAGGCTCGAGTCAAAAATAGGGAAATAGATTCTAGAATACTACTACTGACTATGATCTGATCAGCTAAGTTGGTAAAAATAGTTGAATTGGGTTGATTTAGTAATAGCAAATGCAGAAATGAAAAAAGATTCAAGAATAAGTAACTCATATTTAAACAAATTCCTTAGGACTGTGGTTTCACCATGGATAACATTGCAATTAACTCTACACACTAACATCTATTACCACTATCCCTACATAAAGAGCATGTAGCAAGAATTACCCAATCCCGCAATGCAGTTCACTACCTATTCTAATTTCAATCCCATTTCCATAGTAATTAGTTGATTAGTTAGGTTCTTTACGAATAATCTTTGGGTTTCTCCTCTCGGTCACACTCCACCTTTCCCAAAGGGCGTAGTAAATGGGTAAATCTATGCTTTTCCAACCCTTAACCTCTCTTTCGAAATGATTAAGGAGCTAAAAATCTACCTATGGTGATCAAGCATAAATAGAACAAGACAATATCATAGATTTATATCGAAAAATAGGAATAAAAGTGATATTAGTGCATAAAAGTCAAGTACAATGCATATTCGGGCTACTCCCAGATCTTAAGGAATCAAGGGGATTAGCCCCGCATGGTTTCCATGGATGAATAGATGGTAGAGAAAGAGAAAAATGTGGGAAACATTAGAAAAACAAAAGTAACCCCCAGAGAATAGCCAATCTGAATGGTCCCCTTTGACGTACGTGCAATCTGCTATCTTCCAGCTGCAGAATCACCCGCTAGAGGCGCTTGGATCATCTCCGATGTAGCCTTCGGTGTCATGCTCACCTCTCCTCTCTCTGGTGCCATGAAATGGAAAAGGACTATGTTCTTAGGTCTAGTTGTACTCCCCTCAAGTTATAAGAGCCACTTTGTGGTGCAAAATAATGCCATCCATTGGAATAAAGCTTTGCCTTTGGATTGTCTGATCAGGTAGACTCGGCAGTATCGACTGAGAAGTCGATATACTGAGTTATTAGGTTGGACATGTGCTCTTGCAATGTCAGTTCTATCGAAGTGTCTCTATAGCACTGAGTCTTTAGGTCGATCTAACTCTGCCTCCCTGATGCCATCTTGATAGTATCAAGTTTGTGTACTCGATAGTATCGAGTTTCTACAAATCATTTCTTGCACTTCTCTGATGTGACGGTACTACCGACTTTTGGTGTTGGTAGTATCGAGTTTGAGTGAGTTTCTAATCTGAACTAACATGACGTCAATACCATTGACTCTGGATGTCGGTAGTATCGAGTCTGTGAAACTTTTTTGTACCTGAAATTGTACAGGAACGTACATAAGCACTCTGGATGAACTTTAAACTATTTCAAATAGTAAAAATCACATAATTTGATGCATTTAGATAGAACATGCTATTGATAGAATTTTATGCATAATTAGTCAAATAAATGACAAATCAATACATAAAACCAATTGAAATATGCCCATGAGAATGACTAAAAACCATGCATCATGACCACAAAGTGGAAGTATTTGCATCATTGAGATTTAGTATGGCATATCCAAAATGTCAACAATTTCAAAAATGTCAATATGCCACTAGTCTAAGCATGTCTTTCCATAAAGAGATGAACAATCTAAATATAAGTCTATAAAATACAAATAAGCTCAGGAACCATAAATCCTACATGTATACTTTACTTCCATCAAAACTCTATAAGACCAATTTAAATGATTGTACCAAATCCTATTTTCCCTATGGTAATTCTAGAGAGTGATATTAAGGCATGGGGATTCATATCCACTTGATTGAGTGATAACCACCAGAATAGTTCCATGAAGACATACTAATCATCTGAGAATAGTTAGATCTCATGTTTAGTAATTACCAATACCTTAGAACAATGATTGATAGAGAAGTGTCAATCAAGAACTCCAATCTTTATAAGTGATATAATAATTTGTATTGAGTTCAAAGAAGGAATATGAAGCTCTCCGTCAAGTAATCTACCATGATTCATGTTACATAACCAATGCCAAAATGAATTTTCATTGTCCACTACCCAATTACCCTTGTTCTTTAGTCCTATAAAGTAGTAATCTGATACACTGTTATTGTAGGATTTTCAATGCTTTTTTAATATATTTGACTTCAAGGAATCGGTCTACATTTAATTCTATTTTGTTCTTTGTTTGTTTCTTGTTTCCTAATTTTTAATCTTCCCATGTTCTTCCCAAGCAAGCTTGTCTCTAAAGAGCATCTAATGTAGGTTTTTCTCCATTCATGAACGGTTGACATTGTCGATGAATAAAGAAATATTGGGTGATCGAGAGGTGGTCTTATTCTCGTATAGATCATAATCCGTGTTTAGGGGAAAATATAACACAAGAATCTACTACTGTTAGATTGTCCACGCAAGCTTCATATTTCATTGATTATAATAGAAAGTAAAACCTATATACGATCTCAATCTATTTATTTTTTGTAAATAAACTAAAATGGAAATAACTATTTTCATACTTTGGTTTATTTCAAGAGCCTGAGTTTTTGATAGTACCTAATGATGGATGTGTCATACTACATACCGTAGTTTGATAACTTGATGTGGGAATGTATTGGTGTTTTGCAATATTTTTATAGTAATATTTGAAAGAATATATTATCTAAGAAATTTAGTAAATAAGATCTTGGTTATCAAAAAGTTTAAAAAATATTAGTTTAATCTTCAAATTTTATTAAATCAGTTTAAAATATATTGGTTTCCTCATTTACGCAAAACTAGTACTCAAATTGTAATATCATCAATAGTATGTATAATAACATAAATCACTATGTACATTATGTTATGTTGCATAATCTAGGGACGTAGTTTAGTATAATTATGACAAATAAAGCAATATATGTATTAACTCTTGATTTATTTATTGTGTGTATTTCCCCTCAAATTATTTATTATTTAAAATCAAGTATTTTCTTATATGGTGTGATGGTCCTTTGAACTCATACGAAAATGATGTCGAGCAGAGCCCTTGGGTTTGCATGATCTCTTCAGTGGAGTGCATCAGTGAGGAGGTTTCTTCTCCGATGCATGGAGGGTGGCGTCGAAGGCCTATTTCTAGTCGGCCCTGGTGCAGCGAGGTAACGATGGTGTCGGGAACGAGATCTCCTGGGATCTCCTCATTCTGACCGGCACACCTCCATCAGTGGGACATGGCTCCCCTTCTTCACCACCTCCTCTCCCTGCCTTCCTGTGATTCTCCATTGGTCTCCTCTTTCTGTGTGAGCTTCCTTGCTTGGAGGCTCCAAGGTGTTGTGGGGATTGCCGAGTCTCATCCCCTAGGCGACATGGCATCTTCAATAGTGATGAAATCAAAGGGTAGCGACTCCTCCATCTTGCAGGTGGGGATATCAACAGGCGGCGTGGTTGTTGTTGGTGGAGACAAGGGTGTCCCCTCTTCCAGTGGGGTTGGATGCATAGGGGTAGGGGATCTCCACATGTTGTTGTGGTGTTAGATGATGGTGTCTCTGCTGAGGGGTGGTCAACAAATTTTGGTGGGGAAAGCTGGACACCGTGGAGGTTTCTGGCTTGAACAACACCTCCCTAATCAGGTGGTGGTGTTGTTGGGGGGGAGAGGGGGAGGTTGTTATCGTGCGAGGTGGCAAGGGTGATGGAGGACAAGAGGGTTCTTTGGGTGTAGAACTTTCTTTGAGTCTTCCATAGTGTGCTGGTGGCTATGTCGTCACTAGGGAGGGCTTCTTCCTAGTTGGGGATCTTTGTGTTCCATTTGCGGTGGAGGTGTTGGTGGCGGGTATTCGGTAGGGCATCCTCGGTTAGAGGTATGGAGACACCATCTTTGGATCCTTCCGGAGAGGGTGATGGCCAGGTGGCATCAAGCAGGGTTGCTTCTCCTCCCCAGTACCCATTCTCTGGAGGTTGTCGGGTCTGGAAAGATATCTATCGTTGTTGTTTAAAGCACGGAGATTGGCAACAAACATGCTAGGATATGAGGATGTGCTTTTGTTGTGGATCTCCTATGCACTTGACGAGAGGTTTCCGGCTTTCATAGGAGAGGGGTGGTAACAACTCCTTCAATGTTCCCAAAGACACCTACTTTTGATGTTTGTAGTGTGGGCACTGGCAACGTCATTGCTTGTCTCCAAGGGTTTGCTTCTGGTGATGAACACCAGGCCACCTAGCTCACTCTTGTTGAATAAGACGGGTGAGGGTCTCACTATGTGACGACAAGATGGCTGGTCAGGCTTCTCCAACGACTCATTCTAGGACATACTACAGAGATGAAATGTCTGTTAGGGACGTTGATGCCATAGCAGTTTGGATGGATCGTTGGGTGCATGACTCTGTTGGGGCTTGCAAACGCCTTCATCAAAGATGCCCAAGGGACTTCCTTGAGTCCCATCTAGGTGGTGGGTTTTTGGTAGATCATGGTCGATATGGTGTTGGTAGCACCTTCGCTTCATCTAGCTCAACAATGGTTGAGTTTTCTAATGATGATGTGGTTTCTGTGTGTGTAGTTGATGTTCACGATATCCTCAATTTTTTCTAGGTCAGTCTCGGTGGTAGGAAAAAGACAGGGTGGTGCCGCTGATGGGGGGTTTTGCATTGTGGTTAGTGAGGTCTTCTCGGGTTCTTACTGGAGTCATTGTGGTGTGTACGGGGTGCGTGATAGGTAGGGTTTGGGTGTTTGTGGGAGGGTGGCTTTTGAATGATTTTGTATCCTCTAATGTCTTGATGTATCTTTTCTAATGATCCTTTTGAACCTGGTTGAGCGGGGGATGAATATGATTGACCTCATCTTTAAATTATATAAACAAATCATTTCTTAAATGTTTCCTTTTAGAGCCTCTTTTCTCTAACTACATTTATCTATGTACACTATTTTTAAATTAAAAGTGCTTTGTAATACTTGATACCCTAATTTTCATATTGCTCTATTATTAAATTTTATCAAATTATATCATACTTATTGATGCTTCCTCTTTAGTTTAATATTCATCTACAATCTTGTATTCTTAATATACTCATGAGATATTATTTTTGTTATTGGCATGTATCTATAAAATTCATGATTATTGGATCTCAGAGCATCTCCTGTTATGGTCTACAACTTACATGATATCCTAATCAATGTGTTTAGATAGTCACATCCATTATTCAGACTTTCCCTAATTTAACTATTTCATCTATTATTGAGCCTCATTGGTATCTTTGATGAATCACTTCTTGTTGATGTACTCCATGACTTTGAGGTTTTTTTATGATATCCCTCTTGTGAGGATTTAAATATGACGATTAATCATTAGTAGTAATTATTGAAACATTATTCATTTTGTATTGAATCACTTTTGCTGCATTCTTCTTGCCATGACATTTTTAGCATGTTTTGAAAGTAGTTCATCGTGTAAAAAAATACTTTTCTTTAGGAGGTGATGCCTATTGAATATTTATACACATTGTCCCCTATTCTTTGGTACGTTGGTGATGGTGCCCATTTACCTGTTATTCAATAATGAGTGGAAGATGGTGGTGTCTCTACTCATTTGGCTTGAAGTGTTTGTTCCTTATCCATACAATTTTATTATGTAATAAAAATATAAAAAAAGATCGCTACTTCATGTTTTTGGAGTTGTATCAACGTTATGCAAAGTAGTAAATACTTTGGATTAGTGATCACATAATTTCCTCAATTGATACATGTTTGTATTCCTTTTTTTTCATTTTTATCATTTGAGAATTTATGGCTCTTGCTATTTTTTTACAAATTTATGGTATTTACTATTTCTCTTTTCTATCATTTTTTTTTTCAAATTACAGCATACCATTGTTTGTTGACGTCATAATTTGTTTTATCCTTCCTTATAACCATTGGTGTTTCCAAATACTTAGATGTAAGTTGGCTTGAAAAAAAACTCAACATGATCTGTAAGTGTTGTTCTACATCCAAGATACTTCGCATTTGTTGCTAAATATGGCCACATACTGATATTGGGATTTGTGTATTACTTATTTTACACATGCCTTTTAGACAATTCAGATATACATTAATATGTCTTGTATAAAATTTTCATTACCAATATTATTATAAGAGATAATATGTTTATTTCATTAGGTTTTTTTTGCAACACGGATTAGATACAATAGAATATTTAAAAATGTACTCGAATTTCCCACATCTATTTGTAGATGGGGACCTTAAAATCCTATATTCATATCAATATTAATGCAAATACCTCAAGTGGTCTTTATTTCAAGGGTAAGAGAAAACCCTACTATGTGGTGACCACCACAATACGTTCTTTTTAGTTATAGGTAACTAATGATATGTTGTGGAGATGAATTTACTGAACAAATAAAAATAACTACACATCTATTTGAGAACTCTAATTTTAACAATATATGAAAATATGATGTGGCTTAGAAAAAATAAAAATTCAACTGCATTTTCTCATATGTTTAAGTTTTCTAATAATTTATGTTAGATCTGAATGAGGAAAAACCACTTTTTAATTTATAATAAAGAAGTTGCTCAAAAACATTCTTGATCAAAGTAAACGAAAAAATGTATTATTTACACTAATTTTCATATAGATTATAGTTCTTTTCAGTTATATTCAAGTGTAAGAGCTTAGAATAGTGCTATGATCAAATCTTCAAGTTTTGACTTGTTTAGAAACATTACTCATGGTTGACTTTATAGACTAATAAACCTAAATATGTATATATAGTCCAGTAAAGAGCCTTCTAGTGGCTAGCTAGTTAGTCATACTAAATTCTTGGTTAAAGAGACTACTAAGTGAAAATGATCAACCTAACTAGAAGCAAGCTAAAATAACTAACAATGATTTAGTAGAGCTTGAAACTAACATATATGCATGCCTACTACATGGTTCTTTAGACAATTAGCATGGGTCAAAAATACAAAAAAGGCAGTCATGCAAATCACACATGCATTGATATGATTGCAATGGTTATCCTCATTCAGTTACACACCATTAATTCCAACCTAACACTAAAACCTATTTTAGAGAAAAATGATTGGTTATTCAAAGGTTTATGAAGAGATAAAAATTATAAAATACTAATCTAGGAATAGTTTACCTATTCTAACTGATAAACATTTAGTTGGATTCAATATCCTCCATCCTTTCATCTCTTGTCAATGTGCAACAGCTAATATTGTTCTTCCTCTATCATGAATCTAATTTTAAGAAATCATGATGGACTTAGTATATTTTCTATTTGATCAACTTTGTTAGGATCCTAAGAAACTCAAATCCTAGATTTTTGCTAAGGGGGAGTAGTTTGGACGAATTCCTAGGGGTGAAGGTCTTTCATGGGTGATAATGGGTAAGCATGTGCCTTTCTCTATGAGAATATATTAGTAAATTAATCAACTTTGAAAATGAAAGTTCAAAGCACCAACTTCATTCAATCTTTCCCATAATGGACCATAGAATCATATATCAAAGATAAATATTCTATCAATATTGTACCAAATAAATTCAATATGTTTGTCCATTTTTAATGTTTTTGACCTAAGATGCATTACAAATTAGGTTAGTTTGTAATCTCTGGTATTATATTTTTATGCAATGCTTGTAAATGATGAGAAATTATATAGAATAAGCCTTCATATATGATTGTTAGGGTAAAAATGAATTCACTAGTGTAAGTTAAGTAGTAAGTAAAGATAGATAAGTTAAAGAAACTCCTATTTATAGTTATGAAATGTAAATAATATACATGAGACCGTAGAGAGAGTAAAATTGATGATTTAAAATACATTCATCTTGGTTTTTGAGAGTTAGTAAGAAATAAATATATTCTGAGATCACGATTGCATGTAATTTATTTACCTAATTACATGAATTACATGCATGACTACGCTTTGAGATACAGTTTGGCAAGAATGGTACTAATACCATTAAGTGTATTCTTGTCAAAGTTAACTAGAACTAATTAAGAAAAAGAGGATGTGCTTATGGAATGAGATATTTATTTAGCATGAAGGATGCAAAAAGTGTGATCTTAGGAAATTAAAAATTAGGTGAATAAAGTAAATATAGTATGTATACAAATTGGTCATAAAAGATAGAAGGTAACTTTAAAGCAATATTCAAAATTTATAATTCCATCTATTTTATGTTCTAATAATTCAATAGTAAAGTTAAAATAAAATAATATCTGAACAGTCCAAAGACGAAAATAAGTAGATCAAAGAAAATTTGAGATATAAAATAATATAATATTAAACACTATAGAACTGTAGTTTTTGTGTCATTATTGAGGAAATCTGTGAACCAGTTAGTAGTGTCTAAGATCATATTTTTGGACTGCAATAATGGGATGTGGGGGGATATATTACATGAATATAGATAGGTGTCAGACATCTATCAATGATTCCAATCATAGCCATTAGTACCCAATACCGACCATATAGTATGTCGTACCAAGATTTAATAAAAGTGAGGTACCCAATGTTAAGTAGATAAATCAATGGTGTTTTGATCCTTCTGAATACTTACACATGAAAGTTTAGTAGGCTAGTGAGCCAAGAGTTCCTATCTTTTTTAGCTAATGAATCCATACATTGAAAACCTTGTTGCATACCAGGTATATATTTAGTAGTCTTAAGGATCCTTAAATTAAACTTAAGACATGTATGATTAGGTTTAAGGTCATATGGGAGACTTTTAGTTGGATGATATGATCAAAATTGGTTTATGAAAAATTATAAATACAAGAGATACAATAGATGGCATAATCAAAGTTACCTAGAATCAAAATATTAAATGGTGGAGTTAATTCTAGACAAATATTTCTACGTATTGCATGTATTTGGGTCTACAATGAGTTATTACTCTTAGAGGGTGTATCTTGTGCACATTTAACCACATATTTCACTTTATTATAAAGTAAACTCCTTTGAAGATATTTCATTATATCCAATCTACAAATACTTTCAACATATGGATCCCTACCTTTTATGCAAGTTATGTTAATTTATATTTATATTTTAGTATAATAAGAGAGAATTTGATTAAAATAGTGTGGAAATATCCACTTACTGAGATAATAGCTCATCCCTCTACAGAAAAATGTTTTAAGATGACTTAACGGTTATGAACGTACACATGCTTCAAAGATGTATTTCCTCCAAAAGTTAGTAGTAGACTTAATTATATGATATTTCGACTATTTTAGTACATGTCTACTACATATCCTTATTTTTCGTGAGAGTTATAATGGTGCAAATAATACAATGTTGTTTCCTTCGTTAGCGTTTGCAAATTTCTATATAAATTGCTCAATATCAATCCATGTTGTGAAATTCCACTATTATTTAAATGGTTTTAGATCTAAGGAAATGTAAAGAATTGATAAACATTGACGAAATTACCTTCTTTAGTTTATGTACTTGTTGAGAAGAAGGACTAGGATATAAATGTGTTTGATTTAGTTAGTGAGATCTTACCCTTAGATCACGATCCATGTCTGACTAGTTTAAAATTGGGATTGGTACCAAAATAAGTAAGTCTTGTAACTCCTTAAATCAGTAGAGATTTCAAAAAAAATATCAAACAAGCATCAACTCATAAAATCTTTCCTTCATCTAAATCTGCTAAGAAATAGTCACTTACAAAAAGAGGTGGAAAATTGATTTTTTTGGTATAGTAAAGGGAACCAGGGGGAACTAAAAAATTAGGTAAAATACAATGTATACAATTATTATCTTACCAAAATGTCCAAAATTCTCCACGCAACTTTAATAGAAAGAGGATGTCCAATGCTAGGAAAACCCTAGCTCTCTCTTTCTAAAAATCTAATACTGACATTATCTCTTGAGCAACCTGTTTTCTCATGCTAGAATGGGGTAAACATATAAATCACTATGTTAGCCTTGCATATAAGTGGTTTATAAGTGTATCCCTCTTAGTCCTTTGTTTGTATAATAACATTTTTCCTATAATTTACAACCACAAATTCATCTACAATTTTTTTGTTAGCCCGACCATTCAAGTTGGTTTTATTTTCATGGAAAAAAATCCAAGGAATGATTTTTTTTCTAAGTAGACTTCTTTATGTCAGTAGGATTCACATATAACAAATCAAGCCGACCTCAAGAGTTGTTTGTGGTTCACCCCTTGTGATTTTTTCTGTAGGATACACATCACTCTAGGTAATTCTTCTAATTCAAACGTTTGATAGAGAAAATGGACCTATTTCATTTTCCAAACATAAGTATTGTGAAAATATAATTGTGTTTAGGGATTCTAATTTGTGACTTAGTGTAACCTATTTATTACTTTGATGTATTTCTCTTCCTTTGACACCTGATTCAATAAACATGTATGTTATTTCCATCATGACAATAGTTAATTTTAAGAAACCCTAGAACGTCAAATTCAAGAATTACTTATTTAAACAAGATTTGAATGTAGTATGGAAATTTATCCTATTCTCATGATGTCATCATCCATGACATCATTTTTAAATGACTTAACAATATAATAATTACGTTGATTTCCTTATTTTCTCTTTGTGTGTCTTTATTATTTAAATCCCACCATCTAGAGCAAATTATTAAATTTTGGAAATATATTAGTCAAATTTTCTGACATCATAATTATCATGTAGAGTATTCATATTATAATAGAACAGTAAAGAAGAATCAATCACACACATTTCCAATCAAATTTTAAGGATTCTCTCCGAATAAATGTTTTTTTCTTGATAAGAAGATTTAATTTACTTTGGAATTATTATGCTTAGTTATTCCTATTTGGAATTGTATCCACTCACCCTCAAATATATTAATAATTTCATCCCTTCTTGGATCTAGGTTAGCAACCACAAAAAATCTTCTTCCTAAAAAAGAAATTCCCTCTTCTTGAACTTCCAACCAACCCTAGAAAGGAAAAATTAAAGAAATAAGTAAGAAAGCCAATTAGGCTTTTCTCCTCGCTAAAAGGTGACCAGATGTAGAAGAGGAGAGAAAAGAGTGGAAAATATTATCATTCATCACTTGATTATACAGCGGCCTTTGAGTTCTAGGCCAATTCTTTCCTTATAATGGTTGATCTATCTATGAGTATCCTTTAAAGAACCTACGTTTGGGTGGATTTTATTGTGGAAGAGTGATACATGGTAGAGAGTTATATGGAGTTTGATATGATGTAAAAGGGATTGATACAACATTTGCATCACCTATAATGATTTTGTTCTTAAAAAAATGTCCTTGGACATGAAAAATTATTTATTTGGACTAACTCAACCATGCTAGGAGCAATATTTGTCCATCCCAATCCAGAGTTAATTTCACAAGTCCAATATGATGTGATAGGTTTTAGTATGGCTTCTCAACTTGCTACCAAATGTGGAATCAGACCAGACTAATCTGGGTATCTAGACCGACTCAATCCGGATACTCATGCCCGTATCCATTACCAAACAAGGTTCTTAATACCTGGCTCGACTGGTAAAAGTTGATGCCTGTTGTAGTGTGTGTCATGGGTTCAAAACTCACATAGACAGTAGAAAAGATTTTTGTTATAGAAACAACTAAAGGTCCTATATCATGATTATGTAATGGACTTATCACAACATTAATAAGAAATCATTTTTTAAATGTCCAAACAGAGGGTAAGAGTTGGAACCTCTCTTTCAACATCAACCTTCTTTGGGGCTGCGATTTTGATTCCAGTATCATCTATTGTGAATCCTCCCATACTTTCGATCGTGTTCGCTTTCTTGCGTTGGTTTTTTATATAATAAAAAATATGAACCAGAGCAAGGCCCATAAGTTACAACTAACAAAGACGCAGTAGTGGCATCCACAATCTTTGTGGCAATAATTTCATGTGCGGGAATTGAGTGGTTCACGCCAATGATGATAAGAGTCACAAAATAGACAAGGCTTGGTTCTGAATCATAAGTCAGTCAGCATCATTGGTTACCTTTGTGTGTGTGTGTGTGTGTGTGTGTGTGCCGGGGTGAGAGTATACCCGGTCCGTGAAGTATTCAGAAGTCTTAGATGAAAACCGCCGGCCCTGGGGCCTGGCAGTGCCGTGCATGCGTAGTTCGTGAATCATGACCAACAACAAGCAGCCCTCGACCCTACTCTCCCAAGAAACGAATGAGTGTGTCTTGATGAGGCCGATGGAAAACGAGCCGACTTGGTGGGGGTTGCTTCGCTATCAAATCCACACACGAAAATCGCCGACGTCTTCTCATCACGCGTATCCGCAACCCCTCCTCATTCATTGATTGATTAACAGGAATATTAAAATTAAAAAACCTGTCGCACTGAAATGGGATCAGTGTGATAGGGATTTCTTGCTTGCGACCGGCTCTGGCCGGCAAGATGGGAGGAATATGGGAAGTCGGTTTGAGAACATCAACTTAGATACCATGTCGGTCTGGAGCGTGAGGTGGGGAAGTAGTAGAGGTGAAGGGGTAGGGGCTCAAAATGGGTGGTTTTGGTTGTTGGTGGGTGGGTGGGGGTGCGCGGTTAATGCTGTTGTTTGATGAGGTAGTTTTTAAGTTAAATGCAGGCAGCTATCGTGTATTCCCGGTCTCCCTGATGCTGGCTCAATAAAAGAAAGTACATTTATATCTCATTGGTATTACCGTTTGTAGCGACATATTCATCGATGGCAGATTAATATAAACACTGTGTCTAACAAGTAGAATCGTCTCTATGACCCGTCAAGTTTGCATATTTCAATCTGATATCTCTCATCTTAAAACCTTTACAAATGTAGATGTTATCTTCTTTTTTCATCAAGTCACAATGTATTACCCTTGAACAAGAACATACCCTTACGCCACTATAACATAATGTTGAGATTTTTGTATGCTACTTTCTACGTTAAAAATCATCATAATGTCGTGAAATGAGTTTGACTGCAGGTTGTATCTTTATTAATTAACACATCAAACCCATCTGAACATGTATCCTAATCAATTCCGATTATGGCCTATATATAGTATTGTTTTATGTTTGCAGAAAGTAAAATCTCAAAATCCATTGTATACATGTGGCATTGGAATATTAGCTATGTTAATCATCTCTAAGTTAGAAAAAAATAGGCTTGATTTTAAATATGTGGAGTGGTTAAATATTAAGAAAGCATTCACTCATACTCAACCCAACTGAATTATCATTAGACGTGTGAAATGGCCTAGCCAAATAATATAAGAGTTGGACCCCATCAAAAGGAAACTCAAAATCCAAATCAAGTCAAAAAACATCATTACATGATATGATATCACCCAACTCTATGCTACTCCAATATGATGATGACTCATCGGGTCGACTATGTCAACCGTATGCCAATCTAACATAGGTTCGTTATGTACAGTCACGCTTTAGCGTGTGATACAGTGGTCATCAAGCTACCTTATGAGATCTCAAGTTTGATTCGGTTGGCTTTATGTTGTAACAAGACTTTATTGAAATCTATAATGGTTTGTGATGCATTTTAATATTTTGCAAAAAAGGGAAGAGTTGTAAACTGGAAGAGTTTGTGGTCATGGATTTATGCCATCAGACATAAACTATGTCCCTTATATTTTAGCGATCTTAGGTTTGTGAGCAATTCTAGTCCATAGCCGACATACGTTATGTCTCTTATATTTAGGTGGTCTTTGATTTACGTGCATTTCTTGTCCATAGATGTCATAATTAATTCTATCATAAACCATCAAGGAACCTCAATGCAACACCAAAAAAAGGTTTTAGATTGGATTTATTTATTATATTGGAAGTTGATTTTCTTTCTCTTCAATTGAAATCACGTCACTTATAAATTGGAAGTTTGTCAAGTAAGGTTGGTTTGAGATTGATAAATCTAGATCCAATCGAGATTGATGGGGTGAAAATCAATATTGATCATGGTTAGTAATATTTTAGCACAAACCTAAATTAACCTATCAATATTACATAGCAATACATGCATCTATATAATGAACTTAAATCAAATTATGTTGTAATATAATATATAAATATATAATTATTATTTGAATACATTTATAAATATATATTGGACCATATATATAAGTAGGTATGAGTTCGAGAAAAATTATAGCATACAAGTTGCTACAGGGGTGAGACAGCCATGGCCCACGGTGTTATTCTGTCACCCCTGAGCCATTCATCCATCACTCTTGTTGTGTTTGTCTTTAAAGTTTCAGTGTCCACACCGACTTACTTGTCTTGTGAATCCATGTACGCCCCAAAGAAGCACTACGACATGATATTCCTTCACTTTGGCCCCATCTTTTCCCCACCGCCCTTTCCCTCTCTCTGTCTCCATGACTCTCTCTATCTACCAAGTACTATTGCAATCAGTTTTCATCTCTTGCGTTCACACGTTCCCAGCACCCTCACTACCACCAAAACCTTTTCCTGGACGAGGTATATATATATGTTTGTTTCCTTACCCATGACACTTATCAGCAATTATTGTTACCTACACCTGACAATCTGACAACACCGGCCTTCCCCCTACCCGCCCTCTCTCTCTCTTTGCTATATAAACCTGACCGCTGCCATCTCATGCGTGCCCCTTCCCGACCCTCCACGACTACCTGTTGTTTACATCGAATTCCAACGCACCAACTTCTTCTTCTTCTTCCTCGTTTTCTTTTTCTACCGCCACACGTCCACCTCTCCGGGCTTCCTACCGGTCAACCAACCCCAGCACGTTCACATATTTCATCGTTAATTCGCCGACACCAAGTAACAAACCGTTCGTTCTGTAGTCGTCCATTTCTCCTCCAGTCGCCGCGCGGCATCTGCTGCCTTTACGGGCCGACGGTAGCTGGCTATAAACAGAGGTGAATCGCCGCAAGCTGCAGCTTGCACTGGTTTCCCACCGCCCGAATCGCACATCCGTCACCTCTGCTATTGGTTCTTAAATAGGTTACATCACCTACCATTCCTTTCCTCTTTCTCCTCCACTTCCTCGTTTAGTGACTAATTATGCAACCTCCCTATCTTCTTCTTCCTTCGACCGATCGCGCATCATCATCGATCAACCTAAGAGTACTGCCTGACAAAAAGAGTCTCTGAAAATTTGAGAGGGCAACAGAGTAGGTGCCAATCTCTCGCCAGGAATACGTTCCTCTTGCTTCCTTCCTACGTTTGAGAGATGGGTCACACTATTGATCCGTTATGCGACACGCTACTAGTTCTCGCCCTGCCGTTCAACGACGCCGACAACCCTCCCATCGCCGGCTGCCCGAGGATTCTGCCGAAACACATGGACCGTCGTCTGCAGACGCCATCGCTGCCTGCAGATACCCCCAACCAGAAGCCATGGCAACACCACCTTGAGGCGCCGATCGGACTCTTTGTCGACGGCCCTTCACTGAGCTTATCCCTCTCCTGTAACGTAGTCAGCCGCGAGGAGGAGGATGGCGGCAATAAAAAACAGATCAACCACGACTTCCTCTACTACCAGTACTCCTCTTCCGCGCCGTCCCCTTGCAACCTGCAGTACGGAGCATCCTGCCTGAGCCCAACCTCAACGTCAACCATCACCAACTCATACTTCTCCACCGGCGGCAAAAGGCACAGGACCGACGTCGACGGGTCACGGGGCAGCAAATCGGGGGCCGAGGCGGAGATCGAGGTGGATAACGCGCTTGCGCCCGCGACTGCAGCAGACCGGGATGAAGGAATAACCGCTGCTGCTACCGGAAAGAAAAATCAGAAAAAGCTGAAGATGACCAAGGGAATGGTCGCGATCCTCGAGGAAGAATTTGAGAAACAAACCACCCTCAATCCGGTACCTACTTTCAAACATCGATTACTCTTCCCCAGGCATGCAATAAGTAATTATTAACGCGTAGATATCTTACCATCTACTCATTCTGCCATCCAGCAATAATCCCTTTACATTCATTCTCTCCATCGCCTTGGTCCCAGCAGATTACATGCCACTTTTCACAAATTTAATTTTTCCGCTGGTGCGTCTGATTTCAGTTTCGTTCTTACCATCTAACCCCGGAATCCGGCCAACTCCCATGGCCTCCTTAATTAAGATTTATATTCTTTCCTTTTGCGTTTGATCGGATTCTAAAGATATTGATTCCCTGATCGATTCATCATGTTTTGGTACAGCTTCAGAAAGATTACTTGGCCATCAAGCTCGGAATCGAGCCTCGACAGGTGGAGGTGTGGTTCCAGAACAGACGGGCAAGGTAAATGTTTAACTGCCTGAATTCATCTCAGGTATCACACCCATATGCATGCAAGCTAATTTGATTGCTTCAGTTCACACTTCTCCAGTCCACACACTAGTCAGACTGTTGCTTGTACTAATCCTTTACCCTACATCTAACCAGTGAATATTCATATCGACAGGAACAAGCAGAAGCAGACTGAGCTTGACTGTGATGCCCTCAGGGAGTACTGCAAGAATCTGGATGACGAGAACAGAAGGCTGAGAAATGAGCTAAGGGAGCTTCACAGTGCCATCAGGTTCTCAGCAGCGCCCACTCAAGCCACCGCGACCCCGCCTGCACACCAAGCGCTGTACATGATCAGCACCACCAACGTGTGCCCAGCGTGCCACAGGATCACCAACACCGCCGCCACTGCCGCCGTCAACAACGCCGCTGGCTTTGCCGTCCCACCCAAGTCCGCACAAGTCATGTAGTTGGAATAAATACCGCTGTCAGTAGTGTGACCGACTGAACGTGCGGAAGTAACTTGCATATAGAGTAAAAAGAAACCTGCATATACAGTTTATCGAGTCTGGTTGTTACAACTTACAATTAACTGTGGAAGTAGGACAGGAAATTCTATACAGTTAGCTGTCGACAAACAGCCAGTCATGCATAGATCAGACTAGATCAGATTGTTATTGTCTAGATGCCTGCTTTTTCACGGGTTCTGGGAAGTTCAGTTACTTGCTAGCAATTATTCTATTAATTGATCACTTGGCTATCTAGCCATTTAATGTATCGATTACTTGGCCCCATCTTGCCGAAAAGTCAGGTACATAGTAAATTAGTGCACAATTGTTTTCCAATCAAATCATTATACATACAATTTCTTGTGTAATCAAGCCGTCTAGTTTCGATTTTTCTGTGTGATCTGAACCGTTGTTTTGACCTTTTCATTAGTAGATGATTCAGTTCATATATTAAGATAAAACTATATCATTCGTGTTATTGCATCCACCTAGAGGAAGGATGGGAGCACCGGCTGCAACTGTGCAAGATCCATACAGGGAGAGAAAAAAGAAAGATAACTATGAACATGAGTAAGGGACCTCCATGGCTGGATATGTCGGGGTACAGAGCACCCGGCTACACCAAAAACAAACAGGTAGTTGGTCACTGCTGGAATACTTCGATCTTGATCAAGCAAGTAGTTTACTAGTTTGAGAACATGGTTTTGAATGATATAGGGTGAGGGGATGTTGGGTTGCCCACTAATAGTGTTGAGAAATGACAGATGGGCAAAAGCATAGCAGAGAACAAGGGAGAGATAAGCACCCACCAAACAAGAATACGAGATTTACGCCGTTCACCTAAAGATAGACTACTCTACGGACGACACGAAATTCTTCACTAGAACAAATTAGGATATTAGAAAGCAGATGTTCGCAAGGACATGAGCTTATTATAGGCCCGTAATACAAACTCCTAGTATAAAATGGACAACTGAAAGAAGGATTCAAGATGGTAATTTTCCAAATTCATTTCAGCAATTGGCATTGCTGAGCACCCCCTTTAAGAAGTGTTTTTGACTCCCCTTGACCCCTTGGACTCGTAGGTGGACAAAGATCACAACTGGACTGAAAACGACAAACGAATTAGGATTCCAGCAGCTCAAACAAAAACAACCCACTATCGCAAAAAAAGACACACAACCAGGGCGATTATCAACATTTGAGGTCATGCGAGATGGAGATCAAGAACTCAAGGGGCCCTAGTTCCCCTATTCACAGGTATCATGCCAACATCCTTCTCAAGAGGAGTGGATTCATCTTCTTCCTGGAAGATTAAAACTGATGGAAACACGAAGAGCACGGGTTGATTTACTAATACATAGTAAATAAATACAAAGGAATGAATAAAAAAGGCAGATGACAAGTTTATATAATAAGGGACAATATGGTCCTAGTGCGGTCAGTGGCAACTGCAGATCCATTCGCAACTGTGACCTTAGGGGTAATGTCTTTTGTGATGGACATATTGGAGTGAAGGCTAGGTATAAGAGTTTTGTGTGTATTGGAGATAAGACAATAGAGGATGAACTCGTTTCTTCGTCTAGAAATGACATATGTAATCTATTGACTTTTGACATTTTTGGGTTCTTTCTTCTCGAAACCCCTTGAGGCCGAGAGGATGAACTACGAAAATGTTACTTAGAGTGTGATGAAAAAGTAAAAAACACATACACGAATAAACAGCTATAAGATAGATCATAGCATTTTAAAATCCAACATATTATTACAGCTCATATTTACAATTTGAAAGAAGAATATTATAAGTTTGAGCATGTATACTGACTAAGATCTTGCATAATACATACCACATGTCCATTGCTCATTCTTGTATTGTCTCACATGCTAATTCTGGACCTAAAACAACGTCAAATAGCGAATCAACACACAAGGTATTGTGTACATAGTTACAATGATGCGTAGTTAAGATTTTCATAACTAATTAATATATGTAGAATGAAAGAAAAAGTTCATATAAAATAGTTCTTTAATAAGAGAAATACATCAATTTTATTTTATTTTTAGATTTATTTCATTATTAAGGTGGACTAGTATGAAACATAGATATTTGGCCCAATCCAATGTACCAAGTGTAGTGAAATATATGGACAGAGATGGCTGCAGAAATAAAAAAAATTCTTCACAATATCTTACTGACATATCGCGTCCACGACGATGTATAAGGAAGGAATGAATAAGATAAAGTTCATGTATGCTTCCTTCGCAAGTAGCACATAGACGATATTTGATGGTTTCCTCTTGATGAAGCACTCACTGAAGGTGGTTGACTGTGTCCTCCTAGCGTAGGAGTAAAAGCACCCACACCTCTACGTAGTCCCTGCAAACTACCAGAATTTTCTACGTCACACTTCCTAGGCCTGCGGAAAAGAGTTTCTCCTTTATTGTCAATGTATTAGCGCCGAATTTTCTCCCTTGTTATATCTCCCTTTCATGTATAAGATAGCTTGGGATCTCAAGTTACCACTATTATGTATAGGACGTTCACCCAAAGATAGACTACTCTACGAACACGACACAAAATTCTTCATTGGTACAGATTAGGATATCGGAAAGAAGACGTTCGTAAAGACATGAGCTTATTATAGGCCCATAATACAAAATCCTAGTATAAAATGTACAACCAAAAGAAGTATTTAAGTTGGTATTTTTACAAATTCATCTCAGCAATTGGCATTGTTGCGCACCCCCCTTAAGAAGTATTATCGGCTCCCCTTGACCCCTTCGACCTCATAGGTTGACAAAGATCACAATGGGGCTGAAAAAGACAAACGAATTAGGATTCCAGTAGCTCAAACAAAAACTACCCACTATCGCAAGAAAAGACACACGACCTGGGAGATTATCAACATTTGAGATCATGCGAGATGGAGATCAAAAACTCAAGGGGTCCTAGTTCCCCCATTCATATGTATCATGCCAACATTCTTCTCGAAAGGAGTGGATTCATCTTCTTCTTAGAAGATGGTGAAGGTCATGTATCGAACATCAATATGGATCAAGAGTGATGGAAGCACGAAGAGTACTGATTGATTTACTAATAGATAGTAAATAAATAGAAAGGAATGAATAAAAAAGGTAGATGACAAGTTTATATAAGGAAAGGGCAATATGCTCCTGGTGCGATCAATGGCAACTGGAAATCCATTCGCAACTGTGCCTTAGAGGTAATGGCTTTTGTGATGGACATATTGAAGAGAAGGCTAGGTATAAGAATTTTTTCTTGTGTGTATTGGAGATAAGACCACATAGGATGAGTTCGTTTCGTTGTTTAGAAATGTTATATGGAATCTATTCACATGTGATGTCTTTAGATTTAGCCTTTTTGAAATCCCTTGAGGCCAAGAGAATGAACTAAGAAAAATGTTACTCAAAGTGTGATGCAAAAGTGAAGACACATACATGAACAAACAACTATACCATAGACCATAACATTCTAAACATCCAACGTGTAATATTAGTACAAAATTAATTGTTACAACTTATATTTACATATTGAAAGAAGAAAATTACAAGTTTGAACATGTATACTGAGTAAGATATTACACAATACATACAACATATGCATTTCTCACTTATCATGTTATCTCACATGGTAGCTCTGGATCTAAAAAATATGTGAAATAGTGAATCAACACACAAGGTATTGTGTACATGATTACAAAGATACATAATTTAAGCTTTTATGATTGAAAAATGTGTAGAAAGAAAGGAAAAAGATAATATAAAAAATTCTTTAATAAGAGAAATAAGCTAATTTTATGTACTTTTCTAGATGTATTTCATAATCAAGGTGGACTAGTACCAAACATATATATTTGGCCCAACCCCCTTTACTAAGTGTACGAAAATATATGGACAAGGATGGAAGTGGAAACAAAAAAAATTCTTCATAATCTCTTACCAATAGATCACCTCACCAACGATGTATAAGGAAAGAAGGTGAAAGATATACCTTTTCCTAGAGAAACTCCTACTATCCCTTCACAAAGATGTGTTTCCTTCACAAGTAGGATAAGGATGACATTCGATAGTGTCCTCTTAATGCAACACTTACAAACGATGGTTGACTGCATCCTCATAGCGTAGGAGCAAAAACCTCCACACTACTTCGTAATCTACGCAGACCTCTGGGAATTCTACGTCCGCTTCTTGAGCCACGAGAAGGATTTTTTCTTCATTTTCAATGTGTTTGTGTCGGCTTTTCTCCCTTTCTATACCTCCCTTTCACATATAAGATGGCTTGGGCTCTCACATTACCACAAGTATGAGAAGTCAAGTGTGAAGTTTGTTGAGAGCCTTGACTATCCTCCTTTATATAGAAGTGACGACGCCAATGTTTCTCAAATCCTGGGGAGATGAAAGGTCAGAATACTTTGGTTGGCGGCGGCTTTGCACTACTAGTTAGATGGAATGACATGACAACATTGGTAATTAATGTTTGTCATTTTGGCCAACATTGACTCATTCAAATTTGACAATTCATCCTAGTCGATCAATTGGACATTCCAACCGGTTCACTAGGTATTTTGACCATTAACTGAGAACATTGTTCAGTCAGTTGGTTGGACACTCCAACCAGTCAACTAGCTAGTTCCATCGAAAAGTATCAAAAGTAGTCTAGTTGGTCAGTTGGACACTCCATTCAATTGAATGACACTCCAATCAGTAGATTGGAAACTCTAATAGGTCAACTGACTGACAACAATATTGCTTAAGCTGATTACCTATACATGTTTAGTAACCAAGTTAAACCTTACCCATGAGTTAGCTCCTATTCCAAGTTTATCATATGTGGGTGACCCTACAAGTCCTAAATTGCATTGGCAATGAATGTCCATAACTAGATTATGACATCACAATCAATGAATAGTATCTAGTAACACTTCATTTCTACCTAAGTAATTGGAAAGTTTGATAACAACTTCAGCCTACATTTGTGATCAATGTTACCATGATCGCATCATTCCTTTGTCTATGATATATAAATTGAACACGAGGCATGAAATATTCATCATCTTAACATTCAATTCATGCTCCTTGAACTAGAGCAGACTGTATGAGATTCATGTGAGTTCACAGATCATATATTGAGGTGCATAAGTATGGTCATACATTTCTCAGTCTTTCTTATCAAGTGGATAAGATATCAACTCCACTAAGAGGGACAACTCCCATCTACATCACTTATAGTAGATTCCCATGTGTCATAATGTACTCGAGAACCACCTTTATGACAATCCTTATTCAAGGTCATGTTGGATGGTGTCAAAGTTTATAGAATGACATGTGACAAGTGTAGTGAATTCAGTTCTAAGAACCAAAATCACCACTATTATTTTTAGAGTTGAATCTGATTACAATACCATGGTTTCTATGTATCACTCTCAAGTTGGGTTTATTCGGTACACTGTTCCCTAACAGGTACCGATGTGTTTAGCTTGATATCCAATATCTTGACTAAATGAGACTCTTTCATCATTCAACACACATTCTAATCTTATGTATTATTGTCATCTATTTTTCTTCCACAATAATATCCCACTAGGGACAGAGCAAGAATGCATCACTCTTATCATACATATGATCTCATTGTTCAGGTCCTTAACTTGAAGACATATGTCATCGAGTAACATTAAGTTTTAGACATCTACCATGTTTGTGTCATTATCTCATGACTCAGACAAGCATAATAGACACAATTATTGTTAGTTATTATCAAATTAAGTACATGATTTCTCAATACAATAATCATATGATTGGTTCTATGGCCATACATACCAATAAACTCCTACTCGCAGTCATAGCCAATCACAAATGAATCTTATTCCAAGTGATATTAACATGACCATCATGTTTCTATTGTGTAAGTAATTTTGTCAATAGATTACAAACATTTTATTCTAGTTGGTACTTTGCAAATCTTCACATATCAATGCTATATGATCTCTCATTTGAAATGGAAATATTGTATTATGCTATTTGGGTTTCTTAGGCTATCCAATAGCTCCATTGTTGTCACAGTATTTCTACTGCATCATCAATGGTTGGAACTTCCACAAGTTTATCCAAATGAACTTCTTGATCCATTCAATATCCTCTAATGTGTTCAAAACAACAAGATACTCGACTTCTAATGTAGAATCAACAAATGTCTCTTGCTCAGAACTTTTCCATCTTATAGTTTTGGATTAAGACAAAACAAATTCATATTGCGATCGATAATCATCTCTTTCAATTTTGAAGCTTGCATCAGTACAACCCTTTACACACATCTCTTCCTTATCATCATAAGTAAGGAGCTACTCATTAGTGCTTCTCAAGTTCTTAAGGATGCTCTTTATAGTAGTCCAATGACATTCACTAGGATCGAATTGATATCTGCTTGTCATAACCAAAATATACGAGACAATAGGATTAGTACATAATATTTTGTACATGATGGGTCCAATAGTGTATGCATATGGCATCTTAGTCAAGCGTTCTTTTTCCTCACAAGAACTAGGATACTGGGCTCTAGAGAGATTAATTCAATGGGCCCGAAGAAACATTTCCTCTCTCTAAGTCATGCATGTTGAACTTCTTCAACACTTTATCATTGTATGAACTATGGCTTAGGCTAAGAAGTATTTTGAATCTATTTCTATAGATCTTAATCCTAAGACATAGGATGTTTTTCCTAAGTCCTTCAGAGAGAAGGTATTTACCAGCTATGTTTTTGACATTTGTAGAGCTAGAATGTTATTCCCCATCAATATGTGCAATACAATCATGCTCAAACTGAGGTTATTTTAAACATATGTTTCATCTTCACTTTGACTGAAGTCAAAATATTTCACTACCTTGTCAAACCAAAGATTCCAGCTCCTAGATGCTTGCTTCAATTCATAGATTTACCTTTACAGTCAAACTGCAGTGACAAACATGATAATGATGAATTTAACCATAGCAACTGGTAAAAAAACTTCGTCATGTTCAACATCTTGAACTTGTTTGAAACCCTTTGCAACCAATTTGCCTTTATAGGTTTGTACATTACCCTCCATATCAGTCTTCTTCTTGAAGACCCATTTACTCCCTATGGGTTAAGCCCCTTTAGGTGTATCAACCACGGTCATACATTGTTGGTGTAATGGAGTTCATCTTAGATCTTATGGGCTCAAGCCATTTCTCAGGTTATGGCCCCCTATAGATTCTAGGTAGTTTGTAGGCTCATCATCTATGACCAACTCATCTCCTTCGTGAGTCACAAGATATCCAAGTGTTTTAGGCTCAATGCATGTCCTACTAGATCTATGAGGTTCATGAGTTATATGAGGAACTTGAGATTCCACAACAATTTGTGACTCTCCATGTTCCTTTTTTTCCTCTATAGGTTCAATGTTTTCTTGTTGGTCTTGAACCTCATTGGGTTCTACTTTCTTCCCCTTGATTCTTTTAGAAACGACATCCCTAGAAACCAACACTTTGTTATCAGATGGGATATTCAAGAAAGTAACATTTATTTGATTTTGAGATCAGTATTTTTAAGAAACTATTTTCTCACATAAGATTCTCATCCCCAAATCTTCATAAAAGACATACCAGGACACTTTCCATTCCATATTTCATATGGTGTCTTCTAGACTGATTTAGATGGGTGCAGTTTATAAAGCATTTCCCTACAAGGAAGTCAGAAGGTTAGCTAGACTCATCAATGATCATACCATATCCAACAGGGTGTGATTCCTTCTTTTTAAAACATCATTATGGTTAAGGTAGAGTCCATTCTGATACAATCACATTCACATAGAAGTTCCTCAAGGTCTTGGTTCAAGTATCATCCACATCGATCAAATACTTGTAACAACCTCTAGCATTTGACCTAAAAGGTCCACATACATCAATATGTAAAAGTTCTAATATCACTCACTCTCTCACCATTTCTAGTGAAAAACACTTTTGTTATCTTTCCCAACAAACAAGACTGACATGTCTCCATTGGTTGAAAACCAAAAGAGTATGGATAACTATCTATTGATGTGTTTCTCATTTATTTTCTTTAGCTAAGAATGCCATAGGTAAGTTTTGTTTGATTCACCAAATATTTCTGTATTTACATTATGTATATACTTGTCTCGAGAACTAACAGATGTAAACTACGAGACATTGAGACACTTCCATAAAAGATCTTATCTTTAAAAAAGAAAATCAACCATCATTGTATGAAATTATAATCCACTCTTGTCCAAACAAGACAAAGATGTGATGTTCCTATAAATGGAAGGTGCATAATATGTGTTCTCTATCTCTACTACAAGCCCACTGGGTAGAGATAAATTGTTGGTTCTAAATGTAGTGGTTGCAACTCTTACTCCATTTGAGACACACAATTCCAACTCACCTTTCTTTAAAGCATTACTTCTTTTTTAGATCATGCACATTTTAGAAAATGTGAGATCCAAATCCGATATCTAATAACTAAGATGAAGAAGTAGACAAACATATATACATGGAGTGGAGATCTATATCCCTTACTTCTTCTTCCATAGTTCCTCTAAGTGAAAAGAAAAAATTCCTCTTACCCTTCTCCTCATCTTCAGTGGAGAAGACTTGGGTTTCAAACTATCCTCAATTTTTTCCTTCACCCTTAGGTTCCCTTTTGTTGATCACCATCATGGATTTAGGTTTTTCCTTCTTCATTCTTTCTCTGAAATTTATCAACATCATAAGAAATTTAGACATCTGCTTAGACAAGTTGTTCACATAATAACATTTGATGAACTGAGTATAGGATTCATGCAACGATTGTAGAATCATTTTTTTGGCCAAATCTTGGACCAAAGGAAATATCAATCTTTGTAGGTTTTCTACATGTGCCACTATCTTGAGCACATGGGTCACTATTGGATCTCCCTCTATCAATTTGCACTCAAACAACACCTCAAAGGCATATCTTTCATGTATTGCATGATTCTAGTACATTTTCTTAAGATGTGTCACCATCTCAATAACATCCATGTTTTCATGTTGTTTATGCACCTTATAGTTCATACAACATAAATAAGATCTTTGATGTCTGCGAAATCACTAGCATGCTTCAAGTAAGCATCCATTTCATCCTTAGGTGCATTGAGAGCAAATTCCTATAGCACTGGTGCTTCAAGGACATAGAGCTTGCACTCATGAGTGATATTTTTTTGCAAAGTCTTTAACCATTAAAGGAAGTTGGTCACCTTTAATTTTTTATTCACAAGGATCACTCACAATGGGAATGGGTTTTCCATGTTTTTCTACAAAAGAAAGTTTGTATTTATCAAGACAATTTGATATGATTTGATAATATTGAAAATATTAATTAGGAGTTTAATTGATTATCTATCCAACTATTTTGTTCAAATTAATGACGCTCACTATCAATTCTGAAGATTTCAATGTACAATCTCCAAGTGGACCAAGATCTATATTTTATGAAATTATGGGTCAACTTTGACTGATCGCCCACAACTGGACTATTTAGGTAGGAAACATTTGACAATTGTATACAATGAAACTCTTATATAGATGGTATGCACAACTAATTTCCATATTTCATCTATATTCTTTTAGGCACTTAATATCATTAAGGTCACCTTGTTAATCCTGACCCAAAATCCAACACGATATAAAATACATTTTGCTTTGAAAAACCCACATAACTACCATCACACTTCCATGAGATAGATGGAGCACCATGCTTTTGCATAACCTACACTTAGTTGATAAAGATTTTCATGTATACTTCTCATGGGAAACATCTAGTACTTAATATTTATTGAGAGATTATATATATATATATATATCCAATCACCACATACTTGTTATATGTATCATATATATACAATATCCACAAATGAAAGATGGAATCACAAAATATGAGTGATGTTTATGGTCAAACTAATGCAATTATTTAGAACCACAAAATAATTTCTATCCACCTAAGGTCACACACATTACACACATCAACCTATTTATAAAAAAATTTATGTTGGAAATAGGTCGGTTGATTGACTGGAACCTCCAATCAATCGGTTTGGACCTTCTATCATTCAGCTGGTCTCAGTCTATCAGTCGACTAGATCCTGGATCAAGTGTTTTCTTGGACTCCTCCAGTCAGTCAGTTGGGCCTCTAGTTCATCGGTTGGGTCCTTCAATCTTCCAGTCAATCGACTTGACTTATATTAGTCAATTCTCCTAGACATAACACCTTATCTTTCCAAAAATAGATACTAATAATGTAAGGACCCTGATCCATATTTTGGGATAACCCTATTTGCTTTGCTTTAGTATGTTGCTTAGATCCTTACTCCAATCATCTAAGATGTAATTAGGGCATGTAGGAAATTTGAGTTCCTTGTTTGAGCTTGTCTGGTTGATTCTTTTGTTATATGGAGAGGTTTTGGCTCAAGTAGCAATTTACCCAAGGTAAGAGTTGATGTGTAACTTTGCCACCTTTAGAGTGTTTCTTCTCTCTCTAAGCATCATATAGAGGAAAGAGAAAGATATGAACATCTTGTTTGAGCTTTGGATGAGTGGTGACATCCTTAGTGGTGTTTTGGAAACATGTTTGAGGTGCTCTTTGCTTGTAGAAGTGTTGTGTCAGTCTTGAGAGCCATGCAAAGGCCTTGTATCAGTTTGTAGGTGTCTTGATGTAATGACAAAATTTGTGCTTAATTGGTAAACTAGGGTTTACCTGAATGATTACATGCTGGATTAGATCGAACATCCTTTAGACTTGATTAATGATAGTAGATCAATTGTGATGTTTCAAACCTAAGAAGAAACTCTAACTATGATTTTAGTTTGAAGAATTGGGGTTTGAGAAATGTAAACCCTAATCAGCAAATATTAGGGTTTTGATAGTACATGAATATGGAATTTGACCAGGATAGCAGTGTGGTAAATGATTTTTCATATTTTCTAATTTTTTTTTATTTAATTTAATTTTTATATAATATAGATAACTCAATTATTCATATTGGAGAAAAATTTCAGAATTTTTGAATGTGGTTCTCGGTCGAACTATACTTCGACCAAAATACTGACATAGTGCTTTTTAGAAGTGTAGTTTTTTATTTTTAGTTATTTATTGGTAACTCCAAATGATCTGAAATTTTAACTGGATATCTTAAACAAAATCATATACAACATGTAAAATTTAATAATTTTTGGATGCATTTAGACCTTATCAGTAGATGAATTACAATAACTGACATTTCTGCAGAATTTTGGATAGTAGTGCACTTTTCGATTTTTAGTTATTTAATGCAAGCTTGGAAAGATATGAAAATTTTAATGAAGATTTATAATGCAATTATGCATAACATGATAAATTTATAAAATTTTTGGAGAAGTTTTGATCTCTAAAATACACGAAATTCATAGAAACCATTTTATGACAAAACAATCTGCTAAAATAAGAAAAAGTTTAGTGCGGGGTCAAAGTGCAATTGACCCAAGCAGCTCAATTTCTCTATATGATTAAACTAAAACACTAGAAGCTCTCATAATTAATGATCCAAATATTATAAATGAAATCTTATCGAGAGAGGGAGAGTTAGGGTTTGAGAGGAGAAATTGATAGAGATGCTGACCTAGGATTTTGCGGTTCGAGGAATGATGAAATCATGTAAGTTTAGCTTCTTTGGATATAGTTTCATGGTAAATCTTCTCGCACATGTCAAAATTCTATATCTCCTCTGATTTCATCCAAAATAGTATCAAAACTTTCCCTTTTCTCACTCTTTCTTCATAATCCCTCATTTTTAGGTTTTCCGAGTTGAAAGGAAGAAGAATTGGGTGAATTGCTAGGGATTTGATATGCATTTGAGATTTTCAGATATTAGATACGTTTTTAAGGTGTTTTAACACATTATGATGAGTGGGAACTTCCTTTAAATAATATATTGCACGAAAATTGGTTAAATCAACCATAATCTTTAATTGCTTAGTATGCAACTACAAATCCTGAATTGTCTATTTATTCTAGGTTGTTGCAAAATGATATGAAATGGATTTTTCCTTTGTCTGAATGAATTTTAGATGATAAAATCATATTAAAATGTATACAATACATTCTAATGAGAATTCCCTAAGTATTCACAGAGGTTATAAGAGTAAACTGAAATATAGGGAATTTGTCTATGACTAAAATTTGATGTATAAGTAAATAGAGAAAGTTTCTTATCTAGATCCCCTTGGTTTTGAATGATTGTTTATCTGAATGCGTAGTACATATATGTCAGACACTATCTTGGATTTCATGTGATGTGAATAGTGTTTTCTTGATATCTTCGTAAAGAGGGTGAAGTCCTATATGTGTGGAAAGTTGGAAATTTGTGAATAAATATGGTGAAATCCATTTGAAGTGATTTTCTTGTCATCATAGACTATATTTATGCAATGTTATTCTTGATTCATAATATCTCAATGAATGGCATGGAAAACCCTAATTTAGCTCAATTTGAGGATTTCATACATATGTTGATTGTATATGACTTGTTTAAAGCAATATGTATTTAGTGGATGTTTGTGACATATTAAATCCTTATGAGAGCCAAGTGATAAGTGAATGAAGTAAATGAAACCCTAAGGCTAGGGTGTTCAATGAATCAAGTATGGTGATATCAATATTCTCAGTATGAGATGTGGTGATGCTTAACAGTTCAATTGCATCATTCTAGTGTATAAAGTGCCAAGTTGACATGTATTTTGTTTATTTAAGAATTCTAGTTTGCCAATATGTATAGTATGTTGATTACTCAGTATATTACAATGTTTTGAATATACTGCTCTATCAAGTTTAGAATGATATACATGTTGTGTTATAAACTTCAAATAAATAGATACGACACCATAGAGATACCAGGGTCAAGTATGAGTAAGAGAAAGGTACAATGTAGAAAGAGTTTTCTATGAATAATATAATAATAGGCTTAAGAGTCTTAAACACTGTAGAATCCCTATGAGAGGTCTGCACCTTAGGGATGAAATGACCTACCCTGGCGGTGCGTCCAGTATACGGGGGTCAGAATGTACCAAGAGATGGTGCGGGGGACTTAACCCTGGCGGTGCAACTAGTATACGAGGGTCTCATTAAATTTCAGAATCTAGTGTCCAAAATCAACCAGAGATCCTGGTGGCACTAGAGTATAGAAAAAGCTAAGAGGTGGCTTGACTCTCTGCCTGTGTGCTCAGGTTAGAGGAGTAGTCTAGTTTAGACCAGAGAGCCATTTCCCTATTGTAGACTAGGATGAGTAGTCAGACTTAGCATTTCTCGGGTGTGTCCGCTAAGTCTTGTACGGTGTGATCGTAGTATACTATGAGTCTTCATATGTAGAGTGCACTGCATATGATCAGGGCATAATAAAATGAATGAGAGGTAAAACAAGTGTGTATAGTTATTCAATTATTCTTTGTATGTTTCCAAATTATTAGTTCTCTTTATGATCAATCAAGCATTTCATATATTGATTCACTCTTATAGATATTTAGAGTATCCTGTCATATTTATGATTGTCAATTATTAGACTCTCTAAAGCTTTCTGCTGTTATAATCGATATCAACTGCTTAAAAGTATATCTGTAATTATATCAGCGCTTTAGACTATTTCTTTGAAGTACTCATTCACTGAGCGAGTAGGCTCACCCCTCTACTCACAATTTTTTAGGTAAATCACATGGACTTGAATAAGATATCATTGCATCAGAGTAGATCTACCACAAGAGTTAAGTCTGAGTATAGTTAAGTTCAGTCGGTCCTTGTCACTCTAGGTCCTAGTATAGATGTGAGAGTGTTGTAAGTGATGTTTTGTATCTTTGTTTTCTTAATAAGAGAGAATGTATCTGATTATCATGTTGTATGAACCTGAGAATGAATGTATGAATGTGTATCATTTATGTTGAGATCATATTAAAGTAATCAAAGTTTGATTCTCTTATAAAGTTAGTTTATGTGATTCAATGCAAGAAAACAAAGAGTTTGAAAAAGAAGAGAAAAATTTAAGGGTGATCTTTATATTACGTTAAATCCTCAATTTATGCCTAATCTCATGATTAGTGGTAATTGTGAGATCAGGGTGTAACAACTTGGTATCAGAGCTTAGGTTGAGTTGTCAGGGACCATTAAGTTTGTAAGTTAGAGTCATAAGTGTGGCATATGAGAGATGTTATGATGTTAGCTCTGGGGATTTGAGTATTTGGATATCCTTGCCTGGTATCTGAGTACTTGGATCAACCAATATCAAGCTATTTTGTCTATTCTTTCATGTATACCCTGGTCAGGTATACAGTGGAAGGATGGGCTAGAGTGGAACTCTAGATATATTAGGGTTAGAAACAAGATAAGTAACATGAATTAAGAGCATAAATATAAAATGATATAGAACTTTCATTTCATATTGTTGTTTTATTAGAGATGAATAGAAATGCTCTTATATGTTTGAATTCAAATATTCAATATTTTGAAATATATATGAGTCTTTAAGATTTGTTGTACACTATGCAGTTGTAGCATTTATTGATTACATTCTTTGTATCAAGTAGACTAGAAATGATCTTTAAATGAGCTTTCCTAAGTGGATATTCTTTTTCCACATGTTTGAGATTAATAGGAGTTAGTTAATCCTGAGTAGCTCTTGGCTTCAGGACTGCAAGTTTGGCATGGTCCGGCTGGCAGGGTGCGTTACTAGGATCTAATGACTCATATTAAAAATATAATAAGAGTAGACTCTGGATAAATTAGACCCACATCATAGTGAGAATGTGCATACACTAAGATGTTGAAACATATGGGAAATATTAGAATAGATAAGAATAATTTGGAACTGATATCTAAGATCCAACTTTGGGGCCTCATATGAAAAACCCTTCATTGGGAATAAAGGAACACGACATAAGGTACAGATTAAGTTTAATGATTAGTATTATATGAACTCTAAATATGAAATGTGGAAAAGATATGAGAAAAGTATGTAAGGACCAAGATAGCAACAATCAATCATGAGGAATGGACTATATAATTGAGTACAATATTTTTATGTACTCCAAAGCAAATGGAAAATAGAAGAAAGAGTTAAGTTGACAATAAGTAAATATAAGTGAAGAGTCTTCAGAAGAGTTAAAGTAAAGAGAATTATATGAACATGTAAATCATAAGACTAGGATAAGAAACTAAGTTAAAACAAAGACAAATGTTGGAAATGATGAGCTTGATTAAGGAATGAGGGTCATGATATAATTGAGAGAATGGACTATATACCATTATTGTGAAGTTTAATATAAGCATCCTTACTTCATTTGGGTTCTAAGTCTCTATAGAACCACAAACTAGTTTCTAAAATAAGAGAAAAAGTGTAGCTAAATAAATGAATATGTCATACAAAGGTAGACTATATTCAGGAAGGAAAAAACTTGATTGAAGAGAAACTACATTTCACCCATGCAAGAGCCATTTGATTTAAAATGAAGGATATGTAATGTATTAAACATGAGGTGAAACTAGTAGAGAGAATATTGATTTAGAATTTCAACTTCACATTAGTAGAAGGATAAAAAAAAGTGCAACATGGTATACATGATCATACACATGAATAAGTAACATGATCATAAGATAAAGGTAGAAGTTAAAGATGACAGGTGGAAGATTAGTATATGGTAAGAGGATTATGGAAAGTAAGGAAGGGTTTGAAACATAATGGAGTAATATAGATTATAGAAGAAAGAGGTTGCGAGATTCAAGAAAGTGCTAATTAGTCAAGTATCCTTGTTGATAATTAATTAAACCTACATATGGGAAATGTAATCATGAATGTTTGAAGATAAGAATTCTAAGTCTCATAATTGTCTTCTCTTTCATATATTCCTTAATGAGAGCAATGTGGGAATGAAGTGATAAGAAAATGAATCATATCTGATGCATAACCACCATGGTAGAGGCATCTAGTGAATGTAATAATGACAAACAATATGATGATGAAACCCTAGAAGGGTAAATTAAGAATGTAATCTATCTGAATGACCAATTAAGATGAAGGAAATTCAATTGATAAGATAAGGAAGACTTTAGTAAAAATTTGTGAGATCCAAAGTTTGAATTTCAAATTAAGGGAGCAAAGTCACACCAAAATAACATCATGCTACTGATAAAGGACAAACCGTAGAATGTTTGGAGTTGTAGTAGTTCAAGGGTTGTCACTAGTGATTTGACCTTGAATACTAGCATCTCTATAAAGCAAGATCATGATATTTGCACTATGAGAAGTAAACTAGCACTGATAGTAATCTAGGGTTAAAAGGTAGCTAATATGAAAGGTAGATAAACTATATGGAAATGATTCAGAGCAAAGGGTAAGAAATAAATTTGAAATGTATTAAGTGTGTTTTGAATAAAAGGAGAAACACAATATGTGTGAAGTGTGATATGAAATAAATTCTTGCAGTAATAGCAAGAATGATGAATAATCTATTCATACCTTGTATTTTTCAATTTTAGGGATGTTTAATCTACATGATTAAAATGAGAAGGATAAGTAGAAAAAAGTAAGTAGTAATGAATGAGGAGAGAGATAAGAGAAAACAATGGCTTTTAGTAATATGTGAATTTGTTTTTAAAAGTATAATTTGTTGAAGGTATATTAAGGGATGTAAATTGGTTCTACATATGATTTCATTGTACATGTGCAAGCAATATGTTAATTAAAGGTGTCAGATAGTTTAAGTCATTCATACTAGTAATACATCTTAGTATTATACAATTATGGTATGGTGATATGGGTTTAATGATGATGGAACAAATGGAGGGTTACCTTGAATAAGGTAGTCTTACCTATTCACTCATATGAATAGAAGGGATGATAACCATATTGTATTGATATGTAACCCTAATGAGATGTAGCTTGTTATACCTAGCTTTAATATAACTAAGTGATGGTAATTGGGTATGAATAGTCCTTGAATGACTAATACAATTATGGAGTACTCTGTTATTGTTGTTGAAACCCTAGTATGATATAACCTGATGGTTACTCCTTGAATTATGTGTGGGTTCATACTTGAGAATAGTATGGAATGTGATGGTAATGCTTCACCATATACATCCATGATCCAATGGGGATGTTGTGAGTAGTAATGTACAATTGTTGTTGAATCTAGTCTTTTAACTCAAGACTGTTTTGCTATTTGAGTAGCACAATAGTAAAATTCAAAAGAACATGGTGAACTCTCTTTTGTGATTTAGAGGTAATACATAACAATAGTACATATTTAGCTATTTGAATTGAGATAGTTGGATCAGATTATCGATGTTGAGGTAACACCTCAAGAGTATGAAAATATTGAAATGGTTGTTTCTCTCTCTATCCTATGATTGATTGTGGCATAGAGAATTTGTTTGTTATCTTTGAGAACTATTTCAAACATGTTGTGATTTAGTAAAGGAATAAAGGACTTAATGTTGAAAACTACATTCAAGTATGAAATACAAGAATATAATGACATGTAAGATTTCAGAAGCTTAAAATAAACCTTGAATGTACTTTACTTGCATATTTATGTTTCAGGGATAAAACCTTTTCGGGGGGGAATTGTAATGACCACATTTGTGCTTAATTGGTAAACTAGGGTTTACATGAATGATTACATGTTTGATTAGATTGAACATCATTTAGACTTGATTGAGGATAGTAGATCAATTGTGATGTTTCAAACCAAATAAGAAAATCTAACCATGGTTTTAGTTTGAAGAATTAGGGTTTGAGAAATGTAAACCCTAATCGACAAAAATTAGGGTTTTGATAGTACATGAATATTAGAGAAAAATTATTCATATTAGAGAAAAAATTTGGATATGATATGGATAATTGAATTTTGTATATGATATGGATAACTCAATTATTCATATTAGAGAAAAAAATTAGAATTTTTGAGTGTTCTTTGAATGTGGTTCTCGGTCAAACTATACTTCGACCAAAATGCTGACAGAGTACTTTTCAACAGTGTAGTGTTTTATTTTTAATTATTTATTGGTAACTCCAAATGATCAGAAATTTATCTGTAGATCTGAAACTCAATAATAAACAACATGTACAATTTTCATAAATTGTGGATGCGTTTAGACCTTATCAGTAGATGAATTACAATTTCTGACATTTCTATAGAATTCTGGATAGTAGTGCACTGTTCGATTTTTATTTATTTAATGGAAGATTGGAATGATATCAAATTTTAAATAAAGCTTTGTAACTCAAATATACACAATATTCTAAATTATTATAATTTTGGAGAAGGTTTTATCTTTGAAATATACGAATTAACAGAAACCTTTTTATGATAGAAAAATCTACTGAAATAAGAAAACGTTTAGTGAGGAGTCAAAGTGAAATTGATCCAAGCAACTCAATTGATCTATATGATCAACCTAACACACTATAAACTCTCATATTTCTTGATTCAAACCAGAGAAATGAAATCCTAGAGAGAGAGGGAGAGTTAGGGTTTGAGAGGAGAAATTGATGGAAATGCGGACCTAGGGTTTTGCGGTCTGAGGTATGATGAAATCATGTAAGTTTACCTTATTTGGATATAGTTTCAAGGTGAATCTTCTCTCACATGTAAAAATTACGTCCCTCCTCTAATTTCATCCAAAATTGTATCAAAACTTCCCATTTTCTCACTCTTTCTTCATAATCCCTCATTTTTAGGGTTTCCGAGTTGAAAGGAAGAAGAATCGGGTGAATTGCTAAGGAGTTGATATGGATTCAAGATTTTCAGATATGGGATACATTTTTAAGGTGTTTTCACACCTTAGGGTGAGTGGGAACTTCCTTTAAATAGTATATTGCATGAAAATTGGTTAAATCAACCATAATCTTTAATTGCTTAGCATGCAACTACAAACCCTGAATTGTCTATTTTTTCTAAGTTGTTGCAAAATGATATGAAATGGATTATTCCTTTGTTTGAATGAATTTCAGATGATAAAATCATATTATAAATGTATACAATGCATTCTAATGAGAATTCCCTCAGTATTCACAGAGGTTATAAGAGTAAATTGAAATATAGGGAATTTGTCTATGACTGAAATTTGTTGTATAAGTAAATAGAGAAAGTTGCTTATCTAGATCCCCTTGGTTTTGAATGATTATTTATATGAACGTGTAGTACATATATATCAGACACTATCTTGGATTTCATGTGATGTGAATAGTGTTTTCTTGATATCTTCATAAAGAGGGTGAAGCCCTATATGAGTGGAAAGTTGGAAATTTGTGAATAAATATGGTGAAATCCATTTGAAGTGTTTTTCTTGGCATCATAGACTCTATTTATGCAATGTTATTCTTGATTCACAATATCTCAATGAATGGCATGGAAAACCCTAATTTAGCTCAATTTCAGGATTTCATACATATGTTGATTGTACATGACTTGTTTAAAGCAATCTGTATTTAGTGGATGTTTATTACATATTAAATCATTATGATAGCTAAGTGATAAGTGAATGAGGTAAATGAAACACTAAGGCTAGGGTGTTCAATGAATCAAGTTTGGTGATATCAATGTTCTCAATATGAGATGTGGTGATGCTTAACAGTTCAATTGCATGATTCTAGTATATAATGTGCCAAGTTGACATGTATTCTATTTATTTAAGAATTCTAGTCTGCCAGTATGTATAGTATGTTGATTACTCAGTATATTATAGTGTTTTGAATATACTGCTCTGCCAAGTTTAGAATGATATACATGTGTTATAAACTTCAAATAAATAGACGCAGCACCATAGAGATACCAGAGTCAAGTATGAGTAAGAGAAAGGTACAATGTAGAAAGAGTTTTCTATGAATAATAAAATAATAGACTTAAGAGCCCTGAACACCGTAGAATCCCTATGAGAGGTCTGCGTCTTAGGGATGAAACGACCTACCCTGGTGATGCATCCAGTATACGAGGGTCAGAATGTACCAATAGATGGTACGAGGGACCTAACCCTGGCACTGAGACCAGTATACGGGGGTCTCCTTAAATTTCAGAATGTAGTGTCCAACATCAACTAGAGATCTTGGTGGCACTAGAGAATAAAGAAATCCAAGAGGTGGCTTGACTCTCCGCCTGTGGGCTCAAGTTAGAGGAGGAGTCTAGTTTAGGCCAGAGAGCCATTTCCCTATTGCAGACCAGGAAATTAGTCAGACTTAGCATTTCTTGGGTGTGTCCGCTAAGTCTTGTATGGTGTGATCGTAGTGCACTATGAGTCTTCATATGTAGAGTACACTGCATATGATCAGGGCATAATACAATGATTGAGAGGTCAAACAAGTGTGTATAGTTATTCAATTATTCTTTGTATGTTTCTGAATTATTAGTTCTTTTTATGATCGATCAAGCATTTCATATATTGATTCACTCTTATAGATATTTAGAGTATCCTGCTATATTTATGATTATCAATTATTAGACTCTTTAAAGCTTACTATTGTTATAATTGATATCAATTGCTCAAAAGTATATCTATAATTATATCAGTGCTTTAAACTATTTCTTTGAAGTACTCATTCACTGAGTAAGTAGGCTCACCCCTCTACTCATAATATTTTTAGGGAAATCACATGGACTTAAAGAAGATATCATTGCATCGAAGTAGATCTGCCACCGTAACATACCGAATCTTGGACCCTACCTTGAACTATGACCTTTTGGGTTGACCAAACAAGGTTAAGGTTAGAGTGACCCTAATAATCTAATACATGAATAATGTAACCTAATATGTCATATAACTCATTTGGTGATAATAAGATGGTAAATAACTTAATTGGATGAATTAATGATCTAATGGGCCTCTAATGAGCCTAATGGCATAACCCATGTAATAATACCTCAAAATAAAGAATAGACTTCAAATTCGTAATCTACACATTAAAATAAGCTTACATGACAATTTTCATTTAATTTGGACCCCTCAAATAATACGGTAAGTTACGAGAGAGAAATCGCCTAAAAGGTGTAATTATTAAATAAATATAATTCATGACTCCAAAAGAGGTAAATAATCTTATATTCATGATCTACATAATAAATATAGCCTTTGGGTGAATTTTCATCCAATTTGGAGAAAGTTTGCTTAAAAGATGAAATTCAGAGAGAGAAAGTGTGTAGAACCTTCAAAATATTAATAAATATTCAAAAAACTCCAATATATAAAATTGATGGAAAATTTGTATCCAACACATTAAATATGACTTGTGGGTCATGTTTCATAAAATTTGGATAATCCTAAAGCCATTAATGAAAGAGGAAAGAGAAAATATGATTTGATTTGTTTAACCCATTAAAAGTTTCCAAAAGGAAAAACTAAGTACATAATCAGAATCTACATGCTTTAATTGGTCTCTATGAAAAATTTTATCTAATTTGGAATTCGTTTGTGCCCTCAAAAGAAGAAAAAGAAAAAGAAAAATAATATAAATAATTCATTAAATTTAGATTCCAATTTGAAAAAGGTTTCTAGTTTATTTCCTTGTCACACGGTTCCTTCAGCCTGCCTTATTTCAGGCCAAATATGAGTCGTTGGTCTAGATCCAACGGCTGCTGCTATCTCTCCTACCTTCCGCTTCCTCTTTTCCCTTTCTTTTTCTCGCACGCAGCAGGCTTGTTTTCCTTTTTTCTCTCTCACAATTTTCTTCCTCTCCTCTCCATCTTCCTTTCCAAATCTTTATGCTTACGCTTCCCCACATGATGCTACTCTTAGTAACCCCTATATATATGGGGGTTTGGTGCTTGTCTTCTCTATCCACAAACGGCTCCCACCACTCCCCTGTTTTCTTCCAGATTCGTCTACTTTCTCCTCTTCTCGGCCATCCGAACCATCGAACTGCGAGAAGTTGGCTCCCTGACCTTCGCTGAGGTCCCATGTCACTTTTTCCCACCTCGCTTCAGCCTCGTTGATTTTGGCATGACCTCCCCTACTCCGCGCCACCCCCTCAGCCTGGTCTCGCTCGGCTCTCATCCTCAGACCTCTGTGAGGTTCATTTGGTAGTTGGAGGTGTTATCTGTGCCTCCGTGATGCTTTTCTTGGCATCAGTTGCAACGATCAGGTAGCTAGACGATTTTCCCCTTTTCATGCTATTACTTGCTGCTTTGGATTCACGATCCTCCGTCCTTTCAGTTGAGTTCTTCTGTGATTCCTTCACCGTATTCGATCGTTCTTGGGTTCTCCAATGCGTTTTGATCCTGCGTAGCCAATGGAGATGTAAGCTGCTCATTTTGGTTTTGTGGAACCATGGATTCTTGCCTCTGGAGTTTTGGATCATTGTGTCCTCGCAAAGAATATATTTAGCAGTCACTTTCACTTTTGTGCCCTTCGTGTTCGATCGCGTTTTGTTTTTCCCTCATGGGAAAAACAGTCTTTTCACTACCTACCGGGTTCTGTTTCTCGCACTGTGCTCCTGTGCCTGTTGGTGTTGGTCCCAGACCAATTGGCCACCTATGATTGGTCCAACTCGGCCTGGTTGACGCTCTGACTAGACTTTTTGAGGGCGTAGATTTATGCTATTATTTGATTGGTCCATTTTGTAAATTTGATAACTAATTATCTGTTTGGTCAAAAATTACAAATAAATACTCGTTGGATTTAGAAAAATGCAATCTTTCTAATGGTTTTAGTTTTGTTTATTGAATATGATGTTTTGAAGAGGTGATTTTAATGGGTCTAATTAATAAGATAATAAATTGAATAATTCATAACTAAATATTGATAAGTCATAAAATATGTTTTAGACTCATAAAAATATAATCTAAAATATGGCATGGTTTTGATGACCTACTTCACATATAATAAAAAGGCGATTTTTAGGGTTTTGAATAATAAATGGAAACCTAACCCTAATTCCACATATATGCTTAATAGGTTATTTGGATGCCTAGGCTTGGACCTAGATGTGACTTTGGATCGTTTGACTCTAAAGTTGAGGTATGTTTGCATCCCCAATTATTCTTTTGAGAAATTCGCGTATGTTCATCTTTCTCTTGGTCCTATGGACAATAGCCTATACACATTGCTCTTATCTCTTGTATTCATGGTTCGTGTGAACTATCTTGCTTATTATGGACTTGGATATTCTCTTGATAACATACCTTGTACCTTGGTGCATGTTGGTTTTAAATAATGTTATGTGCCACCTTGAAGTGGATGTTATTGTGTATGTGTTGTCCATTGTGTGATGGCAACCTTTGTTTCATCTTCTGACTAAACTATTTACTTGCCTCTATATTTACATGCAATGTGATTCAATAGCACCAGAGTAGTGTAAATTACTTTGGTTTTGGGGAATTTATCCCCTATTATTTATTAAGGAGGGTGGCAGTATACCACTTCTCTATACCCGAGTGCGGCAGTAATCCATACTCAATTTTATATATTTGGGAGATTGGCAATATTCCTTTCTCTATCAGGTTCAAGTTTGTGCTTGGCCACCTTTGTGTTTATATTGTTCTAGGGCTATGTTTATCTCACATGCATGCAAGTTTGATGTGGATCGTGGGGTGTATGCCCTACTTTCTTTTGTGCTAGTATTGCACAATCTTTATTGTTTTGATTATGGCAAGTATCTTCTTTTTTATATGTGTTGATTATTCTTATCTTTTATGCCCAATTTGGGTAGTCCCTATATCTTGCATGGGAAGCCTTTTATTTTGATGCCCCTTATTCTTTATAAATTGCTCTATTTGCTTTTTAGTATGCACATACCAGCCTTTGTTGATGTCTCCTATTGTTTCTCTTTTGTTGGAGTATGCCTCCAACCCTAGGTGGAGGACTTGGATGCAAGGCATGTTAACCTGGACTTAGATTGTGATGATGAAGGTTGGAGACAATCTTGAGGTGGTTTATATTTCCTCTACATGGATCCTTGTGATGTAAGTTTGTAACCCTTTGTTTTATAATTGAATATAGTTATGTTTTTATTCCACTTCTATACTTTGGTCTTTTATTACCATTATATAAAGATTTGAAAATTTACACCCACTCCATCATACCTTCTAAGTGTGTTTGGACTGGAGGTTTTACTGTTCAAATTTTTAGTAGAGAAGTGGTTTCACTTCTTTACAGCCACAAGAGTTAAGTCTGAGTATAGTTAAGTTGATTCGGTTCTTGTCACTCTAGGTCCTAGTATAGATGTGAGAGTGTTGTAAGTGATATTTTGTATCTTTGTTTTCTTAATAAGAGAGAATGTATCTGATTATCATGTCGTATGACCTGAGAATGAATGTATGGATGTGTATCATTTATGTTGAGATCATATTAAAGTAATCAAAGTTTGATTCTCTTGTAAAGTTATTTTATGTGATTCAATGCAAGAAAACAAAGAGTTTGAAAAGGAAGAGAAAAAGTTAAGGGTGATCTTTGTATTACATAAAATCCTCAATTTATGCCCTAATATCATGATTAGTGGTAATTGTGAGATCAGGGTGTAACACTTGACAAACATCCTATCAGTTTTTGTGGTGTCTAGAGATGCACCATATTAGTTTGTGGTACCTAGGGTTTACCCCTAGCAGTTGTGAAGAGAGGTAGAGATGTGTATCAGCCATGACCTAGGAAATTGACCTAGTGGGCGAGACATAGACCTTATCACCTTATTGCATCAGGTTGCATGTGGCTCTTTCTTTGTAGACAAGTTTCACCTAGGATTCTATGGTGGTGACACCTTCCCCTTTATCTCTCCTTCATCCCTCTTGTATATATACCTATTTCCCTCCATGCAAGAGAATCCTTTTGGTTATCCTTGCATTCCCTCTTTGGTGGACTATATTGAGATAGAGGAGCATCTCCCTTGAATCTTAGAGGATGAGTCCCATGCTTGTGATGCTCTCTTCATCATCTACCTTGGTAAGCCATGGCTCTTATCTTTCTTTCTTTCTTCTTCTCGGACATGGACCTTAGTTTCTTCTTTTCCCTCTCATGCATTCTTAAAATCGGTTACATCTTCTCTTTTGGAGGTGACATGGTGATCAAGCTTGAAAGATCTTCTTCTACCTTGAACTCATGAAGCTTGGATCTTGGTGGTGATCCTTGAGGAGGGTTATATAACTCTAAACCCTCTTTGTTATTATCACCCTTTACTTGCTATCTTTCTCTTTACCTTTGGCTCGTTATATCTTGTATGTTAGTAGTTCTTTAGGGTAGTTTTGCATTCTGTTTTAGAAGAAGAACCTTGCTTAGTTGCTACCTTTATGTTGCACCTTTCTACCTTGCTTGTAACTCCATCTTGAGGTTGAATAAGAATGAACTGATATGCTTTTTTAGACCGATATGTTTACTTAGGATGATAGGCATGCAGGCCGATATACATTGGGTGGTCGTCACGACTTGTGGTTCTACTAATTGTCACCCTTTATGGTAGGACGTCACAACCTTTGAGAGGCCTAGCACATCATGATTTGTTGATGTCCGTTATGGTTTGGCCATCATGATTTGTGACGTCTCGCTTGGGTAGGGGCCGACGCATCTTGGTGATAGTGTTGATGTCCGTCATGGCTTGATGCATTGCTAGCCCATTACTTTGGGAGCATTGCAACTTGACACGCTTGCAACCGTCACACCCTTGAGAAGCGTTGTCGATATGTGATGTGTTGCCCAACATGAGGAGAGCCTGATGTGTTTTTGAAACCCTAAGCAATCTGTTACCTTGTGATACTTGACACGCAAGAGTTTCTTGATACCTTTGACGTCGTCACACCCTATGTTGTCTTTGCCCGATAGGGTAAGTTTCCAGATACACCTTGTTTGCCAACATCCTTTCCTTAAGTGTAGTCCCCAATACCCTTAGATAGTGATGCTTAACCAATACCCGACCTTGGGTGCTTGTTCGACACACTTAGGGTTAATATATATCCTATGGTGAAACCCTACTTTGATGCCTTGTGGTGGTTCTTATGATACACCATGTTGATGTTAGAGTCACATGATAAGATGTGATACCCTTTGGGGTGACCATATATATAATGTTGAGGGTGATGTTTCTATACCTCATGACATGTTTTATAATGATGTTGAGAACTATGTTTCTTTACCTTAGAATACACCTCATAATGATGATGAAAGTAATGATCTAAGGGTGGTTGTTGATCCAACCTTGTTAACTGTAATTGAGTAAAGAGAAACGTTGATTTTTAATGATGTGAAATGTATGACATGAGTCCTATGAGAGGATGGTGTTGATGATGTATTACCTTCTTGTTATCAGTTTCAAACCATGAAGGAAACAACAATGGATGTACATAACCATGTATGAGCTATGATGGTTATGATATGGTTGAATGATCCTTGTGAGGAACATGTGATGTAGTATCACAGAAAAAGGAGGAAATGGTCTTATGACCTGATAATTGCTTGATGCCTTGTATACCGATTCTCCTCAGTGATTAGAGGAGGGTTTGTCACCCTAAGATATGTATTCCTTGTGATGGAAACATGTTGAAATATAGATAGGAAGTGATGATGTGATGAGATCACACTTTATAAGTTTTAGTATGTTCTGGTGATGAGTTAAACCCTTATTTATGTAGAATTTGTTTAGAGGTTGTACATTGTAACTTGATTGATGCTAAATATTTTTAAATTGGCCTCAATAACCAAGTGAAATCTAATTGTGTAGTTTTCCCTGTGCCATAGATCCATTTAGTGTCAACATTTGTTGAATGGTGAAGCCGATATAACTTAAAGCACATATTTTTCAGTATGTGGGGTACAAGTCAAGTAATTCCTTATATCCTTAACTATAGGATGTGTGAGACAACCATGCATGAGTCAATCTTGTTGTGGTGTGGATGGTCATGCGTGAGCCACTCCCTCTTGTTAGTACGGCCATGCATGAGCCTGTTCCTCTAGTGTCATAGCTGTACTAAGGTGGGCTAGTTATGATTATCTATGTGGATGGCCATGCGTGAGCCAACCCCTGAATTTGACTATATGTCATTGTTGCAGTTGATTGATATGTCTTTGTAGTGTTTTCTCTTATACTGACCAAGAGGTGTGGCAAGGTTGTGGATTCCATATCTTCCATTATACCTTGTATGGAACCGATTCTGACTTATCAAGTGGTCAATTAGATTTGGGTGGTACGACAAAAATCCTAGGGGCATAATAAAATACATAATCAGCCGTGTAGAATACTTGTATAGGATCAAAATATGAAAACATTGGATGAGGCCTTGCTTGATCTTTATCAAATGTTATTGATAGGAAATATACATGTTATTCATATTACTTTTAAATTATTTAGATGTTTCATAAACCAGATAGTAAATGTCTTCCTATTAATAGTAATTACCTACTTCACTTAGCTGTAACTTCACAACTGCTTTGTTTATCTTATCTGTGATAATAATAGAGTTGGTGATGAATTATATCTCCTGTTGAGATTTGGAATCTCACCTCATGGTTTTCCCATGCCATTTTGAGGTGGTCGAGCTTGAGGAGGTAGAGATCATGCAGCGGAGGTTGAGGAGCAGCAGGAGGACTAATACTTGATGAGGTTGGTAGTGCTGTTGGATGTCTTTTATTGATAGAGTCTTATTGTCATCCCTTTACACTCAAGTCTTTGAGAACATTTTGTAGATGTTTTGTGAATGTGGTTTCTTTATGTGGTTGGCTTGTATACATGTTATGTACAGATGTGGTGGAATCATGTATCTATGTTCTAGAATAGTTCTTTGATAACAAGTCAACAACATGCCTTGTATATTCTTTGAGGCATGAAAGGACTTGTAAGTGATGGTCCTTGTTGTTTGGCAGTTTTATGAAAACAGTTCAAATTTTTAGTGTTTTTTGATAATACACTTGTTAATCTTTCTTCCACATTTATTTTTTGAGTAATCTCACTTTGTGTGGTGTGGGGCGTCACTTGGCATGACAAGTTGGTATCAGAGATTTAGGTTTGCTGAGTCTACATGGACCTAGGACTAGGGTTTGTGTATGTTCTAGTATCCTCCAATTTGTCTTATAGTCACTTATGCTTATGCAGAAGAAGTAGAGAAAGCTCAAAGATGTCTGGAGAACACGAAGAACATGTTGTTGAGAGCAGTGTTGCAGCACCAGGTGGTGGTGCAAGGAACCAGACACGAGAAGATCGAGTCCCTGAAGTCCCCTAGTTTGACCCAACCATGATAGCAAACCCTACCTTTCAATTGCTTTTTAGGTAGTTTATGGCAACAATGACTCATATGGTGGACATGATGTTTACACCTCAGTCTAGGGCACCCATTCCTCATAGTGAATCTTTGGGTACTGGGAAGACTTTTGAGCGACTTCTCCATGTTGGAGCAGTTGAGTATGCAGGGACAACTGACCCGACAGATGTGGATCAGTTGTTGACTGAGCTTGAGAAGACTTTTAAGATCTTGAGTATCCATGAAGAAGGTGAAGCATGATGTGTATCTCTTGAGAGGAAGTGCTCACCATTGGTGGGCCATAGAGGAGGAGAAGAGACCCAGTGTTGTGGTTGGTTGGGAGGAGTTCTGACATGAGTTTTCTAGTCAGTACTTTCATCATACGTATCTTGATGAGAAGATCAGCCAGTTTGAGAGGATTTGACAGGGATCCATGACGATCAACGAATATGAAGCAAGGTTCATGGAGTTTTCGAGGTTCTGTCCTCACATGGTTGTGACAAAGGATGAGAGGATTTGTCATTTTAAGAAGGATTGAATGTCGAGTTATCTACCCGATCTACTACTTTGGAGAACCGAGAGAGGATTGTTGCGTTTGTGGATTCTGTTCAGCAGATAGAGTGGTCTGTGAAGGAGAAGCTGGAGACGAGCACCAAGAAGAGGTTTGTAAAGTTTCAACGGCAATCGTTAGGTGGCTTCAAGAAGCTGAGGTTTTCTGCACTGCCAATTTTTTAGAAGTTTAGTGCTTCAACACAATGGATCTCATACCACTTGACATGCATGAATTTGATGTGATCCTTAGAATGGCTACCTTGGAGAAGTATAGAGCAGTCCTAGATTGTAGTTCCAAGCAAGCAACATTTGTGGATAGTAGTGAAATGTGGATCTTCTTAGGAGATAGGAAAATTTTTCTAACATGTCTTGTATCAGCTATGGTAGTAAGGAAGCTTATGAGATAGGGTTGTTAGGCATTTTTGGCACACGTGATGGATACTGAGGCAAGGAGTCCTAGTATTTAGGAGGTCTCGATTGTTAGGGAGTTTTAGGATGTGTTTATAGATGAGTTTCCAGGTGTTCCCCCACCCTGTGAGATTGATTTTTAGATCAATATGGTCCACAAGATGCAACCTATAGTTCAGAAACCATAAAAGATGGATCCAACAGAGATGAAAGAGTTGAAGAGATAGTTACAAGAACTGCTTGACAAAGGTTTCATCAGGCCAAGTACGTTCTCATGGGGTTCTCCAGTGTTGTTTGTGAAGAAGGATGGATCTATTAGGTAGTGTATAGACTACATATAGTTGAACAAGGTCACAATAAAGAATAAGTATCCCTTACCGAGGATAGATGATATGTTTGATCAGTTGCATGGTGCGATAGTGTTCTCAAAGATAGATATGAGGTCATGATATCAACAGTTGAGGATCAAGGAAGATGACATACCCAAGTTTGCCTTTAGGATGAGTTATGATCAATACGAGTTTCTAGTTATTCCTTTTGGGTTGACCAATGCACCGACAAGGTTCATAGATTTGATGAACAGAGTGTTGTAACCATCCCTTGATAAGTTTGTGGTGGTCTTCATTGATGACATCTTGATATATAGCTGTGATGGTCAACAACATGAACAACATCTCCCTCAGGCATTGACCGTGCTGAGATAGCACCATTTCTATGCTAAGTTTAGCAAGTGTGAGTTCTTGTCGAAGGATGTAGTTTTCTTGTGACATGCTATATCTATCAAAGGAGTGTGTGTGGATCCTAGGAAGTGGAGTCAGTGACTAAATGGGAGCATCTTAAGATGCCGACAAAATTATACATTTTTCTAGGTCTGGCAGGCAATTATAGGGGATTCATCAAAGACTTTAGTGCTATCACCCTACCCTTAACTAAGCTAACTAGGAAGGATGTGCCATTCATTTGGGATGACAAATGTCAATGTTCTTTTCAGATGTTGAAGGAGAAGTTGAAAAGTAAACCAGTTTTGATTTTTCTTAAGCAAGGAAAAGGATACATCATCTTTTATGATGTATTCAAGAATGGTTTGGGTTGCGTGTTGATGCAAGACAAGCAAGTGGTTTTTTTTTCTTATCGACATCTTAAGAAACACGAGGAGAATTATCCAACCCATGATCAGGAGTTATCAGTGGTAGTCAATGCTTTGAAGATTTGGAGGCACTATCTATATGGGGAGAAGTGTTAGATCTTCATAGATCATAAGAAGATAAAGTACATATTTTCACCATAGGAGTTATATATGAGGCAACGTTGTTGACTGGAGTTGATTAAAGACTATGACTGCATGATTAATTATCATCCAGGAAAGGTGAACATTTTAGCTGAGGAAGTCTTCATCCTCATACATGGATAAAGGCCAGTTGAGTTCTTATACCACAAGTGAGACATGTTGGTCTCCTTGCATCAGATGAATGTCAAGTTGGAAGTCTCCTTGTTAGAAGGATTGTTAGCACATCTACAAGTAAAGCCTACACTGAGGCACCAGATTAGAGAGGCACCATAGACGCATACTATGATACAACAAATTAGATCAGAGTTCAGTAGCGAGAATCATAATGGCTTTCATGATTTGGATGATGGTATAGTTTGTTACCATGATAGGATAGTGGTTCCTGATGGTGGTTACCTGAGGAAGATGGTTTTGGAGGAGGCTCATTCATCCATGTATGATATGCATGCAGATAGTACCAAGATGTACCATAATCTGAAGGATATGTATTGGTGGCCAGGCTTGAAGAAAGATGTATTTGAGTTCTTTGCAAGATGTGCGGTATGTCAACAAGTCAAATTTGAACATCAAAAGCATGCAAGAATGTTGAAACTATTTCATATACCACAATGGAAATGGGATCATGTGACTGTAGACTTTGTGGTTGGTCTTCCTAGGATGACCAAAGGTTATGATTCCATTTGGGTGATCATTGACAGGTTGACCAAGTCAGTGCATTTCCTTCCCATGAAGACGACATTCACAACAGAGAAGCTTGCCCAGATATATGTGGATGAGATAGTGTGTTTGCATGGTTTTACAACTACTATCGTGTCTAATAGAGGTCCTCAGTTCACAAGTCACTTTTGGGAACAACTGCACACCGCTTTGGGTACGTAGTTGAAGTTTAGCACCGCTTTTCACCCATACATAGATTGTCAATCTGAAAGGACCATTCACACCTTGGAGGATTTGTTGAGATCCTCTGTTCTATAGTTTTCGGGAAGTTGGGATGTACATCTCAGTTTGATAGAGTTTGCCTATAACAATAGCTATCAAAGTAGTATTGACATGGCACCGTATGAAGCGTTGTATGGGAGATGTTGTAGATCTCCGTTATGTTGGTATGAAATGGGAGAGTATCAATTTCTTGGTCCTAAGGTTATGCAACAGACAACAGAGAAGATCAAAGTGATGCAACAACAATTGAAAGTAGCACAACACAAACAGAAGTCGTATGCAGACTATTGTTGTAGACCCCTAGAGTTCCAAGTAGGAGACAAAGTATATCTGAGGGTCTCTCCTTGGAAGGGTGTTTTGAGATTTGGGAAGAAGGGTAAGTTGGCTCCTAGGTATATGTGACCTTATCCATTTATGGAATGTGGTGGGAAGGTGGCTTACTGGTTGGAGTTGCCACATGAGTTGCACATGTTACATCCAGTGTTCCATTTTAGTATGTTGAGGAAGTTTCATCCAGATATAGAGTTAGTATTACAACCAGTGGATGTGGAACTTGATGAGGATATGACCTATGTGGAAGGTTTGGTAATGATCCTTGATCAGAGGGTGAAGAAGCTGAAGAGGAAGGACCTTGTGCTTGTGAAAGTCCTTTGGCATCATCGTGGCATTGAGGAAGCCATGTGGGAGCTCGAGGAAGAGATGAGGAGAAAGTATCCCTCCCTTTTCTCTTAGGATTTCAGGGGTAAAATCCTTGTTAAGGTTTATGGCGTGTAAGGACCCTGACCCATAATTTGGGATAACCCCACTTGTTTTTCTTAAGTATGTTGCTTAGCTCCTTGCTCTGATCATCTAAGATGTAATTAGGGCATGTTGGAAACTTGAGTTGTTTGTTTGAGCTTGTCTAGTTGATGCTTGTGTTTTGTGGTGAGGTTTTGGTGCAAATTGCAATTTACCCAGGGTAAGGGTTTATGTGCAAGTTTGTCACCTTAGAGTGTTCCTTCTCTGTCTTGGAATCAGCTAGAGGAAAGATAAAGATATGGACATCTTGTTTGAGTCTTAGATGAGTGGTCACATCCTTGGTGGTGTTTTGGACACATCTTTGAGGCGTGCCTTTCTCTTAGAAGTGTTGTCTCGAGCTTGAGCGCCTTGGAAAGGTCTTGTATCAGTTTGTGGGTGTCTTAAGGGACATCCTATTAGTTTTTTTTGGTGTCTAGAGATGCACCATATTAGTTTATGGTAACTAGGGTTTACCCCTATCAATTTTGAAGAGAGGTAGAGATGTGTATCAACCATGACCTAGGAAAGTGACCTAGTGGGCGAGACATAGACCTTATAATCTTTTTGCATGGTGTTTCATGTGGCTCTTTCTTCATGGACAAGTGTCACCTTGGGTTATATGGTGGTGAAACCTTCCCCTTTCTCTCTCCTTCATCCATCTTGTATATATACCTCTTTCCCTCCATGCAAGAGAATCCTTTTGGTTATCCTTGCATTCCCTCTTTAGTGGTTGATCTTGAGCGAGAGGAGTCTCTCCCTTGGAGGTTGGAGGATGAGTCCCATGCTTATGATGCTCTCTTCATCCTCTAACTTGGTAAGCCATGGTACTTATCTTTCTTTCTTTCTTATTCTCGGCTATGGGCTTTGGTTTCTTATTTTCCCTCTCATGCTCTCTTAACCTTGGTTTCATCTTCTCTTTTGGAGGTGTTGTGGTGATCAAGCTTGGGATCATCTTCTACCTCGAGCTCATGAAGTTTGGAGCTTGGTGGTGATCCTTGAGGCAAGTTATATAACTCTAAACCCTCTTTATTATTATCACCCTTTACTTGCTATCTTCTTCTTTACCTTTGGCTCATTATATCTGGTATGTTAGTAGTTTTTTTTGGGTAGTTTTGTGTTCTATTTTGGGAAGAAGAACCTTTCTTAGTTGTTACCTTTGTGTTGCAACTTTCTACCTTGCTTGTAATGCCATCTTGAGGTTGAAGAAGAATGAACTGATATGCTTGTTTAGACCGATATGTTTATTTAGTACAATAGGCATGTAGGTCGATATATCTTGGGTGGTCGTCATGACTTGTGGCTCCACTAATCATCACCCTTTGTGGTAGGATGTCACAGCCTTTGAGAGGACTAGCACGACATGCTTTGCTGATGGTCGGTATGGTTTGGCTGTCATGATTTGTGATGTCTCACTTGGGCAGGGGCTAACACATCTTGGTGATAGTGTTGATGTCCATCATGGCTTGATGCATTGCTAGCCCATTACTTTGGGAGCGTTGCAACCTAGAACACTTGTAGTCATCACACCCTTGAGAAGCATTGTCGATATGTGATGTGTTGCCCGACGTGAGGAGTGCCTGATGTGTTGCTAAAACCTTAAGAAATATGTTACCTTATGATACCCGACACACAAGCGTTGCCAGAGACCCCTGATGTCGTTACACCCTATGTTGGCGATGTCTAAAAGGGTAAGTTGCCCAATACACCTTGTTGCCTGACATCCTTTCTTTAAATGTAGTGCTTTATACCCTTAGATAGTGATGCTTAACTAATGAATCCATAATTCCTCATGATTTTAGTTGCCATCTTGGGCCCAATTTGGATCAATACATTCACTTTTATCTCCTAAATTATGGAATTTGGAATCTTGCTTAATTGATTGGATTATCAAGCTCACTAACTAAGGGTTTACTTGAATTTCATGCAGGTCACGATGATGATGAATCTTCAACTAGGGCTTACCTTCAATAAGACCCTCTCTCTAACCCTAGATCACCACCTTGGTGGCTCCACCTTCCACTTCCACCCTTCATCAACACCTCCACTCTCAATTACCTCCTCCTATACCTCAACCTCCTCCATAGTTGGAAACCAACAACCACCTCCTTCAACACCTCACAACAACCACCATCAAAAACACCTTCCCAACCCTTATCTCATCCTCACGGTTTGGTGGTCTTTTACCCTCCTCACGATCTCAAGACCATTTGGAGGGCTTTGCGATTCCAAGACCGTGAGGAAGCCGCCATCCCAGGATTGTGAACATGCTTCCACTCCACCAGCAACTCCACCTCCTCATAATCTTCCTCTCACCATGACCTACGGTGATCCCCAACCACCGTCATGATCTGCCCTAGCAGTATCTAGACCGTGAGCACCCTCACGATCTTAAGAACGACGAGCCAACAAGTGGTTTCAAGACCGCAAGGACACCTACGAATCACCTGCAACCCTAACCTCACGCCTCCACGACACCCATCAACCCCACAATCTGTGTCGTGGTCTTCTCCAAGCAGATCGTGCCCCTAGCGGTCTCAAGACTGTGCAAAACCAGCAACAAGCATGATAGTGCCCCAGATCGCACCCCCACTCTCCAGACCATGCCCATAAGACCAAGACAACCACCGTCCTTGTGGTATGCTCCTCACAGTTTTATGACCGTGAGGACGGCGATCATTTTCCTAAATTGTGAAGTGTCTTGCCGGTTTTAGGACCATGAAGGATAGCTAATCAGTTTCCAAATTGTTTGGATGATGATCATTTGCTGAAGACTGTGTGGTCGCTGATCTGCAAAACTATGAATGTAGTAAGACCGTGTGGACTCATTCGGTCTTTAGACTGTGACAAGGACAATCAGTTTCGAAACCAAATACTTAAGACCGTGAGTTAATAAACGGACTCCAGGACTGATCAAAACTCTACAAATGCCTATAAATAGGACCTAAAGGGTCCTCATTTGGGCATCAGATCTGGCACGCCGCCAGGCTGCCTGAACACATGCTCGACCCCTAGAGATGGATCTCGATCCATCACTTCTCTACACCACCAGGCTACGTGCATCCATGCCAAATACACATCCAAAGACTGCTGCTCCTACTGTGAGCAAGAGAGACAAGAAGAGAAGGAAGGTGGAGAGAGAAGGCCTACCACGTATGTCATAGTGTCCCTCACTCCTCATCCTGATCTGCTCCGACGTGGCATAGAAGATCGTATCTTCACCGAGCTACGACCATCTTCTACATCATGATCATGGCAGAATATTCCCTCTCTCTTATTGCTTTTGTTCGTCGCATCATGAGCGAGTAGTTTCCTTTTGTTGGGGTGTAGGAACTAGCCCCGCTTCCCATGCTTATATGTCTTTTCATTAAACATTCCATAGAATGTATATAACTTTTCATTTCATTGTTAATCGTTGATGTGTATTTGTGGATTGATCACCTGCTTGCATTTATCTTGTTCTTTCCTATTTTTGAGAACTTCAATATGAAGGTTTGAATGTTGATTAATGTGGTTGACTCTATGATGAGAAATCAGATGGGATTCCCTGAGGTCATAAGTGTGTGATCCGTGAGGGGATGATCCATCTAGCCCACGGTGATGCTTCTGTGTGCCTAACGCCCTTATGGGGGGCCACAATTTTAGTTGGATATTTGTATCTTCAGAGCCGTAAGTGTGTGATCTCGATGGTGATGAGATATCTGATACCTAAGATGATGCTTACACAAACCTAAACATCCTTACAGAGGGTTCACAATAGCTTTATTTGGATAGTTATATCTTGCCTGGATGTTTGTGATTGGATATGTTTGCATGTGTATCGGTGGTGGATCCCGGGACCACCCCAGTGATCCCCATCATTAATCTAGATCCAACTTTAATTCCACTCTTTACTTTCTTGCTATTAGTCTAATTAACTTGAAACCAACCTTGTTCTAAATATTAGTCTTAATTCAACTAGATTCAACTAGTATAAGATTCTTAAAAATGTTGTCCTTTGGGATTCAATCCTTAACTATACTACGATAAGACCCGTCCACTTGCAGGTGGTATTATCGCACGAGGTTTTGGTAAAAAATCTGGGATTTCAACCCTGAGTGAATTTGTTAGTGCGATAATAAACCACGTCATTAACAAATACCCTACCTTGGGTGCTTGTCTGACACACTTAGGGCTAATCAATATCTTATGGTGAAACCCTAATTTGATGCCTTGTAGTGGTGTTTAAGACACAATGTGTTGATGTTAGAGTCACACAATAAGATGTGATACCTTGCTGGTATCTGTAGATATACTATTGAGGGCTATGTTTCTGTAATGACCACATTTGTGCTTAATTGGTAAATTAGGGTTTACCTTAATGATTACATGCTTGATTAGATTGAACACTATTTAGACTTGATTAATAATAGTATATCAATTGTGATGTTTCAAACCTCAGAAGAAACTCTAACTATGATTTTATTTGGAAGAATTAGGGTTTGAGAAATGTAAACCCTAATCGGAAAAAATTAGGGTTTTCATAGTACATGAATATGGAATTTGATCAGGATAGCAGTGTGGTAAATGCTTTTTCATATTTTCTACAAATTTTGAATTTAATTGAATTTTGGATATGATATGGATAACTCAATCATGCATATTGGAGAAAATTTTTAGAATATTTGAGTGTTCATTGAATGTGGTTCTCGGTCGAAATATACTTCGACCAAAATGCTAACAGAGTGGTTTATAGTAGTGCAGTGTTTTATTTTTATTTATTTATTGGTAACTCCAAATGATCTGAAATTTTAATTGGAGGTCTGAAACTCAATCGTAAAGAACATGAAAAATTTTCCTAATTTTTGGATGCATTTAGACCATATCAGTAGATGAATTACAATAATATTTTTATGACAGAAAATTCAGATGAAATAAGAGAAAGTATAGTGAGGGGTCAATGTGCAATTGACCCAAGTAGCTAAATTGATCTATATGGTCAACCTAACACACAAGGATCTCTAATAATTCATGATTCAATCCAAAGAAATGAAATCCTAGAGAGAGAGGGAGAGTTAGGGTTTGAGAGAAGAAAGTGATGCAGATGCTGACCTAGGGTTTTGTGGTCCGAGGAATGATGAAATCATGTAAGTTTAGCTTCTTTGGATAGACTTTAATGGTGAATCTTATCTCACATGTCAATATTATATCCCTCCTCTGATTTGATCCAAAATGGTATCAAAACTTCCCCTTTTCTCACTCTTTCTTCATAATCCCTCATTTTTAGGGTTTTCGAGTTGAAAGGAAGAAGAATCAGGTGAATTGCTAGGGATTTGATATGAGATCGAGATTTTCAGGGATGAGCTATGTTTTCAAGGTGTTTTCACACCTTAGGGTGAGTGGGAACTTACTTTGAACAATATATTGCACAAAAATTGGTTGAATCATCCATAATCTTTAATTACTTAGTATGCGACTACAAACCCTGAATTGTGTGTTTGATCTAAGTTGTTCCAAAATGATACAAAATAGATTCTTCCTCTATTTGGATGAATTTCAGATGACAAAATCATATTATAAATGTATACAATACATCCTAATGAGAATTCCCTAAGTATTCACAAAGGTTATAATAGTAAGCTGAAATATAGGGAATTTGTCTATGACTGAAATTGTGGTATAATTAAATAGAGAAATTTGTTCATCTGGATCCCCTTGGCTATGAATGATTGTTTATCTAAATTCATAGTACATATATGTCAGATACTATCTTGGATTTCATTTAAGGTGAATAGTGTTTGTTTGATATCTCTGTAAAGAGGGTGAAACCCTAAATGCGAGGAAAGTTGGATATTTGCGAATAGATATTGTGAAACCCATTTGAAAGATTATCTTGACATGATAGACTTTATTTATTCAATTTTATTATTGATGCATGTTATCTCAGTGAATGGCATGGAAACCCAAATTCAGCTTAGTTCCAATGTTTCATACATATATTGATTTAATATGATTTGTTGATAATAGTCTTCATTCAGTGAATGTTTATGTCACATGAAATCCTTATGAGAGCCATGTGATAAGTGAATGAGGTAAATGAGACCCTAAGGATAGGGTGTTCAGTGAATCAAGTATTTTGATATCAATGTTCTCAGTATGAGATGAGGTGATGCACAACCCAAGATTTTGGTTGATGTGCACATTTTCTAAGAAAGTACAAATAATTTATAGGTGAAAATGACGATTACTCGTGTGTGAAGTAATTAACTCTTATCAATGTATTAAGAAGTTAAATTACATGATTCTAGTGTATAAAGTATCAAGTGAACATGTATTCTATTATTTAAGAATTTTAGTCTGCCTACAGATATAAAATGTTGATTTCTCAATATATTACAGTGTTTTGAGTATAT